>VXBH01008825.1:212894-278769 GCA_013400035.1 Rynchops niger
AAAAAAAAAAAAAAAAAAAAGAAAAATACCTGGAATGGTGGGTACTGGAGTTTTAGAATAACATAAGATCAATTCAAATAGCTATTTTAGAGTAGAAAAACGTAGGGGGAAAAATGCTAAATAACTTCAGGGCAAGGAGGGATTTGAAATCCAACATAGCAATACCACGTTAAAAACTCAGGTATTTTTAATCTTCAAGATACTGGAAAAAAGAAGTGAAAAACAGCAGATGCAGGTATTAATATATTAAATTTCTTAGGTGATGTGAGCATAAAATATACTGTCTCCTAGCAATTTGAAAGCAATTTAAATCCTCTTTGAAAGCTCTGAAGCTTTTCCTCCAGTTCTGAGGCACGAGAGGGAGGTGTATTTAACAGGCATAATGTTATAAGTTAAAATAAAAGCATGAGATGGTAATTGAGGATTAAGTATATTTGAAAGCTGTAAAATAATCTTGATGGAATACCGTATTTTACTTAAAATATAAAATACGGCATTTTTACCAAAATGTGGAGTGTGTGTGGTTTTCCATTTTAGATATCTAAATCATTTTAGTTGCATATCCCATAGTACAGAAAACAACCACCTGTTCATAAACATGTTTCTCAATTCATGTCTTCCAGCCAGCCAGGATAGAGAGGAGAAGAAATAAATGAGTTGTCCTGTATCATCAACTTAGAAATTGCCTCCCCTTCTAAACTCATGACAAAATCTCAAAAAAAAGTCACTTGACCCCCAAAAAATCTGCTTTAGAATGGATCGGCTCCTTCAAACTAATATAGCCTCTCTTAAATTGCATGTATGAAAAGTATTTTCCTGTGTGGTTTTAGGGCACTAAGATAAGACTGCACCTCTGTTAAAGTGAGAGATGTGAACAGATGGTGTGTTTGTCTTTATCCTTCTATCGGATTAGTGTACCTTGGATTTTTTTCCAAGATAGTGTTTTAATACAAATCAGTTGGTGAAGAGCCTCTTACTATAATTTGACGTTGGCTGAGATGTGCTGCCATCTGTTTTCAATGCTCTGCATTTTGAAAGCATCCATCCCTACATCACGTAGACAAAGCTCTTCATCTCTAATAGGATCAATAGGGATGTGAAGTTGGTTTGATGTCACTGAAGAAACTGGTTTGAATTGATTAGTTTTTAGGAGAATCTTTTAGGTATTTGCAGTTAAGGATTTGTGCTAATGGAAAATAGCACAACTCGCTTGAATTTAGTGAGTCTTACTGTGAAGATAATGAGGAATTAAACCAGTTGTTAAACTGACTGTGATTTAGTAATTAGCAATTAGTAGCATGGTCGCCTGTCATCTCTGAACTATTTTTAGTTGACACTGAGTTTGAACTAGACTCAGACTTCTAGTTCAAGAAGAATTAGCTGTTGAGGTCAGTGGGATGTGCAGGTTCAAGGGTCTGGCGTTATCTGGCGGGGACAGAATTTCTTTGATGCACAAAGGAGGAAGATCCCAAATCTCAAAAGGTGGTCCCTCCTCATAAAACACGTTCTAAGTTTTCAGTGCTGTTACTGGAAGGATCTAGCAATAATAATCTGATAGTATGAAATGCCTATTAGTCTCTAACTGAGGAGGAAATAATTTCTATATTCTGCACTCAGCAGGGGGTGTGTTACACAATACCGCTTGCTCTCATTACTGGTGTTCAGGTTGCAACTGTTGATTTTTATGCTTTGTATTGAAAATTATCTAAGTACAGAAGGAAAGTAGAAAATATTAATTGCTATGATTATTAATCACTATCTATTCCTATTGCCAGTCTCTTCTGGTTTATAGTGTAATGAATATACCTAAAATATCCTATTTTCTGCCAAAAATGAAACGTATGGTAACGTTAATATGACTGATGTAGGAATACTTTAGGCTAAATGTTGCTTATCTATTGGAAAATACCAGATTTCAAGCACTGAAAGTTCTCGGGTTTGTTGTGAAGAATTATTCTGACTTACACTAATTTTTCAAAGTCTTTTGTGTTCTCACTAGAAGTCCTGGCTTTTAGGAAAGAACTTGCTGATTTCATTTAGAATAAGTTTGGGGTGTTCTAGCATTGGAGATAACAAAACCTGAAATGAAGCTAAACTTATCAAAACCTGATGGAAACAGCAACCGGAAAGGCTGTACTAATTCCCAGGTTTCAAATCTGGCACTTTGTACGTTGCATAGCAGAGACTTAGTTCATCTTTGATGTCTGAGCTCTGTTGAGAACGTACTTCTGGTCAAACCTGACTCAAATCCTATTTAAGAATGACGTCCTCGTGAATTAGTCTGTTTTGTTTTTTCTAGCTGGGCATTATGGGAGTCATAAGCCTACGCAGGATAGCAGCTTCTCTATATAAACCAGTTTCTTACTTGGGCAAAGTAGAAACCAGCTACTGTCCTCTGTCTGACTCGCTGGATTTATCAGCCTATTTTGCCTAAGGATGGTGCTGGATATGGAAGATACAGCTTACCTGCTAAATAATGCAGTGAGTATGCAGAGGAATGAATCTCTAAGGAGGCATAAAGCTGGACATCAGTGTTTTCATGGAGTACAGTTCAGATAGCAGTGACGTTCAGCTTGCCCGGACCACGAGTCAGGGGGGAATTTTGATGTGTGGCTGTAATTATAACTTGAAACTGATGTAAACATGCAATTGCAAGGAAAATAGGTGAAATGTGGAATGGTGTTGCCTAGCATCCTTATTTTCCCCAAAACGTGGGGTGTTATTTCATGTATCAAATTACATAGCTGAGAATTAGATTGAATTAATACCTCACATCTCCGAAGAGCTTCTGGGTTTTGCTCTGTAACGGTTTTCGCAGAGGCTGTATCCGCTCTATTTCTATAGCATAATTTGTGATAGATTTGGATTTAACTTGGACTTTACCTCCGGGCATTACCGCATGGAGCAAGTCAGGCAAGCCCTGCAGCAGCAGACAGTGCTGAATGACGTGGATATCTGTGTCCTGTACAGTAAATAAAGTATTCTGATTAATTGATAGGACTGGCTACTAACTACATACTGCCTTGACTGTTATGTCAGTGTAATACTACTGTAAATAAGTGTCATAAATAACTGTTTTGATTCCCTTTATACATGTTGGCAAAATAACAAATTGTTTACACCCATCTGAAGTTCAAGTGCAAAAGAAAAAAAAAAAAAATCTGTTCTATATGTTGTGGATGTTAGTATGGCCCAAGTCATATCTAACTTACACAGACATCCAATAAATAAAAGACGATACTCAGGGGGTCTTTGGTTTGATAATAAAGGTGTCCTTAGCTTTAAGTTCATTGAATAGTACATACTCCTGTTCTGTCAAATAATAGCAGTATGCTTCTTAATGTCGTTTCTCTGATAATCACCACTATAATGTTGTGGATATGCTCCTCTGTAGCAAACTTCAGGGTTTGTGCTCAGGTCTGTACCTAGCAAGCCAGAACATTAATACATCTGGCGGTCATGTATATTGGGGAAGGCTACTGTAATCACAAGGCCCCACAGTGTGATAAGTCTTTATGGCAAATACAGGCTACTTAATACTGCTTTCTTCTCGGAATAGTAGTTATTTGCTCAGTTAAAGTCCTTTTCCTGGAAAACAGAAGTATTTTATTTTGGCAACTGGCACTTTTGCAAATGTTGACAGTCATAGTTGTAAACTGTTGTTATTTTAGGTGTCATTGCACCAAACTGCTTTCGGTTGTTTGGTTTTTTTTTTCCTATGTTGCCTTTTAATGAGGTTAAAAACTATCTAATTATTCCCTCAGCATCTGGTTAGAGCTATCAGCTTAAATGCTTCTGTAGTTATGTGTGGAGTGGGTGACAGCCGAACATACAACGTCAGCGGGAGCCCCCGCCGTGGGGAAGAGTGGGGTGTGGAGCCCCCCGGGGCTGGGGCAGGAGCTGTGCTGGTGTCAGACAGAGGTCTGCTGCGGCGGGTCTTCAGGGCAGGACTTGGACAAGCCCCTAACAGATTCCTGCTGCTCTCTGCCAGGAGCAAGATGTGGAGACTGTGCATGGCTCGGTCCATGTCACCATGTGCGGGACTCCCAGAGGGAACCGGCCAGCTATCCTCACCTACCACGACATCGGGCTGAATCGTGAGTAGACTTATTATTTAATAGCACAGGTATGGCCTGCTTCCTTAGCGCTACTGCCGTAATCAAAGGTGTGGAAGCAGCGATGGTTAGGAGACCTTTCCCAGATCCTTCCTTCTTTATGTGCATTGCAACCTGATGAAAGGTACCTAACTCCTCTCTTACAGCAGGTTTAATTCTCAGACTTTTTTATCCTCGTGAAGTTGGAATATTTCACTTAAAGGAGCAAAAGATCTCTGGTAGCTTATACTGACCACGTATAAATGCCGTAAAAACATCTGGAGGGGATAGCTGAGGGTATGTTGCCAGCAGGATTGAGGACAACATTGCTGGTGCTTTGTCTTAGGTTCCCATCTGATAACCAGTCCTATGCTGCCGTGGGTTTATATGAATTACGTGTCAAATCAGGATGACGAAATGAGTGCTGGCCTTAGCCAGTATGAAAAAAATAAGTTTGATAAGTGCCTTTTATCTTATCTGTCATGTCCAAGAATATAGTGACCTAATATCCAGATCTGCTCTATTTTGTTCTTTCCACCAGTACTGTTTGCTTCACACAAATTACTGTTTCTTAATCAGTTATCAGTATTTACACTTAAAAGTACCTGCAGATCTTTAAAGTCTGGCTGTTGCTGGGGGGCAGATATTACTCATAAGAAAAAAAATCCATTTTCTTGCCTGTTTTTTATGGAAGTGCCTTACTTTATTTTGGATTTTTGGTGGATCAGGGCAGAGCTTAATCTGGGATCCCATCTTTGAATACGACTTTTTTCTTTCTAGAGTTACAAAGTCTATCTTTGTGGTAAATAAACTTTTTCTTCCTTTTAAAGGGGAGGAACTTTTTCCCAAAAGTGCATGTTTTCCTAAAGCTGATTCTAGCTAAAAATATTTTATATTCTGCAATGCTTGTATGTCGTAGTGTGAGGACATTCAGAAACACACACAGATTATTGAACTGTTTTCTAGGCATCTCAAAGATGGTGCTACAGAATTCTTGCTTTCCATTCCAGGAGGAAAATATGCTAACCCTCTCCCCACAGTAATCCTGCTTAAAAATCAGAAATCAAATCACCTCAAAGTTGGGAGCCTACAGCATTGCGTATCCCAGAAGGATGCTTTTGTCTTGAGCTGCCTGCAGCAGCTGATCATATAATGTTGATCTTGTAATATTTGGGCAAAAGCACAAGTCACGATCTCAGCCTTGGATACTTTTTCCCCCCATCTGTTTTGACGCAATCCAAAGACAAATGACTGGACAAGTAAATGGATAATTTAATTTAAGCCAAAACCTGGGATGAATACTCCTGGCTGCATTTTATTGGTATTTTAACTTTGCCTAAAGAATATTTTTTTGAGATTTTTGGTGTACCAAGCAAATACTTCTGGCAAGCACCAAAATAACACGAATAAACCGTAGCTGGCCATGAGGAAGGAGCTGTTCAGGATTTTTGCTTAAAGGGATTAAAGCAAGTTGGCACAGGTTGCTTTGTAGCAGCGCTTTACTGGTCTTTCCTCCTTAGAAATAAAGGACTGCCACTTTTGCCAGGCTGTAACATAGCTCACCTGATTGAACCATCTGTTCATTAACCGGTAGGATGGGTGAATAAATGAATTTATTATAGCTGCAAACTTACTATTTCCCCTCAGCGTAATTACTTGGTATTTTCTTTTCCTTCTCAAGATAAAACTTGCTTCAATCCTCTCTTCAACTTTGAGGATATGCAGGAAATCACCCAGCACTTTGCAGTCTGCCATGTGGATGCACCTGGTCAGCAGGATGGAGCACCGTCTTTCCAAACTGGGTGAGTGGTCAGGGCAACAGCCCATGCTTTCAGAGTTATCCTCTTTCTGGAAAACGAGTCTTGATCTACAGTTTAATTTAAAAAGCACTTGCAGCAAACACAGTAGTTGGCTTTTGAGCTTAAATGCTGACACTCTGTTTCTAAGGTACTGGAGCTCTGGGAGCTCTCGTGTGTTGTGCCAGTTGACAGTAGACTTTGGGGCTGTAATTTTGTGTTTTTTCTCTGATAACTAGACTGCCTGTAAAGCAGTTCCTTGATAGATGTCTACATCTGTCTATTTTAATATTGGGTTACCTTGGTTTGTAATGACATCCTGAATACAAATACAAAACTAAATTGTTACTATAAACAAGATTGGCATTAACCACTATATAACATACTTACTAAATCCGTGTATTTTATGAAATGGCAGCATGGTAGGTGTTGATAAGTAGACTTGATAACCTACCTGGAAAATACAAGTTGTTGGGCGGTAACAAAGTGATGTCCGCCCACAGAGCATCATAGATAGCTGCATACTCCTGACTGTGTATCACGTATGATGCTGTAACTCTTGGAAACCTCATGTGCCATGAGCACTATCTTTGCCAAAATGCTTGTCCCATTTAGTTCAAAAGAGACAGGTTTGCCTTAAGATGCCCCTTGGATATAAATCAGCTTGGTCGAGGAAGTGAGCAGCCAACATGCCGAGGGGAGGGTACAAGGCAAGGAACAGTTGTTCAGTAAGAACCGGGTATTAAGGAGCTTATATGTACCCTTATTGCATGAGCCAGTCTATTTCCCTTCTTAATTTTTAAGCTGGTCTGATGCTGAGGAGGTCACGATGGGCCAGGTTCTCAGCTAGTGTTAACTGCAATGGCCCAGTTATCTACCAGAGTAGCCTACAAAGCTATTTCAGTCACCTCCCCTTTGTATTTCTTTGAATCATGAGCTTTTAAGTGTCTTAACCCACAAGCATTAACACTCCTGAGTTGTCAGCTGATAGGGCAGCCATCATGACCTATGCTAGTAAAGACCGCTGCTTAATAACATCATGAGGACAGCACAAAAAGCTGTATTATCCCTCCAGCTGGGAGACCAGCATGCTCAAGTTAAAAGTCATAGCTGTTGCGGTGACACTAGCTTTTGTGATGACAAGGTTTAGTTTCCCAACAAGAAAACCTAAGAAAATAACTTAAAGTAGCTTTGCATTGTTTGGGGTTTTTTGTTTGGGTTTATTTTGGAGACTAAACTAGAGAATCATTAGGTGTAGTCTTGATGGGAAGCAGAGATTTGGATGTGTCCTAGGCAGATGTTTTCCAGCTACTTTGGGTGGATTTTTTTTCCATGTGTTGCTCAGTTGAGATTTTGCTCAGAATTTCCTTCCCTCAAAATTTTGTTTCTGCTCTGCAGAAGACAAGGAGCGTTAACTGACAGCTGGTTTTACTCAAATTCTTCAGCAGCTTCGTAGCCCTTCCTATACCTTCATTTTCTCCATCAATATTTATAGAAAGCTATCCTCATTTATGCTATGGTAATTTGTGTGTCTCTGAAAACATGCATGCATCTTATTTGCCAAAGATCTAGATCTCATTGTGATTCTGTGACACGGGGAAACTTTTTTGTGGTGGACCAGGAATACAAATGTCGTGAATGTGGTTGGAAACTTACCTCTCAAGTTCAAGTTTTCTCATAGGTTTTAAGTGTTAACTTTTCTTGGAAGGGATTCATTATGGTCTGTTTTGCTCTCAGCTGGACCAGACATCTATCATCCTGTAACTCACATAAAGTACCATATAGATTATGCTCATATTTCTGCTAAATTACTTGTGCTTGCTCCTGATTTCAATTCAGCTCATACTGTCAATGATCTCATAATGAGCACATTTTGGTATTAAATCTACAGTCACCACCGTGTCTCTAAATATAGCAGCCTGCTCTACTGCAAGTGGTGTAGTAACTCCGCAAACACATATTTGTTGTAGGTATGTGTATCCCTCCATGGATCAGCTGGCCGAAATGCTTCCCGGAATACTGAAACAGTTTGGGTGAGTGTAGAATAATTTACTTATTTTCCTTGTTCTTATCTCTACATGGCACACCGATAGAGCAGGGCAGAGCAGGTATTCACCTGTGCTGCACATGAAGCTTGGGTCTGGATGGCTGGCATTTTGTTTCCTAGAATTACAGTTGTGGTTGTTTTTTTTAATTCCTCTGTTACAGATGGATCGCTTTTGCCTTCGTTTCTGAAAGATCTTATTTTTTTGACCTTTTTTGAAATGCCTGTTTATTTTTAAACAGGAAGCAACTTTTGAGTGAGATCCCATGTGCCTAATTTAGGGGCCTCCTCCAGTATTTTCTATGCGTTGCCCTCACAGGGGCAGGGCACAGACAATCTGTTCTTCCCACTGTAACAACCCACGTTTTCCTGTGTGGTTAGCAGAAAAAAAAACCCACGGTCCCATCTGAAGACACTTACTGTTTTATTTCTGCAGCTTAAGTGTCTTAGGGGGCCAGTCCGACCTCCTTAAGCCTCTTCTACTACCAAGTGCAGATGCCAGGTTGCTGATGTTGAAGGACCTCGTGGCAGTGTTCCTCTGTTGTTTACCCGCAACAAGTTTAGGTGTGTGTCCTCCCTTAAAGCTTAGTTTTGGCAGGAGCTGTGGCTGAGAAAGGTACCTTCTTGGCAGAGCTGGTGCTCCTGATACACAATGAAGAGTGCAGGAAGGCACCTCCGAGGTGTTTTCAGACCAAGCAGAGAAAATCTGGCATTCAGGGTTAGGCAGCCTTGGAGAACAGACAGGCTGGACCGTTGGCAGGGGGTTTGGTCTCAGACCAGCACCCCAATTTAGACACTGTTCAGTTGTAACCAACTATTACAGTACCTTGGACCACTTTACCTCACTGCCTTCTTAAGGGGTGTGGTTTTTAAAATGCCAAAAGTAAGGCACAGGTTGTCAATTCTGCTTTTGCACTGAAAAAAATGCTAACGTAATGTCAGTACCTTGAAAATCAATTAAACTGGAGTATACTTACAAAGCCTTGATTTAATATTGCTAATAAGAATGAAAACTATCCTAAAGAATTTTCCTAAAAGCATTGTATAACCTGCTTTTCTGAGTGGTTTTGTCTAGTCTTCCCTTCCCTGTATTTTCCAAGACCTTGAAGGTGATGCTTTAACACCAGTTTGGGTTAATGCAAATATTTGGTTTGTCTCTGCCCTGTTTGGTTATGAAGTTTAAACTTATTCACCCCAGTGTCTGGATAGCACAAGAGGTTTCTCTGCCAGCCCCCTGTTAGAGAGGAATCAGCGTCCCAGTTGGATAGCTGTACTGGGGAGGGCAGGGGGAGCCTGGGGAGGGGGCAGCTTTGTATTTAGGCTGCAGATTTCAGGACTGTATCTTATGAGTTTTGCTGGCAGAGACTAAGCGTTTCCTTCCAGGATGAGCACAATGCTACGGTTGCTCAGTGTATTTGCTTAAAGATAAGTGAGAACTGCTGCTGCCCTGCGATGCGTGAGGACCAGCGTCCTGCCAATCTGCCAAAACCAAACCAGCTGCTACGTCAAGCTCCTCACTGGGGCTGGTGGCATTGCTGAGAGTCCAGGGTTTGCCCGAGCTGCAACCCACCCTTCTGTAGATACACACCGGCGTGTGAAAGGGGAAGGCTGCTGCTGAGGGGTTATTTATTTTCGGTGCTGTCTTACTCATTTGTCTCTTCTGTTTTATTGCTGTGCAGGCTGAAGACCGTTATAGGAATGGGAACCGGAGCCGGTGCCTACATCTTAACCAGATTTGCTGTAAGTTTTGTGGAGCTTCCCTAAAGGCTCAGACTTGATTTCCCTGACGCGTTATTGCTCCTGTAGCGTGCGCAGAGAATTCCTGCTCTGCCGTGCCCATTTAAGTAAGCAGTCAGGCTTTTAAGTGAAATACCAGAATCTGCGGGATAGCTCATCCAGAAGACCTAGATTTTCCGTTTTAAGGCCTGGGCTCTACCCGGTTAATTTGCAGAAGGTTTTTTTAGTGGGAGTTCTCTATTTAAACTGAGGGTGGAGAAGTTAAATCTTAATGTTCTCCAGCTGCTCAGTTGAATTGCTTTAATGAAAATTTTTTTTCCATACATACGCTTGTTTTCTGCAATATAAAACTAGATCTACCGCCTTCCTCCCCAGGACATAATTTGCTAATTTCAATTTTATGCTGACTGTCAAGTTGCAAAGGATATGTGATGAATCTTAAATCTTTTCTTTTGCAGTTAAACCATGCAGAGATGGTGGAAGGATTAGTTCTTATTAATGTAAACCCTTGTGCTGAAGGTTGGATGGACTGGGCAGCAACTAAGGTAAACATTTTTAAGTTAGAAAAATAAATCATACCGTCATCCTGTCAAACATGAGGAGCTGGGCAAACTTGTGTGTTAAGGCATGGCTGCAGACATTGAACATCCCGGACTAATTCCTTTGGGGTTTATTCTTCCACTTGCAAACTTACCTCCTGCAGGTCTAGTGATAAAAATAAGTACTTTGAGGAAACAGAAACCCATGGTATAATGGAGCTACTGAGCATGGACAATTGACATAATGGACAAAAGAGCTGCTTACTGCTGGGGAAAACATGGTTTAAACTGAACATAAGGTAGTTTTGGAAACAACTTTATGCTTGAAGTTTACTTGAAGGAATGTAACATTCAGTTCTTTCTTGTCCATAGCTTTGTTTACCAGCGCAGTCCAAAATACGAACTAGAGCACAGAAGAATGTTCAGAACAACATCTTCCAGGTTTCAATCATCTAGCTGAGTCCTGATGCCAAAAAGACTCAGAAAAGGGCATTAGCTACAGTAACTGTGGACAGATTGTCCATACAACCAGACTTTAAAGTGAAAATGGTCACGTACAAAGAACTTCCTGTTAACTGTATTCTTTTGTAGCTGTAAGAAAGATTGCAGTGTGGGAAGTCAGGCACTGAGAACTAGTTTCAAAAATCTTCCTGGAACCAGTACTTATAAATAAGCGTAAATGTTACATTACATGTCACTCAGATTTAACCGGTTAAAACATTTTTCATGGTAAACTGATGGAAGGCATTTTGTATCATTCTGGGTCATGTTTAAGTGAATGGTAGTTGTTATAGACACTTAAAGAAGTACAAAAATCAGTGTGTCATCTTTTATCCACACATAGAATCAATCCATTGTAAGTGTCTAGGGTGATATTAAATGTAATGACAACCTTATAATACTAGGAAAAACTTTCCAGAGCTGGGATGTAACATTCTTTCAAGGCTTAGTTACTCATTTTTTTTAAAAAATAATTTTTTATACCAGTTTACTTTGTTAAGTTTGATCTGGAAGTATACTTAGCAACTGCTTTACATTGAGATGTACCAGTTGACCCATTTTGATTATGTCACCCAATGTCTTACTGAAATTAAATTCTTCCATATCTATGGTGTACTCTCTAAAGTATTGCTGACCTTAGGAGTACAGTGGGTGCCCTGTATCCTTCTGTGCTTCCAAAGCAAGAGCACATGCTCTGGGCCATGAGCTTTAGGTACCAGCTGCAAAGTATGGGTAGCGTGGGTTGTTAGGGAGGAGATAGGGCAGTGAGGTTAAATGACACCCATCTGCCCGGTTTGCTTGGTGTTCTTGCAGGGAGTGATGCCATGTGTACCTATGCCACCTGTAGTGTGTTCCCTGCATAGCTGTGTTAGTAAAGACATCGTATGAGAACGACTCAGATTACACTTAATGGTGTTATAGTTGGACTGGGGGGAAAAAATACCAGTCTAGGATATTGTGTGTACAAGAACAGCAGAGAAACATCCATTGGTCTACTTATGGGTAATTGAAAGGTTTTAATTGTTCAAGGATTGTTTTAATATGAGGTATTTAGATAATCTTGCTCTTCAGATTTCAGGTTGGACAAATGCTTTACCAGACATGGTCATTTCACATCTTTTTGGAAAGGTAAGGATGCTCAAAAGATTCCTCTGATGTATTCAGTATTTATCTCCTGGGGCTGGGAGGAAGGGAGAAGCTTTCACTTCAACAACAAAGTTAAACTGTGAGACAGGATTCATGCCTGTGTTCCCATTATTGTGGAGGTGTTGTGCTGCCATGGGGCTTGCTGTGTCCCAACAACTCGAGTGCATCTCAGTCATGACAACTGTAGTATGGGCAGCTCCCTGTTTAGACAGACAGCACTTATAGAGCATCGTGTTCTGAGGAGAAATACCCCACAGATTTTTTTTATACCATAATGTAATTGTAATTCTGGGAAAGCACTAGTGTTGCTCTTCAGTGCAAACCTATACAGTGCTGTACTGTTTTCTGAGGCTACTTTGCTGTGCTTGAAACTGTTCGTAAATGCAATGGAAAACTCCATTCCAGCAGAGCAAGGAACTAATCTATAAAGACTTTAGAACCAAACTGTTTAAAAATGTTAGCAATTGAAGTCCTTGGAGCTTAGTTATTTACTATTGTGAAATTGAGTTGCACATTACATATGTTTGTAAGCTTTCAACATCTGCTTTGCCCTGGAAACATTTATTGAGCTTCTCACCCTGAATCTTTTTATGTTTAAAACCTCACACTTGTCTGACTGTAACCATCTGCACTACAACTACTTGTTTTGCAATCACGAGATCTTGACATTACAACATACCGAAGTTTTGGAGCAAAAAATGTGGTACTGCCATGAGTAGCCGCAAGTTAATTCTGGGTGACGCCACTGGGTGCTAGAAGTTGTCCCTTCCCTAAAGGTGCACTCCTGTTGTGTAGAGATGAGTCTGATACACGACTGCTGTGCCATGTCTTCAGATCCTTTCAGAAAATAGCGCCTATTCTGAACGATTCTGTCTCCACTGTAGGAAGAGATTCACAGCAACCATGACCTGATCCATACTTACCGTCAGCATATTATTAATGATATGAATCAAACCAACCTTCATCTCTTTGTCAACTCTTACAACAGGTAAATACATTTACCTGATTTCTAACTGGAAACTGTTTTAAGAGGCTGTCCAGCTCTTGGAGCCAGTATTACTTGTGTGATGGAGTTACTTGTGTTCTCACTGTATAAAGTTCTGCTTGACAGTGCCTTTAGGGATCACAGGTGGTTTTCTTATGGGAGAAGGACCTTGTGCATTTGTGGGGAGAAAAGATGGTACCCTAGGACTGAACTAAGACATTGATACTTAAGTCACTTAAGAGTGGTTCTCCATCAGTTGTGGAGGCTACAACATGTATCAGATTAAATCAACGTATGTGAGTGCCTGTGCTTTTTCTAAACCAGAAGAATATGAAAGTATCTGTAAAATTTCAGTGTATCAAGAGCCTTTGTCCTCTCCATTTTTTTTCAGTCGACGAGACCTAGAGATTGAGCGCCCTGTTCCTGGAATAAATGTTGTCACCCTTCAGTAAGTATTTTATTTCCCACCGGTTCACCTGTACATGATGTGAGCAAAGAGGTGTGATCTGTGGGTGGGTACATTGCAGAGCTGTAGCTGAATATGCTCATGTGCTAGACAAAGATCTTGTAACTTCATGTAGGAGATAAGAGGTTACTGCAAATCAGGGGACACCATTAGAAAGACTTCCCCTCTTCAAACTTTAGAGTTGTATTAGCTGAAATGGAAAGCTAAGTGGTTCCTGTCACTGTGTATCTGTAAACTTGGTCTTACAGAGTAATTACTTGAAAAGTAGATGTACCTTCACCTGGAAATATGTCCTAGTTAATGGAAACTGCAGCTGTGAATGCACTTAGGCCATGCCTACATAACCACGATAACATAAACAAAACCAATTAAAAAAAACCCACAAAAACAAACCTTCAGGAAGACAGAGCGGGTATGAGAATGACTATCTGTCAGATCTTCTGCTAAGGGCTTTTTATACCACAATTTGTGCAATGAAACTGTTGTCAAGTCCTCTGCTCAGCTGCTGATGTTTACACACAGGAGACTTTGAGACTCCACTCTTCCACCAATCTGTTTGAAATTGGATGAGAGGTCCAAAAGTTGGAGCTCAGGGGGATTGGGGTGAGACTTTGGTGATGGTGCCTGCATTCAGTTTCTTACAAAACAAGGAATAAGAGCACCCAGAAGGGATGATTGCTACAAGGTGGGGAAAAAGACCGGTTTTCATGCAAGGTGTCAGAGCATGTTGGTAGATCTGCCGTTAATACAGTGGATTTGATATGTATTTAACGTGTCTGGAATACAAAACAAATTATTTTCACACACTTAACTGTCTCATCCTTCCAGCAACACAAAATGCGGCTTAGGGCAAGTCCAGGCCAGATCACAGGGATAATATTGCTTTTGTGTGCTTCCCTGCAGATGCCCCGTCCTCCTGGTCGTTGGCGACAGCTCCCCAGCAGTGGATGCTGTGGTGCGTATATCAAGCCGTGCTTTGCCCCCGTGCTGATGGGCAGGCGAGCCAAGAAGCTGCTCGAGGCCGGCAGAGCTCACACCCGGGCAGCAACTTCCCTGGCCATCGATCCAGCCCAGCTGGCTCTCTTCTTCCAGACCGCGGGAGAGCTGCCATTAGTTCCTCGCTGTTTGTCCCCTCTTTCTGTGCACCATTATTTAATAGCTACTGCCTTAGGAACAATCGCCACAGCAGTTCCAGTGAACCGCAAATATTTTCCTTTAGAGAGGAATCTGCTGCTGGTATTTTAGCTTGTTCCGTGGTGTTGGAGCTCTGCCTTGGGTCACTATGGAAGCGAAGAGCCTCTTTTTGACCATTATAACGCGCCCCAGATGACTGGGTGACTTCAAATGTTGTGCCTTAACGGGCATGCCCAGTCTGCTGGCCGGTGGCCATATGGCTCCTCACCACTTGGGACGCTACCAGATGAACCCACATCGCAAGATAAACAACACTTGTTGCCACTGGAGTCCCAGAAACAGATAAAAAAAAAATCTGAAATTCTCATGTACATGGAAAAGAATACAGTCAGAAATGTGAACTGACCCACTTGAGTTCAAAGATATATATATATATGTATACATAGAGTCTTTATACAGAACCTAAAATACCCAATTTAGTCTGGATTAAGGCAGAAAACAAGATATTTAATCTGTTTTCATCCAGCAGTTCATAATTAAAATCTTATATATAATGCTTTATGCTGCTGTTCTTTGATACAGGTTGAATGCAACTCAAAGCTGGACCCAACAAGGACCACACTTCTGAAGGTAATAACATAAGATGGTTTTTTTTGAAAATAAACATTCCCCTCATTTAAAATCAGTTAGATTAACTAAAAAAAAAAGCAGAATCAGAGCTATGTGCTGCGGTACAGATAACGCAGTGAGAATCCAGTTCTGATGTGGAAAGGCAGTTCCTTCAGGGTAAGAGTATCTTAGTGGGATAAATGAGACTAGGGGCTTCTTGTCAAGGTTAACAACAGGGAATTTCTCAGCTTCTCCATCTTAAAATACTAAGGGTGAGACTTGAAAGGCTCAGTATTTCACATACCCGTAATGAATTTGACTAGAGCTGGCAAAGTTGATGTTGAGGTATTTTGAAAGGTTTGAAAAAAAGCCATCGGCAGAGTGGAAGTGCAAACCAGCCCGTACTGTTCCTCTGCTCACCTGTCCCTCAGCAGTAGGGTCAGATGAACAGACGGCCGATCTATCAGCCATGGGTTTGTCATGCTGTCTTTTATATGGACACGATCCAGGACTCTCTTATTTTCCAAAAACTTGTTAAAATATACTTCCAAACAGCAAAACATTGTGCAAAGGCTTTGGTGGGTACTTGGCATTCAGAGCATGGGTGTAATCATCAGCTCCTTACTGGTGAACTAAAATGCAGTGAGTGTAATAGCATGCAAACGGTGAAACAAGTTCGGTCATGTTTCTGCTGGGAACTTTTACTGTATCTCTCTTTATTGAACCAGTCAGTGAAAATGGTAATATACAATTATCTTTAAATGCTTTTTCCTCCTGATGTGGAGGAGTTACACTGCTGACCTACCGCATGGAGAGGGCAGGCTCACCCTAAGAAAAAATCTGACACTATCTCAAATCCTCTATCAGTGGCCAGCCTTTGCTGGGGCCAGGGATACGCCTGATGCCAGATCCTGCTGCAGGCCTGTTTTGCTGCTAACTAATCCTAGATAGGATTCGGGGTTTCCTGTAATTCACAACTCAACTGTTTTCAGCTTGTGGTGTTCCTTGGAACAGGACTGTTTTTGTTGGGTTGGCTTTGAGGGGTGGAGTGGCAGGAAAAATGAAGTGCTCCAAAAATATTGCATGCACTCAAGATAGCTTTTCTAATTTGGCTTTCCCTGCTTCCCTTGGCTGAAGGGCTGATGCTTGCCATCCGCAATCTCAGCAAATCATTTTTCCCTCTCACCGCCGAGGTTTAGGTGTTTGTTCTCTCTGCCCTGTTTGTCATTCAGGTCAGTACCGAGTCACGTTATTGTAATTCAGAGCTGAGCTTGTAACCAGGACTAATAGGCTAGTTTCTAAGAAACTGGAAATCACTGCCTAGCAAAAAAAACATTTATTTGTGGCTCCAGCTGATGCTTTGCCTCAGGGTCAAGACACTTTGAGGTTTTCTGGGGTGCAGTCATAGCTTTTATAAACGTTTATCTGCTTGCTTTGGTGCCTTCATCTACATATATGTTACTCGCGCAACAAAAGGAAATGTTCTTCTGCCAGATAGCTAAAAAGGTCATTTTAATATATCCTGAGCATAAATGAGTTCCTCTGGCGTGACGCTAACTGGCTGTTCTCATCCCCATTTCAGATGGCTGACTGCGGTGGGCTCCCTCAAGTTTCCCAGGTAGGATTTGTCTGACGGAAATCTTACTAATCCTGTTCTGCAGCGTGTCAGACAGCAATAAATGGGTGTTTTCCTGTAGGGTACTTGCTGTTCCCAAATGTCAGCCAAAAGGATGGTTATGATTTCATGAATAATGATGTCAATCGGTCATCAGAGCTTTCTTTTTTCTTGAAAGACCAATGAAGTGCAAAATTAAGATTGGGCGGGGATATTATTTCCACTAATTAAGTCTTAAGCGAGTCAAGGTCTGAGGTGGGAATGCGGAGGTATTATTTTACGCCTATCTACTAAGCTAACACAGATTAGGGCTTGAGCGCTAGTGTTTTAAAAACATATTTATTGGGGCTATTTATAGTATAGATCAGGAAAGTGGGAGGCAGGAAATAACAACGCTGTGTTCTTGCATACACTGACTCGGCTTGACTGGGAATGGACTGGAGTTTCAGAAATGTATTTAGGCATAAATTCCAAGGCTGCTAATAAAAGCAGGCTGGGAAAGTTAAACTTTACCTATGCTCTAGTGTTGCTTCACTTAAAGAGCTGACCTGTAAGTCAGCTGTAGAACGCGATGTTTTCTAAACAGATTTCTAAGCAATATAATGTGTTCATAAACTTAAGGAAAAAAATGAATTTGTAATTACCTGCAGCTGAGAAGTCCCTGTGCAGGCAGGGTGGGTGCTCTAACAGTGGGGAGGGGGGAAAAGGCTTTTTTAAAGCCACACAGGAGTATGTGCATTCCTTCTGTTATATGGAGTCCATTCTTTGCACTGATTCAGGTAGAATTATAGAAAAAATATAGGCAATATTAGCATGTGCAGTAATTGAGGATTGTGAGGCTTATTTGGCCACTGTGTCAGCAGCTGAGAGAGATAATGAGTGCCTCATTGCAAGAACGTCAGTCGCAGGCAGTTGTGCTTGTGTGTATTCCTGCTGAGCTTTTTTGCCTTATAAATGTAACTATCGGCTCTGACTAGCTAGATTTGTTCTCTGCTGATTAGGAATTGCTCAGTTACTGAACCTATATGAACTGCCTCGTATATTTAGTGAGGCCAGTCGTTTTACATGGGCTCACCTGCCTCAGTAACTGCAAAGTTTGGTCTAGGCTTAGATCACTTTTAGTCTGGAAATCTCATTCTCAAATGCATCTATCTGTTTGGTAAAATAATGGGGCAGGGGAGCAGACTGGGGAGGGGAATGGTGGAATCCTCTCATGTTAATGAAATTTTCAGACACTCAGTAGAACCGAGAAAATATTTAAGATGTCCCTGTTACAAGAGGGCATCTATGGCATCTATAACATTGTAAGGCAACTATCTCGCTGGGCACTGCATATAATAATGCTCTATTTCTTTTGCAGCCTGCCAAGCTCGCAGAAGCTTTCAAATACTTTGTTCAGGGAATGGGATACAGTAAGTATCAGTTCTATGGAATGGGTCACCTGGCTACCAAAGTTTGTTGGGCATCAAAGCATCAAAGCACCCAGAGAGTCTAATGATCCCAGATGTGTGATCTTTTCCCTGTTGAATATGCATTTGTAAGGGAAAAAAAAAACAACGTGTCGTGTCTGAGCGAAGGGTTTTCAGACCAAATTATGTTAAAAAAATTAGAGAGCTTTGTAGACAGCTTATACCCACAAATACCTGCTTTACTTTATCATGATATTTTTAAGGTGGATGTTTGTAATAGTGTCCCCTGATTGCATCACAGGAGATGATTCATCTGCTGTGCACGACATTGAAGTTGTAGTTCAGAGACTTCTTTAATTTGTAGGTTTTTGTCCTTCCTGTATGCACTTCTGACAACTGCTGTTGTGTAGATGCATTGCTAGCCTGGGCTGCCCTCAAAGGTTAAACATCCGAAAGTAACGGGAGATCTGATGAGTGTTTTTAGTTTTCCTCTGGTTTGTTGCAGCCACAGCAACGTGCTATAAAGCTCTGTCTTGAATCCCCCAGCCCCCGCCACCAATTTTGGGCTCCTTAACTGTACGCCTGGAGCAGTGGTACTCTTCTACACTTGAAGCTACCACAAAAAATATATATTCAACCTTGAAGGCTTCTCCAGGGGTGGTGAGGGCTGGAGAGGAAGGCAAGGGTTGCCTTCCAAGCCAACAAAGCAAGGTGTTAATGAAAGACTCTTCTTCCAGTCCCCTCTGCTAGCATGACCAGGCTGATGAGGTCCCGCACCGCTTCTAGCTCCAGCGTAACCTCTTTGGAAGGACAGAGGAGCCGGTCTCACACCGGGGAAGGCACAAGGAGCCGGTCTCACACCGGGGAGGGAACAAGGAGCCGATCCCACACCGGGGACGGTGCCAGGAACCGCTCCCACACAGACACACGCATCGAGCTGACGCCAAACTCAGCAAGCAACGCTGAACAATCAAGCCCCAAGTCCATGGAAGTGTCCTGTTAGATGGCTGTGGGAGGCTTAAACTGGTCACAGTGTGAAAAAGTAATGGATGCCCCCTGTGTATCACAAAAACATAACTGGTATTAATCTCAAGCTATTCTCTAGGATGAACTCTGTTCACCAGGGTCTGACAGGGACCAAAGAAAAGAAGCATCTCATTTGCTCTGTCGTTATTCTTGTAACTCAGACAGTTGCTGCTATTGTGCCCTCCTTCAATGGATGCCAAATTCTAAAAGATACTTGCCAAAAGCTGATGTGGTTGTAAACACTTCAGAGTCAAACCAGACTTGCTTAAGATCCTCCTTTAAAATCAAAGCTGTTACATGCCCCTTTATCTCTTATTCTCTTTAAGTATACTGGCACAATTTGAGACGAGTTTCAAAGAGGGGGAGAAAAAAAATCACTATTATGGTTGGCTTTTAAAGAAGGAAATGAAACAAATGTGTTACGGCCTCATGTTGAAGCTGGAGTTGAATTCATTGTATATAGCTTGACTTCAAATGATAGAGAAGTTAATGTATCGTGCATTTATAGGCCTTCTAATTCATTAGTATTCAAGCCTGTTTTCCTATGTACAATAATATACTACTAAAATAGGCGATTTTAATGTGACTTTCAGATGAACTAAATCTTTAAGCTTTTCTATTTCACTTTTTTGAGATTTAGTTCCAGTCTTCCTTTCCTTACCCCCCTCCTAGACCCTAAAACCCGCTTAGTCAAATGAGGACAGGATTTAAATTTAATAAGCAAGGTAGCATTTCCTCTTTGGGATCTTGGGCCAAAGGGTTTACCATACTGCAAAAGTTGGTGTAGTTGTAACAAGTAGGGTAGCTGTACATGCCAGCAAAGCAGCAACAGCTTGATTTTTCTTTCAGACAGCTTCTTATCTTTGCAGCTCAAGTTTTTGTGTCCAGCACAATTGTGATAAATTTGGAATTCTGTAAGTGAAGCCAGATCCAGCTGTTCTTTGTCAGGAGAGATGAATAACTGTGGGATGGCATGGTAATTAGATACTGTACATTCAACTGCCACTAATTACTAGATTTGAAACTCTGATGAGATCTCACTGGCGCTGAGAAGCGTATTCCACAAAGTGGTGGAGCGGCAGCACCGTATCTGTGAAATACAGTGTTCAATGACTGCATAAATGTAATGGTCTGCTGGTTCTGCATCTTCACGTAGCTTCCTGATACCACGGGTTACTTCCGTTGATGTTAGTGGGTTGATACCTTTTCGACGGTCAGATTCTCACAGTCGGGTGTTCTGAAGTTTGTCCTTGCATAGGTAGTGGGACAGGATTTCCCAAGCTCCAGTGCGTACTTGCTGCATTGCAGTCCTCACACAAACAAGAAAACTCAAATGCTGAGCAGTTAAATAGCAAATGTTAATACTTTGGGATTGCTTGTTCAGAAGAACACAGTCTAGATTACTTTATATTGACTAACTTCAGCTCTTGTGTAGAATATCTGTAACAGTTTGTGGGAAGAAAAGACAATTTCCAGAAAGAATAAAGCTATTGTGTAAAGTCTATCAAGAAAAGTTTCTTAATGAAGTATTTGTATTTATTTCAAAACAAATAAATTTGTAACTTTGCAATGTCTGGTGTCTTAATGTTTTACCAGGAGTACAGTGGTCTTTCTTGGTGGGAGTGTGTTCTTGCCACCCCTTTGGATGAATGAAATCTTTTTTCTTTTGTGCATATCTCTGCCCTTCCCTACTTTTGTGCTTAGAGCTCTTTTGTTTGTTTTTGTTTTTTTTTTCCACTCCAGCCTACTCTTTATACAACACACTACAGTACTAGGTGTGACTGGCTATTCAACGTACTAAAGGATAATTTGGCCCTAACAAATGCATAACAAATCCGAGGGCTTGGTGTGGAGTACCGCTTATTTGCGGTTTGAAGTTTTCTTTTTCTCCAGAGATCTAGTACTGTGTAATACATAGATCCGGGATCTGTCTGCCGACTTCCTCACTGGAGTTGGTGCTGTGCTCGTTGCATCCTTTCTATTCTCAGTCTGATCTGTAAATCCACTGATGTGTGACATGTTCCCACTGATGTTTGGAGGAATTTGGGCCTCTTGACTGAAATTGCAGATGCCACTCTGAGTTTCTAAAAGCTGTTCTTTTTCGACCTCTTGCAAGAATCTAACTTCAGAAAAATAGAGTAAAGCTTAACCTTTCACAAATAAGTTTTGAAAGGACTCCCCAAATACAAGACAGATAGGAATCTAAAGGTTCAGGAAAGAATTAAAACATTGTTTTATTGCCGTCCTTAAAGCAGAAGTACAGTTGTCCTTTTTCTCCTTAAGCTTCTATTTATCTCGGTTAAAAATTTATCTCTGTTAAAAAAATGCAGCTTTTTATAACTTGAGCAATACCTGCCCTTCCCGGGGAAGCATCCCTCTGCTGGTTTGGAGGCTCCCTTTGCGTGTTCAGCATGGGGAGTGGGTAGAAAATAACAGAGCCTGGTCACCAAAATGGCTTTGCTGTGCCTTCTGCCTTGGGACCTTTGGGAGGAGGTGGTGCTCTTACCTAGTGACTGATCTACTGTGCTGGGGTTTTCAGGGACAGGTGGATGTCTGGCTGTGCTGAAACTATTTTGAGCTGCTCCTTTCTCACGTATCTCAAAAAATCCTGTGATAGGAAGAGGCAAAAGCAAATATTTGGCATGTCTGAGCCAAGGCTTTGCTGGATGTGATGATTCAGCAGTTGTGCTTGGACTGATACCAGCAAAGAGCTTGATTTGGTCAACCCCGCCTGTGCCAGCACCAGTGAAAATGGGACGAACCTGTGCCAACTCCTTACAAAAGAAGGGCAAAGTTAGGTTCTTCACTGAGCTTTTCTGGGAATGGCTAATCATTCCTTCCACAAGGACACCATGGTGTGCCTGTCAAGCCCAGGCAGTTTATTTTTATTTAACGGGGAGGAATGCATCCAAGCCTCCTTGCAGCACAAAGGCATCTGCGAGCACTTTGGAGCAGCAAGGAGTTGCTAGGACCACTATAAATGTCAGCTTTGCAACAAAAAGTATTCATTTGGCAAGGAACAGTGTGTACCTGTACAGAAAAGCTGGAGGACAGCACAGCAGAGTGGTGTCTTACCTTTTACAAGGAGTTGTGACACCTCTTTTCTTGCAGTGCTGGTCTCCTGGCATCTTAAACTTGTTCTGTAACTAAACAGTTGCAAGTGGCTTGCAGATTTATTGAAATTTTTATAAAAAACCCTTCCTAGAACTTGGAAATGCTGAGTTCTGCATTATTCTTAAAGACAGAGTTAGCCTGGATACTGTAGTGTCATTAAACCAGAAAATATGAGCTGGAGTTTCACCTTTTTCTCAAAGGATGAATGGCCACCATGGAGAAAGGACCTCCTGTGGCATAGAGGAGACTGCAATCGGGTAACAGGAGGTTTCCAGAAAGAAAACAGTTCACTCCTCAAAGTGATTGTGGGGTTATAAAAAGTGGAAGAGGAGAGAATGGGCTCTCAGGGACCAAGAAACTTCCTGATTGCATTAACGTATCTCAATACCAAACCTTCACTGTAGTGGTGCTCTTCAAAACCACTAGCAGAAAGGATGTCGTTGCTGAAATCCAAGTCCTTCCCACCTCAGCCGGCGCCTCGACATCTACAGTACAAAAATCTGGCTAAACTTCAAGATGGCTTTCCCCTCCCTGTCCTTGCAGAGGAGGAGTGGGAGAGGATATGCCAATATCATGCCATCGCAGCAGGACTTTTGTGCTGAAGGATGCTGCTTCCCTCTTTAGAAGTCTCTAGAGACTAAACAGCTGGAAGCTTTAGCCTAGATGTGTTTTGGGGGTTTATGATTAATGTCATGTGTTGCAAGAGATGGACTGAGCTGGAGAGAAAACAGTTTATAGCAAAGCTGCTTATTTTTTCTCTCCAGTGCTAGAATCCTCTTCCTGTCTGTTTTTGCATCTTGGGCAATGTATTTGTTGCAATCCTCAATGTGCCGGTAACGCCGTCTGTTGTTTCTACCAACACAACACCTTGAGCAGTGTCTCGCAAGTGCTGCTTGCAACTTGGTCCTCCCCCTTCCCACATGCTGTCTGCTTTTTTTGCACTATTTTGCACCATTTCGCACCATTTCACATTCACTGTAACTCAAAGACTATCCTGGTCTGTGTATATGAACAGCTGTTTTGATGTGTGGATTTAGTGTTTCCACTGAGCCAAATGTAGGCTCTATGTTGATAGCTGATCACCGCTACGCCTAATGTTTAAATAACTGAGAGAAAGGATGTCAGGGTATTTTAGAAGATTGACCCTTCCCCCTCAGCCTTTGTAACAGACAGACACAGCGTCCCACTGTTTCTATCTATTGCTTCATTAAGGGCTCCATTCATTTTATAAACAACACAGCTGCTGACCAGTGCTGGGGGGAAAAAAAAGGAAAGAAAGAAAAAAAATAGGCTTCTGATTGCAACCGCCAAACAGTTCAATGTCTGTTGCCTGCAACTCAGCGTGGGGATAGTTTTCTCACCCAGCACCTCCTGGTTCTGGAGGAGAGTTGTTATTTGGATGTAATTAAAGAGGCAGCCCCCCATCTTGCATGTTTTTGGTGCTGGTGGCTGTGGGATGTACATCAGGCACTGGATGTAGACATGAGTGTGCATCTCCAGAAGAGCCCAGGGGTTGGGAAAGGGGATAGCAGGCAGCTCTTCCTTCCCAAGCAGCACCACCACACTGAGCTGTGACCCGCAGCAGAGCTGGAAAAAATATCCTTGTGTGACCCGCCAGTCTCTGCGATTGCTTATGGCTGAAGTGGATTATGGTATTCAGGTCAGGGTCACTGTGGGAAGGGGACTGGGGGAGGAAAGGTCTGTTTGCAGGGTCGCTGCACTCAGAGAGGGCTAGGGCGGCTCCAGGCGAAGCGTACATGAGCAATGGCACTCAGATGACCTGGACTTTGTAGCTCTTGGCTCAGTGCATGTGTGCATGTGTACAAGCTCTGGGGCCACCAACACGGACATGGACCTCTTGGATCTGGTCTAGAGGAGGGCCACAAAGATGATCAGAGGGGTGGAGCACCTCTCCTACGAAGACAGGCTGAGAGAGTTGGGGTTGTGGAGCCTGGAGAAGAGAAGGCTCCAGAAAGACCTTATAGCAGCTTTCCAGTATCTGAAGGGGGCCTACAAGAAAGCTGGAGAGGGACTTTTTACAAGGGCATGTAGTGATAGGACAAGGAGTAATGGCTTCAGACTGGAAGAGGGTAGATTTGGATTAGATATTTGGAAGAAATTTTTCACTCTGAGGGTGGCGAGGCCCTGGAATATGTTGCCCAGAGAAACTGTGCGTGCCCCATCCCTGGAAGTGTTCAAGGCCAGGTTGGATGGGGCTTTGAGCAGCCTGGTCTAGTGGGAGGTGTCCCTGAAACCCCCATGGCAGGGGGGTTGGAACTAGATGATCTTTAAGGTCCCTTCCAATCCAAACCATTCTATGATTCTATGTGTGTGCGCAGATCCCCATGAGGGTCAGCACCCTGCACCCAGCAAGATGGGCAGAGAAGGTCTGGTTGCCAGGCGGTGGTTTTGCCCCATGTGGTGGACCCATCATTGGCATGGGGCATGGCCAACTTGCTCGTACGGCTTGGCGAGCCTGCCCCACGCAAAGGTGCCACCCAACCCCTCGCACTTTGGTAGGATGCATGCA
Source organism: Rynchops niger (assembly GCA_013400035.1). Taxonomy (NCBI): domain Eukaryota; kingdom Metazoa; phylum Chordata; class Aves; order Charadriiformes; family Laridae; genus Rynchops; species Rynchops niger. Next base: position 237,640 of record VXBH01008825.1, read on the forward strand.
GTCCGACCCCTTTGCCTTACCTCAGGCCTACACTTGCATCTCCCCAGCTAGGAAATCGTTATTTATTGATTGATTGCACTGTGTTTTCATTTATTTTTAATAATAACCAGTGACCAAATCAAAGAAAATCACAGTTCTTTATCGCCAGCTGCCAATGTTGAACTTTGATCCTGTGGTGAGTCCTTCCATGCTGCTCATGCAGGGTGAGGGATCTCACAGGGCCAGAGCCTAGCACAGCTGCCACAGGGTCAGCACTTCATTTAGTAAGTGCAAAGTATTTAGGAGATGGTGAGATTCCCAGACTAGTCCAAATGTGGTGGCTGAGAGAGCTGCCAGGAAGCCCTTCATGTGCAAGCCCACGTGTGCAAGTAGAAGACGCAGAGGCCAAATGGGACTTTTGGTGCCTGTAGAGGCAGCAAGAAAACGTGCTACCCTTGCTGAAGCTATCGCCAGAGCCACAGCTGCTGGAATGTGCTTAAACATGCAGAGGACTTCCCTTCCCAGCAAAAGAAAAGCCCACAGTGAAAGAAAAGGCTGGGCGGACGGTGCTTTCCTGGTAGCCATAAGCAAGCCCAACACAGACCCACCCCTGAGCAGGTCAGAAGGCCACTCAAAGTGTTTAAATTCCTACTGAAGCAGGTAACCTACTCCAGGCTGGAAGGCAAACTTGATTTGGGGGAAAACTCTACATTGTATTTTTTCCTATAATTAAATGGTAGAATCCTTACTGGGGTTAGCTCTGAGGATCTGTAAATGTACGGATATAGAATAATGATTCTTTAATTAGTCACTGGGGTTATCTGTGAGGATCTGTAAATGCAGGGATATGGAATAATGATTCTTTAATTTAAATGTTTTTCCCCATGTCTTTAATAACCTTGTTTGAACAATTTCTGTCTGTGTGGCTGCTGCAAACAGGTTACTCTGCAACCTCTCAAGAGAGTTGATAAAGAAGACATGCTTATGCAGGTTGAGTAACACACTCCACTTTGCTTAAAGACTTCTAGACAGGCTATTCCTAAGTCCAGTAATTGTGCTGGGGAAAAAAAAATAATCAAACCCTAGAGCCAGAAACAGACCAGCAAACAAGGACATGTGAGCTGGGGAACACATGAATTTCCAAAGCTGCCAAACTATTCACACTTAAGGAAATGCTCCCATAGCCTCCTTTTTTACCACATTGCTGGCTCTTTATTTTTATTCTCATGTGTCCTTCATTTCAGGGCTTTGTCACACATTTCAAACACATACTTGGACATTGGCCAGGCGAGGAGATTGGAAAAGGAAAAGAAATGTCAGTGGCAAACATATTTCACCTTCTTTTGCTTGCCTACATTTCTAAATGAGGTGTCAGTCACAGATTCATTAATCATTTACCACTTATGAAGTTATTTAATATCTTCAAAGCGTAGCAGCAGCATGCCACCTATAAAACCTCACCATGATGCTGTACGAACAAGTAATACGTGTAACATAGTTGCTATGACTCAGACTGACACAGCCAAACCAATCTGTTTTTCCCATTATTTTTTCATATATTTCAGCATATGAAGCTTACAGAAATAACTCTATAGAGCTGCTTAAATTGGAAAGTCACAGTTTGAAAAGGTATGTGCATGGATATGTCCCTGTGGTTAATGAGAGCACTCTGTCTCCATCAGTTTAATAAACTGCTTGTCTTAAAATTCCTTCAAAAAACTAGGAGAAAAAAGAAATCTCCAGGTTTAGTTTCCAAGATGACACAGTGTGTCTGAATATTGTGGTCTTCCTGGAGTATTACACATACACAGCACAACCCTAGTGAGCACATCAAAAATAAAGCAATGGCACTGCACCCTGTTTCCACGTGCATGCATGCTGAATGTAAAGGCATCTTTATAAGTCACATTCCTGCTTCTTTTCATCCTGCAGTGGGTGGCTATCCTGCTTTCTGGGGCTCCCAAACAGGGCAGCTTTAGCCACTCTACTGACCTCTGGTAAAGCCCCTACAGAAGGCAAAGGGATATGGTCACTGGAGATAGCTGGAGTCTTGCCGTTCATATCAGCATGAGCCTACCCTCAAAATCCCATTTGCAACCCTTGTTCCAGCCTACAAAACCAACAGGATAATTGGCGTGAGCAGGACGTGTGTCAAACTGTCTCAGCTTAGCCTGGATTGCAAAATTGTCCCTCCCATCCTTTCTCAAGCATTTCCCTGGACCACTGCATCAGAGGGTTCTAACACCAGCTCGGAGCCTGGTATCTCCTCAGTGGTATTATTGTTGGTTTCTTGGATGATGGTACCACTTTCAGGTCCCAGCAGAGACCTGGGCCCATTGTACGGGGCACTATAGAAATGTACAGTGAGCATCAGTTCCTGCTGGAGGAGTTTTCACTCTCAACAGAGGCAATGAACAGTAGGGCTTTGTTGTTTTGGCTCCAAAGAATTGAGGAAAAGCGAAGCAAAGGGCTGTATCCACGAAAGCCTTTGAAGATCTCGCTCCTTAATATATTTAAACAGCAAGCATAAAAGTACGTTTGCAAAGATACATGATTTGCCCAAGCACACAGGGAGCCAGGGAACCAAACCTAAAGGCTAATCTATTGCCTAAGTCTTACACCTAATCTTCTTGTAAACATCCGTTAAAACAAAGGATCTCTAATGCACCACAAACTGCAAGTCAAGTCCACTGGCTACAAGCGTTGCTCTTTCCCTTTCAGCGTCACCAGACAGACAAGCAGTTGCACAAGGAGTAGAGCTAATAAGTCTTTGTATCCTATAGATTTGTGTCCAGTGTCACCAGAAACTCCTTCGCAGCAGCGTAACCACCATTATTCCCCATCCGTGATGCCTTCAGATCTCCCTCCTCTGTGGCTGCCTGTTTCCAACTGGTGCATCTGTTCAAACTCCCTTAATGTTACTCTTGTTGGGTCATGCTGCAGATGCGTTGGCTGCCTGGCAGATGTGCATGGGCTTGGTAGGAGCAATGTGGTGGGCCTCTCCTGCTCTTTTATTTAGGACTTGCAATGTTTCCGAGATCTTTACTCTTCTGCCTACTTTGACATTTCCTGCAAAGGCACTGACAGACAGACAGATAAATGGACGGCACAGTTGTGTGTGACTTGTTCCCTTAGGAAACCAGGCTAGAAACAGAAACATCTTGGGTGCGTTGAGCGGGATCTGTGGTTTCCAGGCATTCACTTCACTAAAAACCGACACGCACTGGAGCTGTGGTCATGCATTAGTTTACAATAGCGTCTTTCATCTCGCAATGAAAACTGTGTGTTTCAGCCACGGCAGCTTTTGATTACAGTGGTTACAGCGTTAGCTAATTGCAAAGCAAAGCAAGCCTATTAAGTGCCACAGTTTTTGGGTATGTCTTCTGATCCTGTTTTCTTGTGGCCTTACGTGTACATGTAAGACAGTGAAGAATTTGCTATACATATAAACACACACTATATACACACTATATTTTATGCACCACGGACTGCACCGTAGGAATATGTACATGTAAATATACACATATGTATTATGGACCTGTTCATATATGGTTTTATATATAATATATACAACATTTTATAAATGCATGCATGTAGTATTTTATATGTGCATATACATACATATACATATACATATATGCATGTAGGTATGTGTATATTTGTATATATGCATATACAGGATGTATATACACACACACATATATATGGTGTTTTAAGAGGGGCCAGAACCTGAACACAGGATTCCAAGCCATGCTTAAGGGATCATATAGAGAAAGAGATCCTAGGATGGCTACCAAGCACCTCAATATAAACCACCTTCCTTTTTGGAAAACATGGTCAACTTCTTCATATGTTCCCTTGGACCTCTTTTTTCCAAGTGAAGGAGTTTAAAATGTAGCTGCAAGTGCTGAGCTCTCATTTAGGTGGAGGTGCACAGGTCAGATGTGACCTCTCCTGTCACATCATCCAGGCCACAGACAGTCGTGAGGCTGAATCTTGCAAAGTGCTGGTGTCCTCAGGTCCCTCATCACCAGAGGAACAAACAGGAGAGGTGCGTTGCACCCACACTGGAACATGCAGACAGGGATTACCCTTCTTTTCTGCCCCTGGGGGTTTCAGGGAAGCTTCGAAAAATAAATAGTAGAAGCTTTGAATTAAGGAATGACCTTGCTCTATCAAAAATGTATAGGTGAAAAACTTGTATACAAACATGCTACTACTGAAGCTAACGGCCTTTCAAATATACAGCATTTCTCCTAGATGTTTTTACATAGGGATTGCATTATTTTCAGCCTGCTCACAAGAAGCTTTAATTTATCATAGCCAGAAAGATCTATGTCTCCTGGGAACTAATCTAGCTTCCTCTGGATTATCAAGATGAAGACAGACAACTTGCCAACTGGAACTAAAGCAAAATAAGGGACTGATTTAAAACAGTTACATCATCTGAATTTCAGTCCCATACTGATCCAGTCTGCAGTCCTAGTGTCACTCAGCAGATCTGCTGTGCCACCAGGGATTTTGCAAGCAGATACTACAGTTCACCATACAGAAACACATTTCTACTGCTCAGCTCTCCCAAGTGAAGCACCAGTGACCATGCCGTGGTACCAACAACTCACTGAAGAAAAACCAGCTCCAGTATGCTTCAGTGATAAGAAATTTATTGGCTGGAAATATGGCAGTGTTTTCTTCTTCTCTTAGCTAACATTTACATGTGAAACCACTTCTGCAAAAAATGTTTACATTGATGATTACTCTAACTAGCAGCCCAGTGGCAACTGATGCACCAGAAGCTATGCCAAGGGTTGTCCTCCCATTTTGCATCCACTCATCCACAGAGCTAATAGGAAGCCTAACATCTGCTTTCTCAATTAGCATGTGTCTCCTTTCCTCCACCCCAGCCATGCAAAAGAAAGGTATGTGTCACTGGCAAGGTGGCAGTGGGAAGCAGGACCTGTGTGCTGGTGACACCACAGGGAGGAGGAGCTGCTGGTCCCCAAGCACAGACCACACCATTTATATGTGAATAAATGGGCCTATGAGGTCTTGCCCTTCATTTCGTGTTCTTCAGGTCTGCAGAGCTAACCTAGAAGCAGTACGTAATGCATGAGCAAGAAGATCTGTTTTGAAAATACGAGCTCTGGGATGGTCATTTTGGATTCAGAGCATTCAGGCTACTGAAGATCAGAGCTGGTAAAGAAACTGTAAAAATATCCCTGGTGCAAGAGATCAGGGTGAGTCCAAGGAGAGCAGGACACAGAGGATCTTTGTCCCATCCTAGTGCAGTGAAACAGGGACTACTTACACAGAGATTTAAGGAGAAACCCTAGGTTCTTCCCATGCACTTCACCGTGGAGTGGGATCTGACTGAGAATGACAGAGGGAGAATTTCTAGGACAGATCTCAGTGTGACAGAGACCAGAAACTAGTCCTGAGGGTCACCAGAATCAAAGACTGAAGTCTAATGTTGAAAATAAAACATATACGCAAATGCTCATTTTCCAGCTTAGACCATGTTATTCAAGAAATGACAGTAATGATGTCTGAGGCTCATGTCTAAGCTACTGACAGACATATTTTTGCTGTCATATTAGTGTACTGTTCTTTCCTTTGGGCAATTAAACTGCTGGCCTAATAAATGGCAGTCACAATAGGACTGTCATTTATGTCCGGAACCTGTGCATAGAGGAATTTCTGGCTGCCATTAATGGATAGAGGTCTGAGTTGAAAACCCTGCTTGTTCAGGGCCTCTCTGAAAACAGTGTGGCAAAACAAGGAGATTTGACATCCTAACTCAGGAAAAAAACAAATTGTACATTGGCAGTGGATGAAAGATCCTCCTTTTATTTTAAAACCTCTGTAAAATCAGAGCAATGGGTCAATTCCAGCATTCAGCCAATTCAATTAGCGATTTCAGAGTAATCGTGGTAATGAGCCAAGTCAGCAAAGATGTCATTGGGGTTCTTGCAGTTCAGGTTGCAAAAACAAGCATTGATCCACATGATTTTCCAGGAAAACTCAGTTCCATCTGGGCACTGAAACCTTACTTCAATAGTCTTGGACTTGTAGGGTGTGCAGCACCTGTTGTCTGTGCAGACGCCGCAATATTTGGGTCTGTATGGACTTTTGCTCACACATCCTGAGATGGTGTAGTTCATTGGTTCATTGGCCCTGTAGACAGCCAAGCACTTCTTCCCAGGCTAGATCAGAGAGGGACAGAAAAAGAGACAGGTTAATATTCATTGCTGTCACAGGTAGGACATGCAAACCACCTTCCCAATATTTAAGGGGTTTTGAAGCATTTTACAGCCCTGATCTAGAGGGTGTGTCAGTTTTACGCATTTAGACATATGAACCCAGAAGCTGCAAGAAGGATACTGGCAAAACACAGTTCATAGCCTTGATCAGCAGTGCAGTGTCGCTTGTCCACTAGCTGAGTCACAGGTCTGTCCAAACCGACAGTGAGTGCTGGGGGCTTGGCTTGCCTTTCCTTGCAAGGACCTTTTGGCTGGAGTTAAAGCTCTTGGAAGAAGGTTTTCATATCAGCATGTGGTAGTAGAGGGAGGACACGTTTTGGACCTCTCTGCAGCACAGTAAATCCATGTGAAAGTGCAGCCCTCAGAGGCCTGAATGCTGACAAACAAAGGCTGACCCCGTGTCCAAACAAAGCTCAAGGGGTGCATTGAGAAACTGAGTCCCCACCTTAATGTGCTTGGTTATATCCACCTCGCAGGGTCGCATGTTGCACAGGCGGCTTTCCTTCAGGAGCCGGCACTGGTCGTTGTCATTGGAAATCCTGGTGGAGATGCCCAGCCCGCAGGTCTTTGAGCAGGGACTCCAGGGTGAGGTGTGAACGATGCAGTTCTTCTGCCAGGCTTCGTCCTCTCCCTCGTACGCTGCAGAGACCAGATTAACCCCACATTATTCAGCCGGGGCAGCTTTCCATATTAAACGCCCTCTCCCCAGCTCATTACACATTCAGGCAACTAACCCAAATAATTAAACCACAGCGACGTGGCTCAGCATTCCAGTGAACCTCCTCATCCCACCCCCTTTCCCACTGACCTACTTGTGTCAGACCCTCCAGTGCTGCAAGTGCTCAGGGCCAGGCTCATTTCTTTATTTCCCTTTGCAGCATCGCACAAGGGGGTCCTTGTCTGGGACCCCCAGGTGCTGCCACAATACAAACACTTAATTACAGAGGCCTGCGCCAGCCAGTGCAGAAGAGGGATGAGAATCTGATCTCACCGTGAAGGTTTATTTCTGAGCCCCTTCAATTGATTCTCTGTAGCAGAAAGTGGTTGACAGTCTTTGCTGGATGGCTGAGGGGCTTGAGAAGCAGCCACGGCCTTTCAGTGGGAGGAAGAGCAGCTTGAATAGCTCGGCAGCCGCTTAAAGAAAGGGTGGGCTCTGTTTAGAAAGCAGCCAGCAACCCCAGTTCAGGTTCCTTCACAGCCTCGGCCAAAGTCCCCACTGGTCTGCAACTCACAGTACAGCCCACAGCCAAACCTCTGCTGCATTGAGCTTGCTCACTATCATATTTATTATTACATGAATTATTAAATATAATAAATTCTAGTCTCACTTCTATAAGACTTCTCCTTATAAGAGGAAAAGTCAGGCAAGGAAAGTTGCGTTATGCCCATTTTGGGACCCAGGCCTTGAAGACATAAGGCCAATTTCAGCAGTAGATGTTTTGAGTTTGGACCTACCTCACAGTTCAAAGCTACCAGAAGTGAGGGCTGAACTCTGGTGGTTTTAACCCACAAAATGGATACTGAGGCTTTGTTTTGTGCGACAAAAATGCAGACCAAGGACTGGGGAAAAACCCTTACCGTCAAGGAACCAAAATCCTGGTTTAAAAGCAGCATCCTATGTCTCCTTCAGCTCTGCTTTTGTGAGATAGTCTGTAAAATGGGGCTAATGCGGCTAATGTCACTACACTGAATCACAGGGTGTGATGACGATAAAATTAAGATATATGGCAAGGTGAGCCCATCTTAAATGTTTGGGACCATGTTATATGATCACCGCTATGAATGCAAGTGTGAGGAAAGAAGATTCCTTATGTGATACGTAAGACAGGTAATTCAATAATGTAATCAGTCCAGAATAGCTAAAAAGCTGTACTAACACAAAGACAATTTAACCAAATTGGCAGTGAAACTTCCACCATCATAACTATTTTCAAGATGTTTTGTAAGTTTGGGACTACTAAGAGATACAGGGGCTTTAAAATTATACTACTGAGCCCATTTTGTTTTCCAGAGGGCCCAGACTGAAANAACGGACTTGTGACATCTTCAAAGTGCCAGCAGGTCTGTTCTTCAAAGGGGCCTTTGTCACACAAGCGTGTTTGATGAATCTCATGTTGCTGCTGAGGACTTCAAGCACGCCACTGGTGTTTGCGTGTCCTGTCCTTTACTACATGCTGTACGGGAGTCTCTGTGCCTTGTTCCCGCAACGACTACGCACTTGCCAGGTCTGGCAGTACAAGCTGGTACTTTGGTTGCAGAGACTCTGACTTCAGTTGCCCGATGGCAAAGGAGAAGTCCACCTCACTCCCACCATACCTGCAGAGGAGATGTGGCGTGGAGACGTCTTCCTGATTTTCTTGGAGTCATCACAAATCCACTGCTCGCAGCACTTCCCTGCCATCTTAATCAGCTTTGGGTTTGGGCACCAGACGAGGGGAGGGCGTGAGTTTGTGCACATGGGAATACAGCCCACAGCCCCGTTGATGCACGTGCAGTTGTATTTGCAGTTGGGCTGAAACGTGTCCCCATTGTTATACCTGACTCCATTGAGGACACATCCTACACCAACAATCTCTGAAAGGAAAGAAAAAGAGAAACACACAGGGCACTGTTAAAATACTACTGGCAACAAACGGTGCTGATGTGTTTCTTTACCAAGCTGTTCCCTGGGCTAATGGAACCAATGCGGAGACACAGCAGTGCTGTGGGGCGATGTGCTCAGCGTGATGCTGAGCCAAATGTGGTCATGCCATCTAGGAAACTGCTTTCANAGATAATAAAACATGTTTTATCCCCAAATGCTCACTTAAAAATCATTTCATGGCATGCTGGTAAAAGTTATTTGCAGTAGCAGAAATACAAGCGATTGAAAGAGATATTGAGTGAAATTGGAGGTTTTCAGGAACATGAGAGGAATATGTGGAGCTGCAATTATGTCACAGCTCTGCACAACATCTGTATCTTCCTGAAGCAGAGGCGGGAAGACAGACAAGCTCGCAAAGGAGCACCTAAAATGGCACTGGATTCCTATATTTAGGCAACTAGATCCCACCCAGTTTATCACCGAATAGTTTTCTTGGAAAACAAAGGAACACATTATAAAGCCATGAAAATTAGTATTTGATGTATATTTTTAAACAAAATCACAAAAACAAAAAAAATCAACCTTTTTGATTGGCCATGAACAAGAATCACATTGATTCAGGAAATCAGACACAAGTCCCATAAAGTAGCAACTTTGTTGTTTTGGAGTTATGGACAATTATTTGGAATCAGTGGCAGAAATCTTCTAACGGAAACTCCAAGCTTCAGTTTCTCATTTGGTCACACGGAGGCAGTGCACACGCAGCCATCAGCTTGCGTCACTTTTAAGTCTGGTCGGAAATGGAGCTGCAATGTGGCTGCGTCAGGGCCAACACGCGTTGAAATGCTGGATTAAAATATTGCAAAGGCTTCCTATTTTGAGAATGGGCTGAATGAAAACACCAGACACAAATCCCTTCTTCTTCACAAAAATGAGACTTGTTGGAATTTGAAGCCCAGATCTAGATCTCCAGTTCATGCTCGTCTCCAATCTTGATAAGTGGCTTCAGCCTTTGCATTGAAGAGACGTTACTCAGTGCTGGAGCCAGAGCTGAGAATTTAGTTAAACATCTAGGTGTGTACATGGATTATGACAGTTCAAGAAAATGCTGTATTTCCTGGTGTTTTGCTACCAGCATATTCCTCCTGCGCTGTGTTAACTCAGCCCCCTGCAGGTCTCATACACCAAGAGGTTCATCATGAGGACACCCCCAAACATAGACAAAGGGGCTGTTGAATGCCTTCGTGCAGAACCACACCGAATCTGTGTCTAAATCAGGCAATTTGGGAGCAGTTCACAGTTCCTGGCCCCCCGTGCACACCTGCCTCCCCCCTGGGCCTGTGCTCAGCACCCTGCTGTCTCTGCAGCCAACAACAACATGAGAGCTGTAGTGACTCCCAGCAGGCTCCTATGTGAAATCCAGGTGTCCTGGGACACACCTCAGCATGCCAGTCTAGCTACAGCCATAATTTCCCACAGTTTCACCCCCTTCCCTTTACCAACACCGGTTCCTAACTCTTTCAGGATCTTTATTTTCCACAGATTGTATTGTTTCTGTAGTCCTGCCTGCACTGCACTCTCTAGACATAGCTTTTGGCATCCAGTTGCAAAGCAAATTCCTCACAGCAGTTAGTGCCCCACACCCAGCAGAGGAGTCTTGCTCTTGTGGTCAGGGCAGTAGCTGGTGTACTCAGAGTGGAGTGATGCAGTCTATATATCACCCAGTGCATGAGAAAGAAGATGTCAGCAGATGCTGTCGTGTGCCTTTACTTGGATGCTGAAAGCAAGAGGAAGACCACAGATTTCTATGGCAGCCAGAGACAAGCCGCGTCATTTCCTAACCATGGAAAGATGTACTTCTCCTGTCCCCACAATGCCCCTTACCATACAACCATAAATGTCACAGAATAGGGGATATATTGTCATCACAATAGGGATGTAAAAGTGCATTGGGCTGGGAATCCTTCCAGACCTGACTGGGAAAGCTGGGATCAGTCCTCCTACATCACAGTGCTTTTGCCGCGGGCATACTGAATGCCTGTGATGTATGGGAGGTCTACAAAAACAAACAAACAAACAAACCAACAATTGAACTAAGAAAGCAAGCATTTAAATAAATAAACATGAAGCAACATGAAGGTCTTTAAAGATGTCTAGGAAGGCTGAGGTAGCTTTAAGACAACGTCCAGCTTGTTTTCGTCTCTCAGTGCGGGGCCAGCTGTAACAATGTCATTCTTGACAGATGTTTGTCTAACCTGTTCTTACAGACCTCCCATGAATGCTCCACACACACTCCAGACAACACATTTGAATGATCTCATAGCCTCATTTCTTACCCGTGGATCCTTTCTAATCTTGACAATCACAGTTTTTATGTCTCCTTGCACATACCTTCTCTTGCTGTTATTTTGCCCATATCCTACAAAAATCTGGTTAGATTGCACTTTCTACGTGCTTGTTCTTTGCGGCTGAGTTAATGCAAAGCCAAGTTCTTTTTTTACTACGTTTCCCATCCCTCTTCCGCTGAGGAACAACCCCTAGTACCATTTCTGTGAGAAACTGCCAGCTACCCTGAATGTCTCTACTCCTCACACTTGCCCCTTGTGAAGCTTCTGCTGATATTCTAAGTTTACTGAATCCCACTGTTTGCAATCTTTTGTGTTCCCTGTGGATCAGTTATTCTACCTATTAATCTCGCAATCAGGTGTCCTCCAGGTTGCCTTCCACCTTTACATTTTCTAATAGTACATCATTTGTGGTTATGTTCCAGCCTAGAAGACTATCCCTCTAAATGGCTTTTCCCTGTTTATGAATCTGAAGCCATAACCAACATGTCACAATAACTTGCTCAACAGTCAGCATCTTTTCTGATCAGCTATCTATGTGGTTGTACTCACAATCCTTTCTCTTTTAATCATTCCTAGAGTAATGATTTTCAACCATTTACGACATATATGAGCGGATCAGACTCCCCTCGTTCTGGATCTCAGAACACATGAATATATCCTTGACACACAAAACACTACCTCATTTCTATGTCCTCTTGTTCTTGAATGAAGGCATTCCAGTCACATGAATTATCCCACCGAGAGTTTATTATGACAGGCAGGAAGAAATCCTTATGCTTCATGGCAGCTAATGTCACTGAAACTGTTGTAAGATTAAGGCTCAGACCTCTATTTGTCACTGAGAAACTTTGCTAGGAGATGATTCATCCCTGACCCTGAACCCTTGCCAGGATACCACGTGCTATCATTCCTAGGGATCCACTATTGGAAATAAGCCAAAAGCATCTCCTTAATGTCATGGTTTTCATGTAGATGCCCATATTGCTTGTCTTTAAAGCCAGATGCATATCCTTCCTTCATTCCCAAACCACTACAGCACCTCCGTCTGTTAGGGGAAATACTAAATCATCTGCTTGCAAATCTGAAGACCCTCAAATGCTGGATGTTCCTTGGTCTTGGCTGCAGCCAACTCAAAGAGCAAGAATTCAGATGTCATTTCTCATGCAGCCAACTGCCCTGAGAATGAAGACAGCAATAAGGAAATGGAAGAGGATGGACGGAGGAGCTGATAAGCGTACAGCCAAGTATCTAATGAGATAAATCTCAGCCACTGCTCAGACCGAGGGGAGCTGCCAATGTATATCTAAGTCAAAAATATATGTACATCACTTACGTGCACATACTCCTATTTCGTACCTAGGTCTGTCTCCACTGTAGTCACAGTACAAGCCCCTGTGGAAATCACAGGTGTCGGCCTCAGTGCAACTTTCTCCACGCTGTTTGGCACATATCTTGCAGCAGTCGCAGCCGTCTGTGACCAGGCTGACGCCTACCGAGCACCGAGGTGGGGACTTCGGACACTCACACGGCCACTTACAGTACTGAGTCCGCGTGTAGGCCTCTGTCACACCAGGGACGGTGGGGGTCATGGTTGTGGAGGTCTGGGCGATGGCCTAAAAACAGAGAAACACAGCTTGGAGAGCGTTCCAGAGAAAAGTGGGCTGAGAAACATGTGGTGATTAGTCCTCAATAAAAGTCCCCTCACGTCTAAAGAGATTACAAGGAAACCAAAGAGTAAATGTCAGAGAGCCATGGAAAGGTCACTGCTCTTTTGTGGTCACTGCTGTCTTGTAAACCCCTTCAGAAACCCAGCTGAGAGCAAACGGTCTGCAGCTTGGACTAACACCCAAGCCTCATAGCCCCAGCCTGTTGGTACTCAGCCTTTTCCAGACCTCTTCTCTCTAAACAGAGGTCTCTCCCAGCGGAGGAACACAGGCATATACATCAAGACCCCTCTGATTCATGAGAAGAAGATGTGACATGTCTCCAGTCTGTGTCACTCTGCGGTACCTGATTCTGGCAGAGGATTGTGCCACCCCATAGCTGTTGTGCCTGTTCACTGAGAGACGGCTGTAGGGCCCCTTGGCTACTCAGAGGCTTTCTCAGGCAGCACCAGCTGCCCTTCATGTCACCAACCAATATATAGGTCATCGTGTTGCAGTGTGAAAGTGCGTGTGGCCCTGTTTGGCCTCGTCATCCTCAGGTTTATCCACATTTGCGTGGGTCTTGCAACCAAAACACGGGGTCCCATAAATCTACGAGGTGACTGCCAGCAGGCCTGTGAGCCCACTACCCCCACAGACACCCAGTCACGAATCTCTGTGTTGTGAGGATGACCTGAAACCCACAGGCCTAGCACTCCATCACGGACCTCCTGGGGATGTCTTGGCCATTTCATCTCTTGCAATTCTGCTAATATCACAACAACCGCCACTTTATAATGTCCCAGCCCTTTGACCTGAATACAGGTGAGGTTAGAGACAGGAAAAGGTAACATCTGACACCAAAATCTTCCTAACTGTCTGTGAATGTCTTGATGCACAAGTTCACTCACCTCTGCCTGAAAAACATTTCACTTGCTCCACCCCTATAGCACAACAAACACACAGTTCAGCTCTCTGACAGAGTCCCAGTCCTAAGCAATGAAACTACACTACAGCTATAACATTAAAAAAAAAAAAAAAAGAAATAATTTAAAAAAATCAAAATACAGAAGTCATGCATTTCCTCTAAGCACTCTGAAAAACACCCTTATCTATCCTTCACAGTGTCCAGACTACCATATTCAGCAGAAATGCTCTCTGTGAATCCTAAAGAAGTCATGAGGCTCTTAGATCTGTCTGTGATGGGCTCTTCCAGGTTTCACACTGTAGTTCCCATGATGTTGCCCTGGCCCACACAGTCAAACTAGGATGTTTCTGGAGTGATTTTCCACCTACGCCTTTTGGCACGTGCTTTTGTCTTACATGGAGTCACTGTGGGACCTATAAGTTGGATGAGTGTAGTTGGATGAGTGTAAATGAAGCTTCCTAATGTTAATGTTTCTTCCAATAGCTGAGCACAAATATTTGCCAGCATGGTGAGCAAGGAATAAAAACTTTTACAGGGAGGATACTGACAAGTTTCCATTTCCTGATCTCCGTTTCCTTGGGAAATAAGAAAAAAAAAAAAAAAAACAAACAACCCACTACCATCCTGCAAGATAATTCAAAATCTGATAATCAGATAAAAAATCTGAGCAAGGTAAATCAAGGGAGAAGAAAGATTTCATGGAACACAGTGATGGTACTGCAGTAGACATACCCAGGTCACTATTACTGAGATAATGGAGTGCTGGGGTACCTTAGCTCATAGCAAAACCCACAGAAGGCAGAGGTTCATTGCCTTCTGCACTCTCCAGTCCGTGCTGAGCAAACGCTGGATGACATTTAACAGCACCAGCCATGCTCGTGGTGCAGGAAGGGTGCAAATCAGCCCAGTGACAAAGCAAAGATGTGCCATTTCTACCTGGTTCACTGCACAGAAAATCTGAGCTGCACATGGGGGTCAAGCAGGACACAGTAGCTCAGGCACAGAAACAAATAGGGTTATTTACAGACTATCAACAGCTATCTGTATGTGCCCTGCTTGGGCACATGTGGTCCAGAAGCCCTTTCTGGTGACAAGATTTGAAGGCTGCAAAGAATAACTGTGTAACCCTACAAAGTTCAGACAAAGAAAGTCAAGGTCCAGAAATTACTAAAGCCATCCAATCCATTCCTGGGTACCTTGTACTGTATTATGTATTACTTAGTGTTTTTTCCTCTTTACAGTTTCAGATGTCTCAAACAAAAGGCTTTCCACCATCTCTGCATGAAGAATATGCCCCAACCCAAGACTTTGTGGGGAAGAGCATCCCCAAGAATTGCGAACCCACAGCCCATGAACTATCCATCAGGATACCTCTGCAAAGCCCTGGTACTATCTTCTACAGATTCCTTACACAAATCTTACTAAAATAAATTTCTAAACGTGCTATTGCTGTATCTGAAGGTGTATTTAAGTACCTTAGCAATTAGTTACCCTGTATTTAGAACACTAAATTGTTAACACACTGCTAATCACTGCCAAATAGGAAATGTGTTTGCTCTGGGCATAATTCCCAGTTCCATTAAAGTCCCCTTTACAAACAGTTGGCCTTAAAGTTGGCTTAAAATCACATTTAAACTCATGTTTAAACTAAAACATGCCAATATAATTTGCTCCCACTTTAAGGCTCCTTGATGCTGCCAAAGTTGTTAAAAGAGGAACATTCAGATCAATGAAAAGCCCTGGCCTTTTAATAGTAGTATTTTTCATTCCACTCACAATAATTTGAGTAGGTGCAATAATTGTCACTTGAGAAGAGAGGCCTCTTCAAGCGCAATAAACCTATTTACTTTGTTGCTGATCATTAAAAAAATTGCTCAATAATCAAATCCAGATACACAGACAAAAGTCACACAGCTATTAAAGAGCCCATTGCCATGGCCCAACCCTGTAAGTAAATCCCTTCACAGTCCCTTGTTTCTATTGTCAACACGAGCAAGCAAACAGCTTCTACCCTGTGTAGGTATGAAAGTGTATGTGAATCAACACACATAGCAAAGAGGAACCAATAAGCCCTGTTAGTCCTGGTTTTAGTTAATATGTGAAGGACTGAGGCTGAATTCTTGTAAAGGACTGGGTAGCAGGGAGCCATTCGTTGGCTTGTGATAGAGACGAATTCAGAATAAATTATTTGACAGCCCTTCCTCTAGGTCTAAAGACTGAGCTGACCCAGGAAGCTTTTGCAGTGTCCTTATAGTGACTGTAGCTGTTGCAGTTCTTGGACGTGCTGGATGAAATGTCCAGTGATTTGGCCAAGTAAGCCATAGGAAGGACATTTAGTATGGGTTAGATGACCATCTTCAAATGATCAGTGTGTGCAGGCATCAAAATATTATGACTCCCATATTTTACAAATAGAGAAGGTACAGAGAGATGAAAGCAGCGTTATGTCCTAGGCTCCATTAACACCCAACCAAAACCCAGCCTTTGGAATCACAGAATCATAGACTAGTTTGGGTTGGAAGGGCTCTTTGCCTTTGCAATGAGCAGGGACATCTTCACTTAGATCAGGTTGCTTAGAGCTCCATCCAACCTGACCTTGAATATTTCCAGAGATGAGGCATCTTTAGGCATCCTCTGCCAATGTTTCCTCAGCCTTGTCATAAAAAAATTTCTTCTTTCAAGTGGAAGCTGTTGTCAACTGGGCACTAGAACAAGTGCACGACCTATACAGCTTCCAGTTCCCCCTCCTCTCCCTTCCTAAGTCCCTCATATCTTCGCTATGAGAGAAGCAATTCTACAGATTTATAAAATTCTTGGCTTTTCCTTTTCCACGGTCAGCTGTCATCACTGGAATACCTAAATCTCTTTCAAAAAGACATTCAGCCCTACTACTTCAATGTCCTACAACATTTTGGGATATGGTCACTTTCTTATTAATAGGTATGATGGTTAAGACATCATGAATAATACTTTAGAAATACCACAATAAAACCAACTCTTTCCCAGGAAATCACACTGTAATGTTCTTCATCAGTGGCCATCCTTAACTAGAAAAAAACAAACCAAGAAAACAAACAAACAGACCCCCTTAGCAACCATGTCTTTAGGGTCAATATAATGTATAGGAGATCAATGGTTTTGTAAGAAATCCAAAATGAGAGTGAAGAGAAACTTAACTCCACAAAGCACCGTGCTGGGGATTTGTCAAGTTTATTTCAAAATGTCAGAAAGATAAAAGAATGCACCTGCTAGGAAATTATTTTTTCTAAGTACTGGTAATTAACTTGTTTTGTATAATTACTGTCCAGTCTTGGGGTCTGTAGATTTATTATCTTGGATGCTAAGGAGAAAATATTCCACCACAAGTTATTCATGAGCTCTAATTTTGCTGCTTTGGAGGTACAAGCCCATTCTCATTAAATCAAGATGAAGCTTTTCTCACCATGCCATGGCTGATAACTGTCTATTAAAGTCATTCCTGATTTATGCTTGGCAAGCTCCAAAATTACTTTCTTTTTGCATCTGCAGAGAATAATATTTCACTAGCAACAATTTCCAGCTAATTTCCGTGTTCACATTCAAGACGAGAGAAGGAGAAAATAAAAAATTACTCACTGCTTGCCATGGCCACAAACTCAGTATTTTTAATAGCCGTGAGTTTTACTATCCAAGTCTCAAAGATGTGAAATGGATAGCAGCATTTTAGCAGCATGTTCTACTTACTGGCAAAATATATTCTCTATTTGTTGGAAAATACTGTAGTTGTAAGTTTGTTTTAGTTTTGAAAACTGGAAAGACCAAACTACAGTGTTGAAATGAGTGTATACAGTCCAGACTGCAAGGCAGCCAGACATATAGCGGCACTTTTACATAATGCATGAGGAAACCTCCAGCTTCGCTTTTAACCAGCAAAGCCTTAGGTGCATTGCAATATATTTCTTTGCTTCCAGTTTTTACAGGGGTTTAAAAATACAATCATGTGTATTTATTTCACTGTTTCAGTGCTGCAACATCTTACTCTTATAATCTTTTTTATTGCAGGTGTTTTTTCTCATCACAATGAGCTGGGTGAAGGTAGGGAGAAGTTATCCATGTTCTTCCCCTCCACTTTATTAATGGGAAAAAGTTCAGAAAGGATAGCAACTTCTAAATTCAATTCCTCTGGCTGTTGGCAGAGCTGGGGAAGGGGTTATGAGAAGTTGGCAGGCAGAGGTCTGCTCAGACCATAGTACCTTATCACCTCCTGCTGTTTCTTTCCTGGGGGCAATTTGCTCTAAAAGGACACCAGCTGTGTTTTGCAGGGCACATGCCATTGGGTGGACTTTTAATTTCCTCCAGTAGAACACATTAAAGGAATATTTTTAGCTTACATTTCTGATACTGCCTTTCTGAGCAAATGCCAGATGTCATTGATGGGGGGATGTGACGTGATCCAGATTATCAGTGAGGAATTCTTTATTAAAATGACCTCCTCACTATTATGTGATCAAATCATCTGATTTGCAGACTGACCCAAACTTCCTTACCAGCGGGAATTCATGCACCAAAGACGGACAGCATTACTGTTTAAAAATAGCTTTGGATTTTGCAGTTTGATTGTCCTAAACACTGAAGTTAAAAACCGAACTTTAGGTGGACACTTAAGGATGAATCTCCCAGGAATGGGTTGTGCATTTGTACTGTCCGGCTGCCAGACAACACATCTGCTTTCTCCTGGTTCCATCTACTGGCTGAACTCTTTAGACAGCACAAGCAGAAATGCCTGTAGAGCCAACTCCAACATCAGATACTGCCTTAAATGTTCTCACAAACTAAAAGAATTTTTAGAAGCACCCCAGGAGACTCACATCCAGATTCACAGAGATGCAAACATCCTAATAATAACCTGACATAGCACCGTTCCCAGGGGAACAAAGTGGCTGGAGCTCAATAAAGAAGTAAAAGTGAAAAGACAAAATGAAATATAAATAATCTATTAAATAAAGCCACTTACTCTTCCATCCCTCAGTTGCATCTCTGGGAAAACACAGAGATTGCTTAGTTTCATCCCAGAACACACAGAGGTCAACAACTCATAGTGCCTGTCAGAGAGATGGGCACATTAGCAATGAATACCAGGACCTGGCTTACATCAGTGGGCTTAAACCAGGCCCTCAAGGTAGGAGTTTATTTCTTGATCTTGCTCAGCTGGAACTTCTGAGCTGAATATTGCCGAATATTTGCATTATTATTACACCCAAAACAGATGGGTCAACAAAGAGCCAGTTCTTACAGCAAGATCAGCAGTAATCACAGTGCCATCAGGACTTCCTTACTGTTATACTCTTGATGAAGTCCCCATGAATGCTCATAAACTATCAGAAGGCAATACTAGTGACAAGTGAGCTAGCATCAGGACAGAGTTATAAATCAGATTCCACAGGACAAGTAAAGGTAAGAGGAAAATATGATTATTCAGGACCCAGCTTCCACAGAGCACTCTTAAGCTTCTAGATAACTCATTAAAATTGATCCCAGACATGAAATCTCCAGAACATATTGTAAAATAATGGACTCTGAACCCAGAAAATATAAGACAGTTTCATAGATGTCAGGTGCCAGCTGGACTTACTCTGGCTGTGCGCTGGAGACTGAGCAGAAAGAAACGTTCTACATGAAGCATAACATGAAATAGCCTAAGAAAATAAAATATCCACAGTGAGTGAACCATTAATATTTATGTAGATCTGTGAATGATAAACAATCAACTTCCCATAACATTATTTTGGGAAATATATCTGTGGGAAGAATGTAGGCAGCTATTTGGAAGAGTCTTTTCTAACTCAGTTTAGACAATTACAGAGTGAAGATTACATACATGCATGCCTTTGCCAAAATATTGCTTATACTGGCAAACTCAGGGTGGCCTCACATTTTCTTCACATTTTTCCATGGAGTGCTCAGAGTGTTAGAAAGCAACCTGATGTTTCATAAGCATTATCCCAGGGAGAGCAGCGCTTGCTTAGAATAGGGTGATCTGAAAATGTTTGGACATCATTAACAAATTGACACTGCCACCACAGAATCCACTAATTGGGATATTAAACAGCATAGTTTCTGTGCTCTAAGAGCATTGCAGTCTCTTATGCTGCACACGTTCAGTTTGGACAGGCTAATGAGCTCATCCAGCGAAACTAGCTTAAACTAGGGTTTGAAAAGCAACAGGGAACATCTGGAGGAGTAATGGAGAAAAGTCTCCAGAAAGAACAAGTTAACAGACTTCAATTTGAGGAAAATGGAGAGCAGAACAAACGAGCATTTCAACTATCCATGGTTACAAGGAGTAACAAACCATCCTAAAACTGTCCAGAACGAGATGCTGACATTTGAGCCATGAGCTGGGTAACAAAAGCAGTATCACAGTTCCAGCTCCCAGACAAGAGTAGACTGCTTTGGCAGAGGTTTTACTTTGCAATTAGCTGTGTTTTGCATTTGCTTATCATCTCCTGTGTTTCAGTCATGGCTTTGAAATCAAAGGGGAGATGCCTTCTGTCTTCTTGCTCCCTTGGGACATTCTGTCCCGAGCTGGGCAATAAAATAAAGTAAAATTAAGAAGCTCCACTTTTTTTTTTTTTTTTTTTTTTTTTTTTTTTCCCATGACAAGAATAGCACAGGTTTTGTGGCATTTTTAAAAGTGATTTTGGTTTTCAAAATAGAAATCTGCATTTTCAAGTATCGACGATTTTCTGCTTCTGTTCCAGCGCAGAATATTTTGACTTAAAAAACCTCTTCATTTAAAAATGTATTTGTTATTTAAATTCTCAAATCGGAAACAGTTTGCTTGACCTATTATAGAATCATAGAATCATAGAATGGTTCATGTTAGAAGGGACCTTAAAGATCATCTAGTTCTAACCCCCATTATCTGTACTTCCCTAGAGTGGCTGATGAACTGATGAATTTATGCATCCCTATTTCCTTTAAGCAGCAATTTTCCTCCCATGTTAAGTTGCCACTGCTATTTCCCCCTAGCTATTCCAATAGATATTCCCTAGCTATCTCTCCCTAGCTATTCCCTCTGCTTTCCAAGTTGACCGCTTTATTTTCCAACTGTCAAAGTGTCTTCCTTCTTGAAATCCATACTATGGGCTAGTTACTTGCTCTCATTTTGCCAGTGTTTAATAGTTTGTTTAGTCAAAATATAGGAAAGAACATGGTCTTGGTGGGATCTCAATAGATTAATTCAGTGCCTGGACTATAAAAGGAATATCAAAGAATCATCAGTCCAGAGAAGGACAACCCAGATGGTCAGAGACCTAAATATCATGATCCAGGACAAGATGCTATGGAAGCTGGGCTTGGCAAAGAGGCTAACGGCTGATCTAGTATCAGTCCACTCCTCTCAGTGATAGCAGAGGGTGGACTAATGGACAGCAGCTACAAAATGTAGTAGGGGAGGTTTAGTCTGAACACCTGGTAGGCAACTTCTACACTAGGAGAGCGGTGTGGCACTGGGACAGGTCATCCACCAAGGTTCTGAATTCTCCTTCCTCAGCTGTTGGATTAAAGACCTCCAGAGGGCACTGACAACCAGCGTTTCTGGCAGCCTGTGAACGCATACCTTGCCAAAACCACGTGTGGAATACACCCGTAAACCCAAACAACCAAGAAGACCTCCATCAATTCAGTCCTGTGCTGTGCCACCTAAAGTCTGGTTCTGGCACAGAGAAATAAAAGCTAATCTTTTTGTTAAATGGTGCATTTAAAACTGTCAAAAGAATTCTATTTTGCAGGTCTATCCCCTCTCATATCATAAGCACAGACAAAAATGCTATTTGGCAGCTAATTGTTGTTTTATCTGATAACAGGAAACGTACCAGAAGCCTGGTTTTGTAGCTGGAAGGTTTCAAGATAATAGAAGGAAAGAGAAGCTGCGGCTACTGCTGTGGCCCCTTTGGAACACATGGCATGTGTGGATTCATCAAAAAAACCCCATAACTGCCATTTAATATAGTGTTGTACCATTTTATCAAAGTCACCACAAGACTCTCAATGAAAGATGAGCAGTAAGAGGGCATTGCTACACCCCGGTGGTTAAGTAAAAAACAGATGGAGCCTACAACTTGCCTGAATAAACAGCAGCAATTCCAGGCAGGGTCCCATCATGAAAGGATATTGTTGCTCCAAGCATGGCATATTTTGGAAATTGTAGCTTATAGTATTTGATGCGTTCTGTTATACAGAGAATACAGATGGAAAACCTATAGGTCAGCAACATCCTTAGGAACAACAGAAGATGCTGGACCTTTGTACACTCTAGGAGGACCTGCAGCTAATTCAGTCTGATTGCCGAACATTAGGACCCAGCTTGAAATAATATAGGCTATCTTATCCTTTGGCAGACAAAATCATGGCAAAAGTCTCTTGTAGCATCTGAAATGAGTTAGCTCTGTGTACGCAGAGATCAGTAAAGCAGCACTTTTACATTTGAAGCAATGGCATCCTCATCAATATCTGCCACAGCTTGGTTATCTGATCTGGGTATAGTCTGGTCATACTTCTGTGAGGAAAGTGGCTTTTCTTCACAGAATCATGGAATCCAAATGTTGAACCAGAGTCTGACTAGTGCCTGATGCTGTTTCAAGAAAACCAAATCAGGAAACCGCTGAAACCCAGAGTGGGAGAGGGGTATCAGCAGACTGGATCTTACACTGAGCAGTGGAAAAGAATAATGGTAATACTGCAGTTCTAAGTGCCAGCAATGCCAAACCCCATCCATGTGATTGCTGTGTTGTGCTTTCAAGGGTAAGTTTTGTGCCTTGGTGTCAACCACAGTCCATGGCCCAGCTTAGCTCTACCATGCTTCTGGCTCCATCTGCTCTTTCTCTTCCCACTACAGAGATAGCCTGAGGGCATGGGGACAGCTTCTCTGCTTCAGCAGTGAGGATGCTACCAAATATGACCCCTTCTTTCTTTCTCCTGGACTGCAACACTTATTCCTGTTCCCACCCAAGTGCCAAAGCAGAGCTGCAGTATTTAGAGTTCACAAATGGTGAGAGGATATTAGAGGAGATCTTTTGGTCCAAAAGGGGAGAAAGTGTTACCAGGAAAATGGGAAGAAGAAGTTGCAGCATTCACCGCTGGATAAAATCTCCCTTGACCAAGATCAAGTCTCATTCAAAGTAGGGAGAATAGGAACTAGAGATTAAGTGAGAGATGCAAAACCTCCCTCACAACCTCCAGAAACCCACTAACCTTTCTTCAACACATATAATAAAATCACTGTCTTGGAGGCTTTGTGATACTTTCACATCTCTATTGTAAAAAATTCACCTGATACCACCCACCATGAGATACCCTGAGAATAAAGAGATACACTTCCAAAGATCTTGGACCAATACTTATTGCACTGAACTTTCCATACCCAGAAACATCTGTGCAAGAGTCTACTAAATCATAGGTGCTCACTACATAAAGGTAGAAATGAGCACACAACGTACCAGACAGTGGAAAACAAGTTCCTGTGATTGGTACAGCTGACATGGAGTTACTGATAACGTTATGGCAAATGCAAAGAGCTTAGTTTTCTTTCATAAGGCTACAGCAGTGTAAAGGAACCTTAACCTCTGTATGTAGAAATAAGACTGTTTTGAAAAAAATCTGGGAGTTATTAGGTGAGTGTGTTTGATTACACTAATTTGGACAGATAGAGGGAAGATTGAAGAGATAGGAAGAGCTGCATCCCTCCTTATCAGTGACCATGCAGTGTGCAAAGTCTGAGAGCAGAAAACTCAAGGGGGTAAAGGAAGTATTTATGGTGTTAAAAGCTTGCTGAGCTAGGAATAGTAGTATTTAAATGAAGGAAGGAAAACAGGAGTTGAAGATGATGGGATGAATCCAGACAGCAAGAGGTTGGACTCATGTTCTGACCAAGTGCCAGGAATCTGGGGTACTGCGTCCAGCTCTGGAGCCTTCAGCAGAGGAAGTACATGGACCTGTTGGAGCGGGTCCAGAGGAGGCCACAAAGATGATTAGAAGGCTGGAGCACCTCTGCTGTGAGGACAGGCTGAGAGAGTTGGGATTGTTCAGCCTGGAGAAGAGAAGGCTCCAGGGAGACCTTATAGCAGCCTTTCAAGTGCTTAAAGGTGGCTTATAAGAAAGATGGCGACAAACTTTTTATCAGGGCCTGTTGTGATAGAATGAGGGGTATTGGCTTTAAACTAAAAGAGAGAAGATTTAGGCTAGATATAAGGAAGACATTTTTTACACTGAGGGTGGTAAAACACTGGCCCAGGTTGCCCAGAGAGGTGGTAGGTTCTCTATCCCTGGAAACATTCAAGGTCAGGTTGGATGGAGCTCTGATCCTGACCTAGAGGAAGATGTCCTTGCTCATTGCAGGGGAGGTTGGACTAGATGACCTTAAAAAGTCCCTTCCAACCCAAACTATTCTATGATTTTATGATTCTATGATCTGAAATCTCTAAAAACAGGACCATAGGGTGGCTAAGTTATACGGGAAGTGAATGAGTCTTGTTACCACACTGAGGGTTCAGAGGCAAAAGAGAATCATATAGTCAAGAGACAAACCACAAACCTCCGTGCAAGTTAAAGTCATATGAAATGGTTAAGGGTGGAGGGTGGGGTGGGGAACAATGAACATCAAATAACCAGCGTGCCCTTGTTGTCACAAACAGGAATAGGGAACTGGTCACCTTCTACTTCCTCCCCATCAAACTCTACTGGCATCTCATCACATCAGCAGTGGGACAGGGACGGTGCCATGGCCTATGCTACTTTCAACAGTCAAGTTTTCTGTCTTCACTATTATATCTAAATCACTTTTGTCTATTTCTTTTCATAGAAAATATTCCTGATACATTTCTCTGAGTGCTAACAGATTCACACAAATAGGCACGTATCCAAATAATGCACTTCAGGTTCAGGGTTCTGAAGGAAAGTATAAAGCAATACCCAGCATGGAGCAGATGCTGCTTTAAATAACTTCCTCAGGGAACTGAAGTATTGAATTCCCTGGGGACACATTATCTTCCTAATCTGTTTTCTTCCTAAAGCTGAAATCAAGTTTTTAACCATACCACAAGGTACCGATGTCAAACAACAGTCTCTTAAAGTCCTCCCCAAAAGATTTAATTAGATATTTGTCACTGTGTTTTAGGATGTGCTGAAAAGAATTTTAAAAAGGAAATCTAAAGTCCTTTGCAACAGTGTTATCTGATGTCTAAGAAGAGGAGCAAGCAGCAGAATGCTAAGCGCACACTTCTGGGCATTTTTTCTTCTGACTCAAAGAGCAAAAATCTTCAAACCAAGAGCACACACACAAGAAAAAGGATAAAGACTTCTAAATAAAACCAGTAAATTAAATAGAAATGTAGCTGCAAACTCTGGATGAGTTCAGATGTACAGAACATGACTGGAAGGGGGTCTGCACCCATGCACACCTGGTAGAGAGCAAGCCAGAAACGTGGTGGCCCATAAGCTAGAGAAATGATGAATTGCTGTAAGCTCATACTGGAAATTAAAGTGAGATCAGCGCAAACGACCTTGCCAAATTTATGGTGAGATCATTTAGCAGGAGTGTGTTGATTAGCTAGAGGCCTCTCTTTCCCAAGCTTTGATGAGTTTATCTGCCCCAAATCCCTGGAACAAGCCCAGCCTAACTGATGGAATTTACTAGCTCAACATGTGGAACAGAGACTTTACTTGCCAAAACATGTATACGAAGACCCTTCACACAGATAATACTGGAGATCATGAGATCTGAAGCTATGAGGGTGGAAGAAGCCATCAAATGAATCTGGAATTTGTTAACTTTTCTAGATGATAATCGAGACCCTGAAGTAGATTGGACTACAGGTTTTCTGAGCGGAAAGGAGGAGACTGCAGATTAAGTACACTCAATGTATTCATCATCGGATGTACCAGATCCAGGACACTCCTGTGCTGACGTTTTGTGATCTGTTACAAGAGACAAGCGTTCCCAAATAGTTTATAGTCTATCGACTCTTTCTTTGACATCTGGGAAACTGAGATCTAGTTATATTCTCACCCAGATGCTCAGCTCAGTCTCAGCAGTAGTCAGGTGTGCAATGCCATACAGTACCTGAGCCTAAGGGAGAGGAAAAGGACATCAGAAGTCCATGAACTGAATGCCACCTTGTATGAAAATAATCCCTTAAAGCTGGCACCAATCTGAGATAAGTGAGTTCTTCATAAGAGACTCTAACTTATCTGGGGACCATGTTAGAAATCAAAGCCATCACTGCTTTCAGTCAAATGAAAAAATAATAAAGACAGTTTCAAAGAGGGCATCTAATAAGATAAAGCTTTACCATTAGGGAAAAACGTGAAGTGTGTTTATATTACTATTATTAATTTTTTGAATGCTGTCATTAACTTCACCTGAGCTACAGGCTCAACCAACAAACAAAGAAACCAATCTGCCTTTCTGTCTTAAGAAAGGAAAAAAAAAGTGCTGGTTTCAAAGACAAAACCACCAGAAGGGCAAAGTTCTGGAGCACACAGCCATTTGAGGATCAATTCATCCCATTACAGGCACAAAAAGAACTTTTTTCTTCTCAGTGAATGTAGAAGCTACTCAGTTCTTACTTATCCCAGAGGACAGCTGGGCAGCTTTCCTCCAGAAAAGGCAAGAAAGAAAAAAAATCCCTCTCAGAGGACATATTCAGTTTTATTTATGTAGGAACATAGCTGGAGAGGAGAATGGGAGGGAATCAGTTTTGACTGGGACCTGGAGGTACCAATGCAATGAGACATAGTTACAAATAAGACTACTAAAAGGAGCCAATGTAATCAGCTTGCTTTGCACAGCCATTCAAACTTCCAAGTGAAGCTCCTTTCTAAGCTAGACCACGTAGCCACACGGTTATTGCACATGGGTGCATCTTGTTCGCTTGTCATAGCCACTGCAAAGGATAAATGGCGGCCAGAACAGCGTGACTGAAATATGAATACCTGAAAAGAATATTTATGTTAATGAAAGCCAGCTGATTTACACAATCAAGTTAATTTAGAGCTAGTCAACAAATAAAAACTACTGACAATCCAGTGCATACGCAAAATGACTCCAAAAACGTCCCTGAGCAAATCACCGGCTCACTGTCCAGTGTTGTAAAAGAATGCGGATTTGGTTATAAGCAGCTACCACACTTGGGAGACGTTAGTTCAGTGCGATCTTTTGCACTGGTGAGATTAAACATAAAAGGTCCCACTGAGCACTGTGCAATTTGCTGCATTTGCAGCTGCTGGGTGTGAACCCCGGATCCCTCTCTGCTGACAGCAGAGGAGTCACACAAGGGACTTAATAACTACTCTGGATAAAATGCCTAAATTTAGGGCTGCTAAAGGTAGAGAAGGTAAACCCTAGGTTGAAGGACTAGGGCGTGACTTTGCTATTCGAGCTCAGCTTTTAGCCTCTCCGTGTCTGCAGAGCAGGGGCAGTAACACTTCTTTTGCTACAAGAGACAAACACTGAAGGTTTAGAGCTGCCCAGCCCATGGAGGAACATGTGGCTGCCATCAAAGGAGATGATCTCAAGAGAGTTCCTCTATGAAAATATCAGTACGGATAGGGAGAGGTAGGAAAGCCAGAGCTGCTAGAAGGTCTCTAGGCCCGTGACTATGCTGGTGATGTGCCCGGGAAGAAGAAATTTCTATCCACTCACCTACAGAAAAATCAATATTCAGCTTGTAGCATATGAATTTTGCTGAATATGACATTCAGAGGTGTCTGGAGGACTTCAAATGCAGGGGGACACCCCAGCTGAGCACCTTCAACCCATCTACTTGAGCAAAAAGACAAGTTTTCTTCATTTTGTTCACATAAGAAGAATGTTTATCTGACAGACAGCATTTTCCTCAGCCTGGATATACTTGCAACTCCATACCACCAGCATGGAGGATTCACTTAGGATGCCACAGCCAGGCACAGCCAGGTCACCACCAATACACCACCGAAACAGACACAGATGTGAAGAAGATTTTGTTCCAGCATGAAGGGCTGAAATACCGTTGGCACATAATTTATCCAAAGCTGAAGTCCAGTATACACTTTCTCATCTCAAGCAACAAAAATTCTGTTTACCGGGATCAGTACAACAGTCTTCTCATGATGCCCTTGTCAAGGAATTTATTGATTGAATTTAGTTGCTGTGAATTAAACTTAGAAGGCTTAATTACTTTCACCTTCACGAACACGACACCAGAAAGTGGGAGTTGCAAAGGAGAGAAGTGTTTTCACCAAAAGCGAGAGGAAATCCTGTTCTTTCTGAATAAAGTGCTACACCACAACAGGATGTGAAATGTGTGGCGATGTGCAAAAGAAAAAGAAGAAAAAAAAAAACAAAAACAAAACAAAACGGCAGCTCTGGACAGAGACAAGAGGGCAAATTTTCATTAAGGAGAGAAACCGGTGACGCTGAAGCAACACAACTGCAAGATTTGAAGGGTTAAACTGTCTGTTTACTGAGCCATCGAGTAGGAAACACACAGCTGTATCAACAGGAAAGGGGAATCTGGAGTCAGAAGTGCATTTTTTAACTTGTCCTTTTCTTTCCCATATCTACCAAGGAGATTACTAGTTGAGATGTAATACAAAAAAAGAAAGACTTCAGCTGTGCGAGTTCTACAGCAACGAAGTACAGAGAGGGGAGAGGGCAGGCTCCAGTGTTCTGGCAGCCAGACGCTCTTATCAGCAACAGCATCCACTTTCCAGGCCACCAGGAAGAAATAAAGCCTATTCAAGGTTCAAGGAACTCTGACACAATGGGAATTTACTGGCTTGAGGGTGATTGCCAGGCCCTAAGGTCGAGCTGAGACAGAAGCAGACAAATCACTGTGGACCAAACCTCCCATGACTGTCCATCTCTCAGCACACACCCCCACATTTCGCCTGATCTTCAGGCCACTTTTCTCCACTACTCTCCTTGGCTAAAAAACCCTATGAAGTTATAATTTTGATTTCCTATTTCTGCATTTCTTCAGCCAAGCTCACAGCCTCAGAGGAGGGTCCAAGTCTCATTGGTTTAAATTTGGGTTCAGACACAAAGTAGAAAAAAATAAAGAGATATTAGAACACCAGTGTGGATCTGGTCTTGGATTCCTGACCTTACACAGAGCTCTTATTAGCTTTCCAAGAAAACAGTTGAATTCAGCATTTTAATTGCAACACATGGGGGCTCCCCCCCGCCCCACCTTCCGGTCCTGTTACAGAAACTGTTAGTACACTGTGCAAATATGGGACTATGTTCATTGTCCGAAACACCTCTAGTTCATCAGAACACTAGAAAAAGGCAGGAGGTGCATTTGGCTTTATTAGAAAGCAAGCAAAAAATCTGGGTGTTGTTATTCGCATGGCATTTGGGGTACCCTTCCTACTTGGCCTCTTTTATTGGGAAAAACAAAATACAAACACACAAGCAAGCAAACCTTTTACAAAGAGACTGATACAAAATGAGAAGGAACAAAATGGTTTTCTGTGTGTTTTTTTTTGTTTTTTTTTTTTTTTTTTTCCCCAAATACACTCATTTTATTAGCCAACAACTAATAATTCCAAGCCTGCTACAAACTGCACTGTGGTTGAGGGGAGTTTTGGGCTGACCTTTGGGGATCGGAGTCTCACACCCCATGCTCACACAGCCCACAACCATTAACTCCCCAAACCAGAAGGGAATAGGTACCACCTGCTTTTTTCGTGGCTTTTCAGAAGAGGATGCCTGGGTTTCACACTCATTCTACTACATTTTTGTCTAATTTTTCATCTTTAAGAGTGATTTAGATCCATATCCTGTTTTTTTTTTTTTTTTTTTCAGGTGATTGCCCAGTTCAGGGTAAACATTGATCTATTATTTCATGCAGGAGATCTTAGCAGCATCAGCTAGTCCATATAGATACCGGTTTGGCAAAAAATGAGCGAAAACTGTAGGGAGTGTACATCACAAACTTTAATAGCATTAAAAGGAAATAAGATGACCACAAAAAATTATGAGATTAAAAGATGCAAAAAAGCACTGGGGCTTTCCACAGGCGGAGGCTGAAAAACCAGGACAACTCCTAGGAGGCAGCAGGTATGTTCATAATATTAAGATAATTCTGAATGACTGCTATTCAAACACCTCATATAGATTTATTTGACATCAGTGGGAAGGGAATAAAATAATGGTTTTGTTCCAAAATGTGCTTCTTCAGCACTAAACAGGGGTCCATGAGGAAGTTCCCATCCACAGATCTCTGAGATCTCTGCAGTTCTGAATTTAAGAGAAGTTTCTTTTTAATAGTTTGGCTACTTGATAGTGTTCTTTAAAGAAAACCTAGAATTCAGATTCAAAATATTCAGCTTGATGTTCTCTCACAGTTGTCAAGTTTCCTTGCCTTACCACAGGCAACTTCTCTACATCTTATCTGTGTTGGTCTGGATTTCCGTGGAGTGCCACATTTAAAATGCTACAGACCTAGCATGGGAAGGATCCTTCTTTTGGCTGCTAGCTCATGGCTAGGAGCATAATTCTTTTTCTTCCTGAAAATCAGCAGGGCTTGGCCCAGAATATTTGGCTTGCAAGACTTGGATAAAGTTGGTTAAGCCCTTATGTAAGCCGAGGGTCATTGCATTGCAAGACAGTTTTGAAGCAGGCATCTGCTTGTCTCCTGCTCTGGAGCCCCATAACAAAAGGAGGCCACCTGAGGCTGTGAGTGCATGGGCACCTAGGTCAGTACTCTCCAATCTAAATCTACCCTCTTCCAGTTTGAAGCCATTACCTCTTGTCCTATAGATAACATGCCCTTGTAAAAAGTCCCTCTCCAGCTGACTTGAAGGCCCCCTTGAGATGCTGGAAGGCTGCTATAAGTTCTACATGGAGCTTCCTCTTCTCCAGGCTGAACAACCCCAACTCTCTCAGCCTGTACTAATAGGAGAGGTGCTCCAGCCCTCTGAGCATCTTTGTGGCCCTCCTCTGGACCTATTCCAACAGGTCCATGTCCTTCTTGTGCCGAGGACTCCAAAGGTGGATACAGTACTCTAGGTGGGGTCTCATCAGAGTGGAGTAGATAGGGTAGGATAACAACATGGGGTTTTGGCTGCCCATAACAATAGCTGAATAGAGCATTAAGGATGAAGAGCCAGCAGGATCGCAGGGAGAGACAACCAAGGAGAGCTTGGAGAAAAGACCACCTATGTGAGTGTCTCATGTGAGGCTTAGAGATGGGATGATCCAAACAACTTTTCTAAGGTTTCTTGCTTTTTTTTGCAAGAACTGCTGCAGGGCAGCAGTCAGCAAAGTCATGGCTACAGACAGCATCTTGTCCCATGTGCTATGAAAAGGAGGAGGGCTGGTGATGAGTCCCTCAACACGGGGAACAGGATGTTCCTGAAGAGCTGGCCCAGAAGGAGCAAAAAGAGCAAACTCAGGTGATGGGAAGGAGGAGGCTCAGAGGAGGTCAGAGCCAGCTCTCAATCCAGCCTGGGCTTTGCACAACAAACACTATTCCAGACACACTTGAAGCTTAGATCCTGTTTTAATACACAACAGAAAGCCACAAAAAGCATCTGTGCCTCCCACTCCCCACCCCCAACAAAAACTGACACACTGAAAATGGGGAAGGAAGAAAAAAGAGAGAAGCCATAAGATTCACCCTTGGCTTTTACAAGGCTTTGGGGACAAACCCATTGCTTTCAAATTAAATGCAGCGGAAACTACAAGGGGAGAAACTAGAACACCTCCTGGCACAAATTCATGAAGAAAAAAGAAAAGGAGTGAAATTATTAGTATAGGAAAATCACGTATTGTGCTGGAGAATTAATCCTTCTGCACTTGAAGTCAGTGGAAACAGAAATGAAATTCAGTGCTTTGGTAAGATTCCGGAGAATGAACCTAGAATAACTGGTACAAGCAGTAAATGTGAAGGCTGATATACTTGGAGGTATCAGCTCTCCAGATGGGAATGCACACACAGGATTTGCACAAGCAAGCAGAGCATGTCACCATTTGCTTCTAGGAGGGACTACTCATGGTGGAAAGCAACACCTTTCATGAGGAAGAAATTACTGAATAACCCATTTTTAATCTGGGGCCCAAGAGATGAAGTGACTGTCCCAAATGCAGACAGGATGTCTGTGGCAGAGCCAAAAATAGCAGTTAGATTTCTTGTTCCTACTCTGTAACCATACCATGATCCCTCCTCCTACACACAGCTAATAGACTAAGTTGTTTAGTTCTTACTGGATGCAAAAAAAGAAATCGTTCCACTGAGCTGACTCTCAGATGGTGTCAGTTCAGCGAAGTCAATTTCTTAGTGTTTTATCTTTCAGTCATCACATGCACCTGATGTTTGCAAAAGGACAAGACTCTTTCACCTCTCCAACCCTTTCAAATCCAGCAGATCGTTGGTGATCAGCAGTTTATAACTTGATGTATCTGTGCAAAGTGATGCAATAGGTCCTTCATACTTGATACGCTCTTGCTTGCATGCAGCTATGATACCTGCTGGAGCCCAGGTCTAAAGCAAACAGGTGACAAAATTCCCCTTTCTGATCCAGAGACCTCCTGACACCATGAAATGGGGCCAGACTCTTTTTCAGTAGTGCTCAATGACAGGACAAGGGGCAACAGCCACAAACTGGAACATAGGAAATTCCATCTAAATATGAGAAAAAACTTTACTTTGAGGGTGGCAGAGCACTGGAACAGGCTGCCCAGAGAGGTGGTGGAGTCTTCTTCTCTGGAGATATTCAAAACCCGCCTGGACGTGTTGCTGTGCAACCTGCTCTAGGTGAACCTGCTTTGGCAGGGGGGTTGGACTAGATGGTCTCCGAAGGTCCCTTCCAACTCCTACCATTATATGATTCTGTGACAAAATAAAAACAAAACAAAACAAACCCACTAAACCAAAACCAAACCTCCTTGTTCAGGCCAGGGTGTTGCTGCAGCTCCACCACAACATGACATGGGGAGTCCTGCACCCTGGCACTGAAGCGCTTTGACAGGTCACAAGGAGAAATTTGCTTAGCCTTCATGCCCATCAGCACCGCCATGCCTCCCAAAAACCACACCATGCAAATGCTACCACTTCCCTGTCCTACCCAACCCCAAACTGGAAAGTGGCACCATCTCAGTCCTTCAACAGTTAACGCTGCTGCTTCCAGACATAGAGGAGGACATCAGCCATGTGTTTAGTCTCCAGGAGGAGGAAGATGAATTTCTAATTATATGGGTGCTGACATTTTTGCTTGTCTCTGAATAACTGGCGTTGGCTGCCTGCAGCCCACAGCAAGCCAAGCAGGCACGGGAGCTTGTGCGCAGAGCACAGGTTTGGGCTCCCAAATCCCCGACACGCGAGGGCAGTGTTGGTGCACAAATGACAAAGCTGTGGTGCTCCCCAGCAGCTCTGCACAGCACCCTGCTCCTTCTGAGCATCCCCCTGGGCCAAGGCTGCTCCACAGACATGATTTCTGCCAGGAAAACCACATTTGGGAAGCGTACAGGGAGGGAGGTGTTAACTCCCTCCTACAGCACGCTGCTGTGGAGGCAGTTTTTCTAAGAAAGCTTCCCCTGTATTTTACATGTTGAAAAATAAAACTAGGATCAACACCTTTACAGTCACATAGACCCACCGGAATGAGACAAACGCAATTCTTTAATCATTCCTATATAAAATGGTACAATTATCAAGGATGTAAAGGTTTTAAAGGGATCTCAGCTTTGCTGCCATAATATCAATTTCTTCCTCTGATCAAATTATCCAGCCTCCCAGGTGATACTCCAGAAAGCATTTGAATATTTCTGGGAGGTGGGGAGGGAAACAGTCAAAAATATGGTACAAAGATCTCCTCGAGTGCAAACAGACTGCCTATATGATATGTATGGAAAAACTGACACAAACCATAAAAATGGGGGGGGGCGGTATATGCATATGTGTATTATTTTTATATATATATATCTATCACAGAATTAAGCGTATCATCTAAAAGAAAGAGAAGCATCATATCTGAGCCTGAAACCAGGCACGTAATGCCTTGTTCCACCACAAACTCGGGAACTCACCCACACCTGGGCTGCTTTGGAGGATGAGGAATTCACCAGGCAGCATGATCACGATCACACCACCTCTTTGGGGAACCCCAGTGCACCGAGGAAGCTTAGTATGGGTTTTGATGCAAAATCTGGAAAAATAAGTCAAGTGACTTCCAGAAACCCACTACCTCATAGAGACGTCAGCTTGCAGCTTCTCTGACCCATCTGCCAGGCTCACGGAGAGCTGTGCCTGACAGAAATGTCTGATTAAATGTAATTTTAAAAATGTGTAGTTGGCACTCTAGTAAAGCAGTGAAAATTAATGGTGAATGATGTCTGTAAATGAACTGCAGTGTTAAATAGCAGGGTTGTCATTATATATTTAACTGCAATAACTGCCTAGGGTCAAATGTGGAAGAAAAAAAAAGAGAAAGCAGCCAGCTGAATTTGCCCTCATCCTCTTACATCAATGTATATCAGCCCACACACAGATGCTGTGGGTATGACCTAGGCCTCCAAGAACAAGGTCCAGCAGGAAATATTGCCGGCAGTGTTTATAAACAAATCACCTGCTGAATGGCCAAAGTGGTTAATGGAACCTGGATATTTTCCTAATTAATTTTCCACCTTTTTTTTTTTTTTCTTATAAAAATGCAACCAAAGAGTTTCATAGTGTAATCCACTTGCAGATGCTCAGCACTGGCTGCAGTTTTTGTGGTTTGGTCCTTCCTTGCTAAACAGCTAAAATGACCCAGCTGTTACTCTAAACCCAGGGAATTGGTAGCCTGCGGGCAGACAAGTACATGTGCCAGGCATTTGGAGGAGCGCTTAATTCTTCCCATATGGATTTCTATGTCTCTGTCTTCTTATCAGTCCTGACACAGAAAGTTCCCTTTGTCAGAACAAATATAAGCTCTGGTGATCGTAAATGTGAGCTATGGCCTGCTTGGTCATCATACACACACACAGAGGAATGTCTTGGTGAACTTCAAGAACTAGAAAGGAGGATCCACAAGTCCAAAAAACACAGGTGCAGAGTGACGTCTTGCACCATGAATATGAGAATGCCAAGGACACCGTTTATCAGGCATGGCAGTGACAACACAAGCATTTAGGGCACAATTGGGAGATGCTTTAAGATACTGATGTTGCTTTCTGGGGAAGTTACCAGTCTCTCTGCAGAGCCCTGGTACATTGGTTGTCTGCCCAGTGCAGGAAGGTTGTCCCCTTCATGGAGCAAAAAAAGTTCACCAGCGTCAGGTGATTAGTGTTGTTCCCAAAAGGCATCAAACTGTGTTTCAACAAAGCCACGCTCCCTTTTTTTTCAATAATCTTTCTTTCACAGGCCAAGCATACACATATGGAGATGAGGAAACTTCAGCAGGAGAAAGAAACAATCCCCCACTCATCTTGCTCTCTCTTGTTACCAAAATCTTCAGTAAGAAAACACCAAAAAAAGAAAGCAGAATGGTAGTCTGGAAAGCTGGTAGAGCGTGGAAAGGAATCAAAACTTTTAAATCCCTCAGAAATTAAAGTCTGAGTTGCACTCATTAATTCTAGAAACGGAAAAGTGCAACTGTTCATACGCAGCTAAAAAATTTCTACCTTCTAATACAACAAAATAAAAATAAAAATATAAAAAATAACTCCCTGAGTCATCCAAAGCAATTTTGTTCAAAGCTGTTAAGCCTGTGTGGGTTGCACTGTTCCTGGTGGCAGGTAGCAAGTTTTGTGTTGGGTATTGCACAGAATTACTAAGTTGCTTACTACTACTGACTTTACTGTGCTCTTTCCCTTATATACAGATACTACATATAATGTTTCTACATCTAAGGTAGCTATTCAGTCCAGCTAGACAGTTGCATGCTAGAGATGTAACATTACAACCAATGCTTCATATCCACCTGGAAGCCTTTCGCTGGAGATGATTTCATGATGCTAGGAAGGGAAATGACAGGTTTACCTTAAGCTAGGTAGGACTTTTTTTCAGCTCTAAGAAAAGGTATAAAAGCAGCCAAAACATTGTGTGTTCCCATTGAGTGCTGTTCTTCTGAGTGTCAACGAAATGCTGGACCAAGTGGTCTTGCTATAGAATCATAGAATCATAGACTAATTTGGGTAGGAAGGGCTCTTTAAAGCCCATCTAGTCCAACCTCCCTGCAAAGAGCAGGGACATTTTCACCTAGATCAGGATCAGAACTCCATCCAACCTGACCTTGGATGTTTCCAGGGATAGGGAACCTACCACCTCTCTGGGCAACCTGGGCCAGTGTTTCACCACCCTTATCATAAAAAAGGCTGAACGGGGGCTATGCTGCCCTGTCACCAAGCACAAGACATTTTTTCTGACAATTCCTTCTGAATCTGCAAAGCAAGCTCTTAGGAAAAGGTCTTTTTGAAGGGCTGGAGTTGCTTTGTGACCGCAAAGACCTAACTGCACGCATGTCCAGCAACATCAGGATCCAGGTGACTCACAACCCTCCATGGATGATGCATGAGCCCAGAATTATTTCTGCAAATACCTCTCAGGTTTCATTTTGGGCTCATTACACGCCATCCTGGAGTTCATGAAACTTGGCCTTCCAACTTTCTCATCTCTCATTTACTTTAGAGGTTAAGTAGAATGACAGACCCAGACTAATAAAACAACTAAGAACAACGTGGGAGCTATTGAGAAAGAGAAGAGGAACACAGAGATGACCACACAGTCCTGGAATGCATTACCAACCCAAGTATTAGAAATTCATTATTCAAGTTGTGCATCAAATCTTAGCTTAAGTGTTATCTTCTTCCACAGCTGTTTCAGCCTAAAGGATCTCCTTTCCTTCCCCATCCACAAGAAGAATTACTTGTAGAGGCAAAGCCAGCTGTTGGCACCCACGGAGGTAAAAAAGGCTTTTCTGCCCCTACTTTCCCACACCTAGCCCAGATGTAAGGATTACAAGTCAAAATCCAGCAGCGGTCTATTAGAAGGCACAAGGGATTAAGAAGACTCCGGAAGTTTCACCCAGGATGCCAGAATAAGCAGCAGCCAAAAGGGAAACACATAAGATTTCAGTATGGGTGTGACAAATAACAGAGGCACTAGTCGGGGTACGTCCCAGAGCTGGGAGACCAGCAGGGCGCAGGAGAACCAGTCATCTTCACCCACAGCTAGGAAACCCAGAGCAGCACTGGAGAACATCTGCACAGAGCTGCTAAAACAGCAGAGTCAGAGTGTCTTGACCCAGGACACATCTGTAAAAATAAAGCCCTGTGATGCCCCTGCCAACCTGCAGCAATGGGGGGAGGCTGAAGGTAACTCATCTCAGGACACAGCAAACCCTGTGTGGGACAAAGCTTGGAAGAGGGAGTGTAGGGGAAAATGAGTGCCATAAGCCCATTCCAAGAAAGGGGGTCTGAATCCTTTGTGGACACCAGAACACAGAAACAAAACAAATGGGTAGACTTTGTTTGGGCCCATCACTGCCACGCTGACAGCTGTCAGTCAAAGTTTCTATTTAATAGAAACAGCAAATTCTACTTTTAACATAAGCACCCTAAGAATGAGGATGGTTGAGCTACATTATAAGAAAGTAAAAAAGGAATCAGGGGGAACATCTTAATTCAGGGCAACTACCTGCACCTCCTGGTGACAAACTTAAATCTGAAAGAGTGAGGAAATCTTACCCTGCTTTCTGGTCCACAACATGAGACATTGTCAGGCTTGATACTCAAATGTATCTTCAGCTGAAGCTGTGGGCGTTCAGCTTTTGCCAGGCCACAGCTGCCAACGTTCACACACATGATACTCTTTCTTTTTCTTTAGAACAGCTTCTTTTCCACTCGTGCATGACAGCCAGGGCTGTCCAGACAGGAATGCTCAAGACCCCGCTGGGACACCGAGGCCATCCAAAAAGAGTAGTTCTCAGTAAGCTGAGCACTGGCAAGATGCTAAAGGAACGCTTAACATCCCAACGTGGGAGCCCAGAGCTTTGGAAGAAATGTCTCCCGTGGGTATAGAGGACTTCTGAAATTTTTGACCAGTGCCTTTTACTAGCACCTGGGGAAGGTGGGAGAAGCTAAACATGCACAACTCTTTCACAGGACAGACACTCAGCATAACCACGTAAATCTTAGGCTTTTGCTAGAACCCACAGCTATCATTTTTAACTAATGCTTGTCCCTGGAGCATCCCCACTGGCAGGACTGTTGCAGTGTGAAATGAGGACAGGACCTGCCCAAGCCAACACAAACACGCAGTACCACGACTGTGAGGGGGGTGAGGAAGACACGTCCTGTCTCTGGCTCTGTCCTGGTTAATGCTGGCAAAGAGACTGTTGCACACTGGCAGCTGATGGCTATCAAAGGGTGTATGTGTCTAATTAGGGGGCATCTTCACTCCGGCAGAAATAGGCTTGGGTCTGAACCTCTGGTCCACCTGAAGCACCATTCAGTGCGTTGCCTTGGCTGCGATTTCATCCTGCAAGTGTATTTGTGAGGGGGGCACTGCAAAATAAAAGATCAGCTTTGGGAAAGGCTCATGTATGATGCAGCCATACCTGCAGGGATGATGTCTACCAGCTTCATGCCACAGGATACTCATCTGCATAGCTGAATCTTCAGCTGCTATAACCAGAGTAGTTTTAATTGACATCTACCATCATCTACTTGAACATAGGAAGTTCCACCTAAACATGAGAAGAAACTTCTTTACTTTGAGGGTGGCAGAGCCCTGGAACAAGCTGCCCAGAGAGGTGATGGAGTCTCTGTCTCTGGAGGCATTCAGAACCCACCTGGATGCGTTCCTGCGCAACCTGCTCTGGCAGGGGGGTTGGACTAGATGATCTCCAGAGGTGCCTTCCAACCCCTACCATTCTGTGTGACTCTGTGATTTATAGAAGTGTAGGATGTGAGCCCTTCTAAAGACAAATGTATTGACCCTGTCTCTGATAACCAGATGCTGTTAAGTAACAGAGAATGGTGAGAACTTTAGAGGGACAAGACACATCAGCTTTGCTGCCTAAGATTATCTAAGCACCATTACCCATGTTGCAAGCCTGTAGCCTTCTGTTACAATAGACAAACCTCGGCTCACCTGCCCTGGAGAGCCACAGGTTTTTGCAGGCAAGAATAAAGGTGTCTGGAACCTTTAGAATTAGATTATATATGAGCTGCTAGCAAAGCAAATAGATAAATTAATAAATCAAACCATAGCCTTTTTTTTCCTCTCTCTCTTTTTTTTTTTGGTTCAAGTTTGGTCAGAATGTGGTTTCGCCTGCAAGGGCCCAAAGAAATGTAATAATTTTTTCCTGCCACCAAATCCAAACATTTTACAAATGAAATTCTTGGCCTCACATCGGTGCCAAAAAATCTTATAAAAAGGAGAAGGAAAAACTGCACATTATGGTGCTCAAACCACTTTGCAAACAGCCTGAGGCAGCCCTGAACTTGAGCCTTTATCAGTGACTCTCTAGTGAAATCAACTCTAATAAAGGAGATGGTGACTATATAAAACTGTCTTCAAACATCTCTCTGCTTCCTCCCTCCCACTAAAGCCAAAAGCCTGGTGTTTGTGTGCTGTGACTGCCATCACATCAAATAAAAGTGTCAATACCTGCCTACCAGCTGATGCTATTTGCTTTTTGATGTGTTGCTAACAAGCACCATCAAAGGAAAAGTCTGCAGGTTTGCATTCGCCTCATCCACACACCACCCATTCTTCCACTCCAAATGCTTTAGAAACCTCCAACGCTGTTCTTCATCCTATATAATCTCCTTTACTAATTTTCTGCGAAGTGCAGAATTTCTTTTCTTATCATCAACCTGGTTTGGGACGTTTTGTTCCATTTGAACAAGGGGTTTCATATCCATTGAGTCATCAGGACTGGAGGCTAGAGGTCCTGGCTCTGATCCCTCAATGTGCAGCACTGAAAGGGGCCAACGCATCCAGCCCTGGAGTCCTTGCTGCAGAAATGACTCAGGCACTGAGGACTCTCAACCTAGTTGACGGTACTTGGGCTTCCATGGTCTCTGCCCTTATATCTATGAAAAAAACCACAAAATTTTAAGAAATGTTTGAAAATTTAAGCCTGAAATTACAACTATGCTCAGCTATTTTTCTCTTTGCTAACCCATCTCCTGTGCAGTTATGCCCCAATACGAAACCTTGTTGATAAGACTGTTCTAAGAGCTCTGTAGCTGCCTGTAGCTTAACACAGTACTGGGGGACAGGGGATGCTCCCGCAGAACCTGATTGCTGCCTTCTGAAGTACCCTTTGAGACCTGCCTGACCTTCCCATATTAACTCCTCTGCTTTTCTCCCTGGAACAAGTATATGTATTCCAGTTATGTCACAGATAGTCAACCCTCTTTCACAGTGGAGCATCTTTTTCTGTTCATATTTCTGCATATATGTGAAGAGTGACAAGTCCCCAGGGAGACCACAGGGCTTTGCTGTGCACAGTGACCTGACTGATGCTACCACTCCACGGGTGCCTCTGCAGTGTTGGAAAGATGACAGATGCTGTTGTGATGTTGCCACCACAGTTGCAACACAAGAGACAATGAGGTGGGGCAGTGTCAGAGCTTTATCAGCACTCATCTGTTATGACCCGCATGACTTAGCTAAGATACCTCTCATGAGCTGGTGACGACAGCTAAATATTCACAATATCACACACCAATGGGAATATCTCTTGCTCCTTCAGACATTGACCCCTTAAGCAGACCAAACTAAGTCTGCTCTTCTCCCAAAAGTCCTTTAAGCATTACATAGACTACTTCTGCCTCCCAGTTGCTCTCCCCAGCACCTCTGATCGCTCCATGCTGTTCACTCTTTTCATCCCTGTTTCCCTACTCCCCCATGTGCGCCCGACAGAAATCTGCTGTTCATCAGCCTACCAACCCCCCATCACATCCCAGTTCAGGTGTGGAGAAGACCCACAAAAAGCCAGTTCATTACTGGGGAGAAATCGCCCCTACTCAGTGGCTTCTAAGCACAACTTTCTAAGGTCCAACTCCACAGGTGTGCTCAGGAGGGGACAGTGCCCCTGGGATGCTCCAGAGAGACACAGCTTCACCTTTTCCATTCAATGGAGAGCTTGAACTGGAACAATTGAGACCCAGGACTCTTTTCAGGCTGTTTTTGAGACTATTTCAAACCCTTTTTTAGAAACTCTTTAGACCAAACACGCTGCCAGCAATATTTGGATTGCACTCACTCAGCCCCACAGCAGGCACGTGTGTCTGCATGCACTCACACATACTTTCGTGCTACAGCAGCTTTTTTTTCAAACATCTTTGATATCAAGGGAACCCAGGACAACCACTTGAAAATGTACAAGGCTCACACAGATCTCCTCTAGTAACGCTGTTTGGGGGGGGGGG
>VXBH01008825.1:278792-310602 GCA_013400035.1 Rynchops niger
GTGTGACTTTTTACTTGCTCAAAAAAAAATCAACACCTCAGAGCAGCAGAGAGGTGCATTTTGTTTGTTTGTTGTTAGTTTTGTGTTTTGTTATGTGTCTTTTTTTTTCTTTTTCTTCCTAGAAGAGGTGCCATTATCATCCCATCTCCACGTTGACGCAGGACTTATCACTTTGCCATCTGTTTTCACACAGGTGCGTCTGGTGTACCACACCACGGGTGCTACTTTCTTGCTTTAAAGCCCTGCTTTATCTCGCTACACACAAGCCAACCCCTGATGCCAGCAGCTCTGCAAAGCAAAATCCTCCCTGTGCAAAGCACTTGGTGTTACCCCCACCGAGCAGAAAAGATGCTCAGACACAACTTCACACGTGGCTGGCTCTGGGAACGTCCCAGCTTTAAGCCGGACAGCCCAAGCCGATCCCTTGCATCTGTTTTTTGGGGTCCCCAGGGCTCCCCGAATCCAGCGTTGCCTCGGGGATGGGGATGAGGAGGGGGGATAGCGCTCAGTCGCTCTCCCGCTGGGGACAGGCAGTCCCCGCACCCACCGTCGCCCTGCCGGGATGGTCACCTTCCTAAACACAACAGCTCCCAACAACCGGCTCCCTCCCCCGGGGGTTTTACCCCAGCCGCAAGCAGCACAGGGGAAGGAAAAGCAAAACGCACCTTCTGGACTGACCGGCTTTCCCAGACAGGTTTTTCCAAAGAGGAGGGGAAGGAAAGCAGCTGCTGCTTGCGTGGACCGGGCAGCTACAGAGATCGGGAGAGGGGGGAAACAAAACCCTCCTCCTCCTCGGCGGCGGCGGCGCGGCTCACCTGCGGGCACCGCCCGCCCCGCTCCCGGCTCCGCTCCCGGTCCCTCCTACGGCACGGATCCGGCCCCGCACCGGCCCCGGCCCCGCTTCGGTCCCTGCCCCCCGCCCCCGGGCACCGCCGTCCGTCGGAGACCTGGCCGTTCCCTTCCAACCCGCTCCCCCAACAGTGTCACCCCGGCTGCCTCGGGCAGGAATGGGTCCTCTTTTCCTCCTTCTTGTGCTCCACCATGAAAAGAAAAAGAAAAAGAAAAAGAAAAAGAAAAAGAAAAAAGAAAAGAAAAGAAAAGAAAAGAAAAAAAAAGAAAAGAAAAGAAAAGAAAAGAAAAGAAAAGAAAAGAAAAGAAAAGAAAAGAAAAGTCACCCAAACCCTACAGTACAGTTTTCTGTGCACATCCACCTGGATGTTGAATAGAGATGGACTCAACTCAGATACACTTTTGCCTCTCCTCTCCTCTCCTCTCCTCTCCTCTCCTCTCCTCCACAGCTCACCTTTCCCTCCCCGCTCTCACATCGCCCACCTTCCCACAAGCGCCACACTGGGCTCTCACAGCCCACCGTCCATTAAAAGCAAGTGTGTTTGCAGAAGAGGAGTCTCTCCCGCAGTTTCCAAACTCACCTGCAAAATGCTGCTTGTTGCTAGAATCCAGGGCAAAAGCCACCTCATCCCTGGAAGCCGGGATTAAATACATTGATTGAACCCAGATTTAGAGCCGTTTTGAACAAAAACACCACTTTGGGGAATGCAGAGCAATCCTGAACTGGCAACCTAGCCTAGGCACTCTGCCTTTTTCTCTTGGCTCTTTGGGGATTTTATTAAAGACAGATCTGACGTCAGGGTGAAGGACAAGCCCTGCATTTTTCCTCTGGAGAAACTTTTCCTGCCTTCACTTCTTCATTTTTGTGTGTGGTGTTGTCCCACCTCCTGCATTTTACTGTATCGCCGTTAGCCAAAGGGCTCTTAAAGGGAAAGCTGCAGTGCCGTGGTCCATCGCGCGGCAATTTTAGCA
The DNA here is from genome assembly GCA_013400035.1 of Rynchops niger. Lineage (NCBI taxonomy): Eukaryota > Metazoa > Chordata > Aves > Charadriiformes > Laridae > Rynchops > Rynchops niger. The sequence goes on from VXBH01008825.1 coordinate 280,614, forward strand.
TTGCACCGAAATGCTCAGGGCTCACCCCTCATGTTGCTCATGGCATTCAGACTCTCGCAACTTAGCTAGTACGGCAAGAAACCTTTGATCGGACTTTACTGATTATGATTAATGACCTGACATGTACACAAATACGCACAGATGTTGGATTGATTTGATCTTTTAAAAAGAGTGGCTTCATTTGAAGTGCAGGAGGATGTTTGTCCTGCAAGCGCACCCAGCGGGAGGCAGTCTGTCAGCTCCCTCGGGAACCCCCCTCCTTTACAGAGCAACCCGCGTGGGAAATGAAAGGAAGGGCACACTATCCCCTGCCACGCTGCACATCCCTTCCGTGATTTTGATATCAGAGTATGCACCAGCTCCTGGGCCCAGTTATAGTTCTACCCTGTGCCAGCAGTGGGCAGAACAAATATTGCTCAAGTACACGGGAGTGCAAACCCCACCCTGAAGAGAGCAAAACCCTCTGATCGCCTGTTAATATATACCCTGAGTTTAGCTGGGTCATTTCTGGTGTGTTTTTCTCCTCTTACCTAGGCACAGGCACAGTATTTTCCCTCACCCCTTTAAATCTGAATTGGAAAGAACTTAAAGTCTCTCTCATCCTTAAATTGAAATAGAATAGTATAAGGAAAATGAGTGCTTGCCAAGGGAAGAAAAATCATATTAAACGGCTTTACAGATCTTAAACCCAAGAAAGATTTGAGACATGGGCTAAAAGTGATGTCAGGGTAAATTTAAAAGTAAGGAAACTTTCCTGCTTGATATGGCAGGGTGGGCAGTGATGGGTGGATGAATGCTGATGGTCAAAATAGAACTGAGATGGTGCCTTAACCTCTGCTCAGCCTCAGCTACCTCCTTTAACTCAAGTGTGCCAGGTTGGGTTGGGGTGAGACACCTCTGGACCTCTCCAGCAGCCATCCCAGCTCTCCGAGGGATGCAGTGGGGTTTGTTCCCCAGAGCTGGCACGGATGCAGCTGATGGCCAGGGAGGAGAGAGCGAGGAAGCTGTACTCCAGTAATGCATATTCTCACAGTGACTTTCACCCCTTTGTGCTGTGTGACGTGACATGGGTGGTTTAATGTTTTTACACCAGCTGGACCAGGAAGCTCTGAAAGGACCAGATTTTTTTGTGTGTGACAGTCTGGACACTCAGCTGCCTAGGGAAATGATTCAGCCAGAGTTTGGCTGCAAACTGGAAGAAGTGCCACCTTCTCTCTTCCTCCTCCAGCACCTCCATCCCTACCACAACCCCTTCCCAGGACATACCATCTGAAGTTGGGAATTGTATTTTCTGCCAGGTTCCTCCAGGGCTCTTTCCTTTCTCCTTCCTCTATACCCTGCCTTCTCTTCCCTGACTTCCTCCTCTGTTCATTCATTCCACCTCTGTCTATTTCAATATTTCTCTCTCGCCCCTCTCTGTCACCAGCACACATCCTTCCTTGTATCCCAGCAATACTCAGTCACAGGGACATTCTTTCTGTGCTGAGGAATCTAGAAAGAAGCCTGCTATCTTCATGTCACTTGGGTGGTGTTCATCTGCACGTGGCTACCACTCAGTGCCTGACTTTGGGCTCCAAATCCCTGAATACTTTGTGAAGTGAAAGGAACATTTTGAGAGTGCAATTCCTCTGACTTAGGTGAGAGGGCCTCTTAAAAAAAGAGGTGAAATTAGATGGATTAGCCTAAGGTAACAGGCTCAAATGTAAAGTAGGTGGCTGATACAAGTCGTGCTTGCTGGCTTGGATCTGAAGGAGCCATGCCAGCAGTCCTAGCAAAAGCAGCTTTGCAAATGGAAGAGGAAAGAGATTTCAAAGCTCCTGGGTTATCGGACTATAAAATCAAGAGAAAGAACTCCTTTAAATGACACCAGAAATGTCAGTGTGTTCTTCTTGGTTTTTTCCCAAAAAAACATTTGGTTGTGTAGCTCTATTTTGAATATTTCCCCTGCATATTTCATTCCCCTCAGTGAATTCCTTATCTAATGCTGTGGTCAAGTGTGTGTCAGCAAGGATGGAGTCTTCGAGATGTGGACATCTGTCTGCTTGAAGCTCCACAGCTCATCTCATGTTGATCATGGTAGTTTGTCATGCAGCGATCATAAACCAGATACTCTATCTTAGCTTGGATGAGACAGGGATCAAGGAATGGACCTGTGGCTCCAGGGCACGGGTGCTGAGACATCCAGCTGCCTCAGTAGGCTTTCTGATACTGAATCCTGTGTGGATATGGCACATCAGTGCACTTACAGTTGTGACTGGGTGTAAGGGTATTTCATCAAGTCTCAAATGATAGGGGCAACTAGGGTCTTCTTTATCTCAGTGATGGCAGCAGCCCACACCTCAGCTTCTGATTCTGAGGGTTCTAAGTTCCCTCTAAGGATGACAATGCTAAAAGAGACCATTGCAATCCTGTATCACCCTGGCTTAATCCTCGGGAGTCTTGTACTGATCCTAATAAATGAAGGCTCTAAAGACACTTCTTTATCTAGTTCAAAGACTTAAATTCAATTTAAAATCTCCAAATGATGGAAAATCCACTTCACGTTTTGGTGAGTTCAGTTATATTCATTATTAAAAGTTTGTGCTGTATTTTCAGTCTGAGTTTGCTAGTTTCATCTTTCTGCCAATGTCTGCTTGGCTGATGAGAATTCAGCACCTTCTTCCAACATATAAACATGCAAGGGTTCAGTAAATCACTGCTGACTCTTCTCTTCAATAAAACAAGGAAGCCACATTGCTTTTAAGTCTCCGTGTCTAATTGGTTTTCTGGACATTGAAGCAATTTTATAGTTTTTTTTATAGACTTTTGTCTCTTTACCATTCGCCTTCTGTGGACATTATGTCTGCAGATGCAACTATCCGTCACTCTGCAGTCACGCCATCCACAGTGAACTGGAAACAGGTAGCATGCCCCAGTGCAAACTAGCTCTGACTCTGTTAGCCTAACACTTTAATATCACTCCTTCCTCAACGCGTCCCTTAGGCCTCTCGGCCACATAAACAGGATTCTCAACTCAACTCTATTTTACAGCCTTTTTAGACTAAATAAACTGTGAAATGGATTGATTTATTTTATGCTCTTTGATGTGCCTGACACCTTTACTGAGGGCTGTAGCTGGCCAAATAACACAGGGACTGCTAAGAACAGGGGGTTCAGGGAGGATGGATGCTGTTCTTGCTTGCAAATGTGTGGCAGGAATAGCTCCTTGCCTGTAGCAGATTTACCCGGTAATAAGTGAGATCAGAGTCTGCCCACAAGTCCAAGGGAAAAAAAAGAAATGAGCACCTTGGAATTTCCTGACTCATAAAAGGTAAAGGCTGAGTCATGAATCTGGCTTTTGAACAAGCCAAACAAGTAGCTATGTAAGTTCTCTACCAAGGTGCCCTTTTTTCTGCCTTTCTCCAGGCTGGGGTGATGGAGGAGATGCCCCTTCCATGCAGGATTTGCCTACTGAATATGGGGGCCCCACCACAATCAGCAGCAAGGCTGGGAACCTCACCCACTTCAGCAGGCACATACTGGAATGGGAAAGAAGGTGGGGGAGTCAATCTGCACCATTATTTAATGGTTGGACTTGATGATCTTAAAGGTCCCTTCCAACCTCAGCAATTCTATGATTCTATGATTCTATGATTATCGTTGTTGTTGTCACTACTTAGGTGATGGGAAGGAGAGTTACATCAGCCTAGCCCTTTGAAATATCAAAGAAACCTTAGAAACAAGAGTATGAAAACATCTCGTTTAGCTGACTCTCGATAACATCAAGCGTCTGAGCACTCAGCCAGCCCCACTTCAACACAGGTGAATATCTCATTTTCACAGAGTTACTGGCCTTTGCAGATGAGCCTTGACACCACAGAGTGCAAGAAGCTGCAATACCGCAGGAGGACTCACTCTTTTGCTGTCTGAACAGCCTTTCCAAAGCAGAAGATGAAGGAGAATCACAATATGGATAGAGAGACAAAAGCTCCTTTGCTCCTGTTCAGATTGTATCCCTGGTACCACAATGCAGAACATACCAGCGAGGAGCTAATGTGGTAAATCCACCACTGGATTTCCTCAGTCCCTTAAAAAATGCCAGGTGAAGGGAGGTACCTTGAAATGTTTTTCTACCCAGGTTTCCATTATTGAGTAAGTATACACAGTGCTGTGTGGCTTGCACTCCTCACGTGCCTGACAGCACGTCAGGACTCAGGGATTATTTCTCCAAAGGGCTGGTATAAATCAGATCCACTGATACGAGCAAAGTTGCAAAAGGGTGAAAAATGGAACCTTCAATATTTAGCTCATTCATGCAGCCAAAATCTTTTATATTCAAGTGAGAACACTGCCTTTAGGGAGACACGACTGCGGTTTCATCCCCCATAAATCCCTCAGATTTATTAGGACAGGTCTTCAGCTGGTGTCAATCTTTGTGACTGTTGATTTCAGCAGTACGAATCTGGCTGACAGCGACTGAGTTGTTCCACTGTGAGCAAAAACATGAGGGTTTGAATGACAGCAGTAAAAAAACAAGCCACTAAAATACCAGTTTCTGTAAGTTCCCATTACAAAAAAAAAAAAAAAGTAGAACTTTATATAAATTTACAAATGTATGTTATATTACATTTTCAATTATTGATGCCAGTAACTTTAGATATTGTATTTTCTTCATTGCCCTCAAAAACAAAGGCATGACTATTGTGTTCATCTATTCTTAAATTCTCGTAATTTCCTGTTCGACATTTATGTGGCCATTATGTGGGCAAAAAAGATATTCCGATGGTTTTGAACCAGTACCAGGCATTTGTGACAGCACAACAGTACTCTGGGGTATCCAGTGTTTTCCTGAGCAATTGTCTGTCTCAGTATCTCCTCTCAAAAAACATCTGTTTCTTAATTAAAGCTTTCAAACGAGCTTAGAATAAAAAAAAAAAAAAAAAAAAAAAAAAGAAAACCAACAAAACAAAACACAAAAAAAAACCACACAACAATGAACTACCACACAAATAAGATGCCAAGCTCTGAGATTAATTAATAACCAAAATGAACAGGCCACAGAGAATCAGAAACTTGCCAGAAATACGAACAAGCTCTTATAAATCCTTTCTATAGCCTTCTGGAAATAAAGATTTACATAATATTTCCTAACCAATAAAAGAACTTGGATTAATTACACATATTGAGTCTGAGCCTCAGCTGCTATAAAAATTAGGTCTTTGGAGTTGCATTGATTTGTGGCATTCATGGATGCAATGCATTATTCATAAATATTAGTTTAACTTTTTGAACAAACGCGGGAAGTGCGGGAGGAATGAACCTTTGGGTTTGCCTCCTACAGATGTTTTTCTTGATTCACATGAAAAGAGAGGAAAAGAAATTAACTAACAAACTATGAAAGGATAAAAGGATGAAGAATCCCAAAAATTATTGCACATATTCTTGAAGTGGCACAGTCTGCTCCCTTTGGAGGTTGGTCTGCTTCATATCATGGTCTCCTTGATAAGAAATTTTATTACATTCTCCAAAAAATGACTTTACCCATTGAGGATAATGTGCACACCCTGGTATTTTTATTCTCTAAATCAGTAACCACAGTTTTGCACAACTATTCATTCATTGGGGTCTTTTTTACTTCTACTAGTGCATGAATATTCTCCAGTCTCTGGGATGGAGTTGACTACACAAGGAGGGAAATCTCTGTTCTGTTGGAAATTCATTGTGGCCAGTGTCATTGCTCCCAGTCAGGTCCAGGTAAGATTGGAATCAGATTTGACCGTCTCAATCACACACTGAGGCTTCCAACGCTGTAAATACGTCAGCGAATTTCCAAGTTTGGGTTAAATTGTACATATCTTTCCTTGGGAANGCCAATGAAATTGCATTAGGTGTAAAAGAACAAAAGCTATAAAGCATAACCATCTCCTATCTCAGATGGGCTTGTTTTTCTGTTGGAAATCAGGTCTATTTTTCTAGATTATGCGTTCTTTTGAAAATATTATGTTAATAAATGCAGACAAATCATATATTTTTTTATATTAAAGAATATAAGAAAGAAACCTTATGAGATGTTTAGAAAAGTTATGAATGGATCTCTGAGAAATCAAACCTGTTTGAAACATGAAATATTTGAGGACCAGTTTTCCCTCTATGGCCCAAGTATCCAAATCCTGCATTCTAACTCTGGTAACAGTTTACTCAAAGTTTCCTTTGGTATTTGGTTACTAAGTGTTTCTCTTTCAACAGAGCTGCTTTCAGCCTCTGTTTCCTGGGGAAATGGAGCTTATGCAATATCTTCGTACGTGTTCATGTCTGTCTGTCTGTCTCTCTGCGTCCCTATGCAGTAATTTTTGAGCCTCTTGGCCAAAATCAAGCCAAATATGACAGAAAGAGAGATACCGCAATGACAATCACATTCCCTTACATGTTGTGAAAGGAGGCACCGAGGAAGAAGAGAGAGGCCACAGGAGTTTCACACCTTTGGGAAAAGCAGAGTGTTTACTCATGCTCTATTAGATGCCAGAGAAGCCACACAGCTGAGACCTCTCAGACGGCTGACTGCAGGAAAACAACTTCAGCTGGAGTTTGCAGTCAGCCACCAGACACGAATCTGTGGGGAAAGCGGTTTTATTGATGCAGTGGTCACAAAAAATACTGCTACTTTAGGCACACGTAGTCCACATGCTCCCAAGTTCTCTTATTTTTATTTTTTTATTTCTTTCAAGCAGCACTTTAAGCCTCCATCCCTCCCAGACCACGCCAATATTTTTCCTTAATTTAATCTCAATTATAAAAGCAAAAAGAATGAAAACAAAGGTACCAATTTTCACACTACCACCTTAGGAAATAAAATGTTAAGTTGTCACAAATTCTTCCCTGGACTCTTCCAAAGTGCAAAGGCACAGTCACCTTCCAGAGTGGTTCTGCCTCAAGAAGGTGAATAAATTGAGGGCCCTTTAGAGCCCTCAGCAGATGGAGGTCTCAACTGTGGAGAGCATTCAGGATATATGTGGTTTTATTACCATTGACAATGCATATGAAGCATTTAAAAAATATTATAATGAAGATAATGAAGTACTTTTCCATGCCCTGAGGGTGTTCACCACAATGCCTGCTAGCATTCATTATCAGTTTCACAAAACTGGGAGCATTATGATTTTACTTCTTGATTTCATTTGGAGCACTGTTGCTTGCCAACCCAAAAGACACGATCCCAAGGCAAAGAAAGGGAACGGGGCATGGGAGATGATGTATCGCACCTGCAATGCCAGAGCAGGTCACTGCCCCAAGGTCTGCTGTTTGTGATCACTGTTCACCTTGCTCCATCCCTACCTGGTGTGACAAAACTTTCCATCCTCTCCTGGACTGAGGGAATCACACAGAGTAATCACTGTTTCCTTCTGGGCTTGTTTTTCCTTCTTCTTCCTCCTGTCAGCCTTTTGGAGCAGATGGGATGATATAAACTTGCATTCAACCTGAGGGAAAAGGACAACAGGATGGAACAAGGTCCTGAGCCACATGCTCAGGGGAAAGGTTGGTGCGGTTGATGTCTACCTTGATCCAGCAAATGCTTTTCTTCTTCATCAAGTAATAAAATGGTTTCACAGGTTCTGGCAGGACTTCTATCCCTTTAGCATGGCTTTGGTCCATCTCCCTTTTATCACGCCTAAAATTGTTGAGTCCCTGAGGAACTGATGGACTGCACATGTTCAGCCAGGACAGGCTTCCTAAAGGGAATTTGGACAGGGAGGACATATTTTGGGACACTGTGCAAGACAGGCACAACACAAGAGTGGGGAAGAAAGAGGAGAAGGTCCCCTCATGGGATCCACAGCAACATGCTCCTGAGGCTGCATTAGTTATTCCTGATTCTAAGCATCGGAAAAATACAGAGGGTAAATCCTTTATCCTCACAATTCGCAAAAATTGTAGCCAGCATGGTTGGTTTTTTTAATTAAAAAAAAAATTAAAAAAAAAGGAAAGCTAAAAAGACAACCTGTATATCTACCAGCCCTGAAAAGCATCCAGCTTGACTGAGATGGTTGCACCTATTATTCATAAGTTGGAACTCAATGTGACATGACCAGTACCATTAGATGCCAAAAATGAAAACTCTTCACCATGTTCCATAAAGTAATTTTCTGCCTTAATGCCATCACCCCCCACTCCTTACTTGACAAGAGAAATGTATTGACTTGAAGTCCAGAAGGGACTAACTTGACTTCGGATGTCACAGATTGAGGACTTTGGGGGCTCATGCCAGTGAATCAAAGAGCCTTTCTCACTCTATTCCCACTCCAGCAACATTTTTGATTTAGATGTTCCCTGCTCAGGACTGTTGTTTAGGGCCTATCATAACACGGTTTCAATCCCTGAATAGTGTGTTCAGGCTGCAACACAGTGGGAAGTATTTTAGCTGTAGTGAAGTTTCTCCCCTGATCCCGGAGGGTCCTTCAGCTCCACAGGCCGGTTTCCGCTACTCCCACTCACTTGGACTCCCTGACCTCCATTTGGTCCATCACAACATGACCTACACATTTCAGATTGTCCTCTGGGGCACCCCACAGAAACACCTCTCAGAACAAATGCAAGTGGTTAGTTTTAAAGGAGAAAACTGGTATTTCAAGCAAAAGTGGTCACTTTTGACAAATACAGTTCTCACTCAATTTGGCAAGCTCTTTCTGCTACCTTTTGCAGTCTTATCTGTTTGCTTTTTCAATCTCAAATGTGTTTCTCTGGAATCATGACCCTGGTTCCTGGTGGCAGCCCTTGAAGGACGAGCTGGCTGCACTCCCAGCACCTCACAGAGCAGCATGGAGCCAGAAACATGCACAGCTCAACGCCATGACTGAAACACCAAAATGCCCTTGGGGGGTAGATAGTTTCCTTTATTTTCAGTTATTTCAAGTAGTTGCAGGCCATGGAGGCGAGGGGTTTCCCAGGAAAGCCACCCTTCTCCTTGCAGAGTGGGGACTGTTGTCCTCATATTGTGTCACAGAATTACAGAATCACAGAATCACAGGGTTGGAAGGGACCCCTGGAGATCATCTAGTCCAACCCCCCTGCCAGAGCAGGGTCACCCAGAGCAGGTTGCACAGGAACATGTCCAGGTGGGTTTTGAATGTCTCCAGAGTTGGAGACTCCACCACCTCTCTGGGCAGCCTGTTCCAGTGCTCTGCCACCCTCAAAGGAAAGAAGTTCCTCCTCACGTTTAGGTGGAACTTCCTATGCTCAGATTTGTGCCCATTACCTCTTGTCCTGTTGCCGAGCACCACGGAAAAGAGCCTGGCCCCATCCTCCTGACACCCACCCTTTAAGTATTTATAAGCGTCGATAAGATCCCCTCTCAGTCTTCTTCTTTTTTCCAGACTGAAAAGACCCAAGTCACTCAGCCTTTCTTCATTAGAGAGATGATCTAGTTCCCTAATCACCTCCCAGAAGCACCTAAAGGAAGAGAAGTCTCTCACTCATTTGAGGCCTCAAAATGGCTGCTGACACTACAAGTAAGGTGGCCAGCTTAGAAGAGTTTTCATGTGTTAAAAGCCTTTTGACTTTATTTATTCACCATGTGTTGGGTCAGGGTGCTTGAAATGTGCCTGGGGAAAGTGTCTGCCCAGATGACAGAGAGCACCTGGATCCTGCAGGGTGCCCATGATGGAATGTAGCTGCTGGCAAGGTACCTCCTTGGGTGGGAGCCATCACAGCCTGTCTGCTGCTGCAGGACCCCCGGTTACTGGTTTTTGGAGCAGGGAAGGGCCTGGGCTGAGAGGAAGACTAAGGCACTGAGCCTCCCGTGAGCAGATTCAGGAGCTGAAGAAGGAAAATGGGAGGGATGGGAGGCAAGGGAAGATGACTGAGACACAGTCAGAGGACTGGAAGAGACTCAAGGGGTGTCATATCTCCCCTGCCCCAAGGCACAAACTGCGTTAACTAATCTCTTCCTGACAGATGTTTGCCTAACCTTGTCTTCAGGGAGCAAGATGGCTTCGCTCTACCCACTCTGCAGCAACCTCTTCCAGGCCTTCACTGTCCTCAGAGGTAGGGAGTTAAGCCTAATGTCTGCCTTAAATTTCGCTTGCTGCAGTGTAAGTCCACTCTTCCTTGGACACACTGGAGGAATTGTTTCTTTCCTTTTCATTGTAACATTTAACCAGTTTAAGGATAATACACAGATCTCCACTGCAACCTTCTCTCCTTCCCCAGTTCTCCTGCTCTTTGCTAAGACATCGTAATTTCTTGCTTTCTCTGTAATCTTTGAGGTTCCCAAAACCAGGACTAGCACTACGACTAGACAGATACCTCCTGTTTACAATTCCTAGACTTCACTTACTTCCACTTCCACCTGCAATCCCTAGATTACTGCAGGAAGCCACTTATTCCCACCATGGTGGTTATTCCTGCTGAGGTAAATGACTGCAAAGCCAGAACAGGCAGTCACCTGAATAGCCACAACCCTGTTGTTAGCAACTGGGAAAGCAAGTCTGCAGGAGAGGAAGGATGTCTGTGACATCAGTTAAATTTGCTGGGATGTTTAACAATAGCAACAAAATCTCAACAGCAGCAGTAACCACCCTCAGATATGCCCTGTCAGAACCAGTAACCTGCAGGGCTTTACTACTCTCCCCCTCTGTTATTTCCCCTGAGTTAGTTTTCCTTTGGCAAATCCATGTCAATCTTGTTCCTTCATCTTTGGAGAAAACAAAATAAATTAGTGTTGTTGATACAAATGGGGAGACTGACACAACCCCAAGCACACTGTTATCCTGAACTTCTGTATGAACTATTTCAGAGGATCCTCTGGGGCATCTTTCATTTTCAAACCTTGACTTGTATCATCAGCAGATGTAGCTCTTATGTGCTGCTGCCAAAGACAGGAAGATTTTGAAAGACCCCAGGCTACATCCCAGAGCCCCACTACAGCTGTTCCTCCAGGGCAAGGGAGCAGCACAGATAACCCCCACTGAGGATAACTCTCCTACCAGATCACCATCCACACCACAGGATTTAATCTGGGCTAAATTCCCATCTCACTTGAGCAGATTTCATGTGAAATAGTGTCAAGAGTTTTACTACTGTCAAGATCAAATCACACCACAGCAACTTCATCACCTTCTTCAAACATATTCTGTCTCCCATACCCTTGAGATCTGTCACAAATCTGGTGTTATAATCATGATTTGTTTATAACCAACATATGCTTGCTGTTGCTAAGCTCCTTCTGATCTTCAAAGTGTTCAAAATTGGTCTGTTACACTTGTTTCAACATTTTTCTAGGTGTTGAAAGTATGCTGATTGGTAGTTAATTCCCTAGCTCTTCCTTTTCCTCCACATCAATAGACCCATATCTGCCCTCTTCTCTCTCTCTTAGGTCTCACATATCCTTCAAGATAGCAGCTAGACAGTTCTCTGATTTAAACAAACAAACAAAAAAATTGTCTTTTCAAATAATTTCTTTAGACTGCCTTTTGCTTACTGTAGACCAAATTCCTCCTTCAAACTTATTGGTGTTGGCATATTAGTCATTGTCTCGTAGCAGTTTTAGTGAAGGCTGATACGTATAAAGCATTAACCACTTTATCCCTATAGGTTTTATTAGCTTCCCTTTCTCACTAAGTGGAGGACCAGGTTCTTCCTTCATCTTCCTCTCTCTGCTGAAATATTAATAGAAAGCTCTTTGTTACCTTTCACGCCCCTCGCTAGTTGTACTTCATCTTGTGCTTTGGCCTTTATGATCTTGTCCCTGCATGCTCCAGCAATTCTTTTATATGCATTTTTAGTAAACTGACCTAGTTTCCACTTCTTTCATGTCCTCCTAGACCATCTGTCTGATGCATGTGATTGACAGCTGTTACCAGCACAGGCTGCGTTTTACCTCCAGTCTGGAGACTGGGGAAACCAAGGTCCTCTACCAACTCATTTTCACCAGGATCACTGCTTCTGTGAGTGAATTAAAGAGTAACCTCAGTGTTGCACCGCATAGGAGAACCAGATGCCTAAGAAAGAGTTGTGCCATCAAATGACAAAAGGTATCAGCCCTCTGTATTCAATTATCAATGTCTCTTAATTACACACTCTCCTTGAAAATTGGGGCATTGGATTTCTGAAGAGGAACAGGTTACTAAATGGTCTCAAACACACACTAGAGTGCATTAATCTCCCAGTTTTTGTTAAAATTTTTGCTCTAGAAAAAAGTCAAAATGGCAACACATCTGCACCAACAAGCCCAAAACCTGCATTTCTTTTGCCATCTCCCCTGTAAGCATTCCTGGGAGCTGGAAGTACTTATTGAGGGATAGCTGTTTCCACTCTACTTTCCTGTGGAGAATCATGGTGAAGAAAGTGCTGGAGTAAATTATCTGCTGTTAGAGTTATTGTCATGAATGATAAAACAGATGTTTCATATGCATGAACTTTTCATGATCTTGGGCTGCTAGATAATGTGAAATCCTATTACAGCATGGAACAAGGAGCTGTAGTGGGCATATAAGTCCCAAATCTAGCTCCCAATGATATAGTTTTTTCCACAGTTTATCCCTTAAACCACACACGTGCTAGTCCTTGCACATCCAGCAGCATTTCTGTACCCATTCTTAGCTGGAAGTGAGACTTTTGGCAAATTATTTGGAAAACTCCATAAAATATATATTCCTGTTTCCCTAGTTAATGCTAAGCCCATTGCCCTTCAGTGTGCTCGGGGTCTCTGGAAGGTTTCTGGGCATGATTGTTTCTGTTGCCTTCTCCCAGGTGGGAACATTTATTCTTACACCTACCATTAGCATGCCCTAGGCTTTGCAAGAGAAAATGCATCAAACCCCTTTGCACTGCCCCAGAGACACAAAGCATCCATAAAGCAAACTAAAGCAGTTAATTGCTCTGCTTCCCTAAAGCAACATAAAGGAATTGGAGTACCCTGGAGAATCTGGCATTTACAGAGTAATTTCTGTTGCATGAAAGGCATAACCATTAAAATCATAGACATAATGCTCAAAGGGATTTTAGGGCATCACATAGTCCAACTTTTCACACTGAGGTGGGCTCACGGTTAGAGGTAGGTTACAACCAATGAAGTTTGCTTGCACCTCTTTTAAAACTGAAGTTGATTACACAATATATTTGTGGAGACTGATTTGTACCTGTATGTGCAGAATGGCTGAGGTTTACGAACAGATTTGCACACCAGATCCTCAGTCTATTGTCTCTGTTTTGCTGTGCAATTTTCATACCTATTGTAGAGTAGCTGACAGAAACCAGCATTGGAGACAGCAGCAGAACTCCTTTCTCCCAGTAGCTCCTGGGACTTGAACTCACAAACTTTTGGAATTGCCACCATATGAAAGGTTGTAACCCCACAGTTGGGAATCAGGCAAAGCCTTCCTCCAGCTGCACTGTTGGGAGAGAATGATGCCCCTCCAGTGGGCCTGAGAACATGTAGCAGAGCTGAGTATTCCCGATAAGCTGTATGTGTTGATCTAAGATCAACTCTAGATTATGTGGTTGTCATATTCTCTTTGTAAACAGAATTAAATATGACGGAGTTTTGGGATAAATGACTCTTATCTTGAGTAATTCCTTGCAGCCCTTCCTCGCATTCAGCCTACTAATCATGAGGTTAAAGAAATACTGCTTGAAAAATGCAGTAATGATTTGGAGCCAAGCACAAGCAGTGAAAAATTGCTCTCTTTTAGGAAATATTGTCATTATCCCATAAATACAGCATATCTGCATAGTCTCTGCCTTAGCACATATGGAACATGGAGAGGAGACTATATTACTTCATCACACTGTCATGTGCAGTTGGCAGGAATTCTGGGAGACGTTTCTTAACTCCATGTTCAGATGAAGGAAAGAAAAAAATGACAGGTAGAGCTGTCTCAAGGTAGAAGGCTTAATTTTTTAAATAACTTCATCTGAGACGGATGGTATGATGATGGAAATACAAACCCATCTTCTCCCAACTTGCACAAAGTTTCTGTGTGATGAAGTCCTTTGTGTGTACTTTATGCCTGTGTTGAAGTAATTTTCTTGACTGTATCCTAAGAAAGTTGGGACATTTAGTTTTCTTTACCATATGCAATAAAAGTAATTGCAACGTAGGCCAAAGCGATGTATTCAGTTTGGTCCTATAGGCCACTCACATCAAATCCCTCAGCAATAGCATTGAGGGAAGATCTGTAGGAACAAAAAAGGCGGAATTCATCACATCTGCCATTGTAGGAGGTAAACCTGAGCTGTCTGGCTGGGCTTCCATCAGATCTGATTGAGTCCGTACAGCCTATGGTTCAGTTTATCCACCCACATATAAGTGTGTATTTCAGGAGATGAACCACCCCCTCAACCCCGTTGACACTACTACTTGGCTCTCCATTGACCATAAAAAGAGCCTGAGTTGGTTTGGTCACACACAGACTCCTTACTGAGGTCTGCACTATGTGATAATAAACCCACCCACCAAGTTCCATGGAAATCTACAGAAGTCACTCTTCCATGGAACTGCGTGGTTTTTGGTTGGGGTTTGTTTGTCTGTTTTCAGTAGGAAATGCATGGAAATGTGTCACTGGTGGGTATGTAATGCCATATATACACACAGGGGGCTGAGGGACTAGCTAGGGTTGATGGTTGACGTGCTGGACTGCCACCCTTAAAGGAAGAGAAAGGGGTCAAAAACAATAGAGAAAAATGTGAGAGCTCTCATATATCTTGCTTCATAATTCTTTATTAAAAAGTGAGATATGCGTACACATATTAATGCAATGGGCTCTGAAATCTCTGTACAGTAATGTATAGATATAACTTGTGCATTACCAGCAGCACAAAGCAGGGACATTTTTACAGTATTTAAGACAATCTTTCTTGTTTCCTGTGAATTGCAAGTCATAGAATATCACCCAGGTGCCTACAATCAGCTCATGCTAAATTATTATCTTGAAAAGCATCCAGCCATGGCTGGAAACAGCAGGAGACTGAGCTGCCACCACTCCTCTTGCTGATTTGTTCCAGTGATTTAATCAGTCTCCCTTTGGAGAGGCAGGTAGACCTTGCCTCTATCTTAAGTTTGTCTCATTTTTAAGTGCTAGCCATTGTTTCCTGTGAAACTTTTCTTACTTTGTACTTTCTCTGTGCCTCCAAGAGGCACCTCATTCTTCTTATCTAGTAATTTACAGAGCCAAATTTTCTAATAACTTACAGAAGCCAAATCTTTCACTGTGAGATATTTTCTCACAACCGTTTAGTTTTTTCTTCTGTGGCTTTTCTCTGCTTCCTGTACAATTTTTCAACATCCCTTTAAAAACATAGTTATCAGGCCAAGATGCAGTATTCCAGTATGCACCACTGCTGCAAACCCAGGTAGAATTCACATCATTTCTCTTACTCACTCTCCTCCTCTGTGTATGTCTGATGATCACATCAGGGAAGTAATTTCCCTCAGCATCATTCTGAGTTAAAATTCATCCGTGTATCCAATACCACCTTCAGGTCTACTTTGGTCCTTGCTTCTAAGATGCAGGCGCCACCTTTTTTGAATGGGCTCAATTTGCAAAATGTTTTGTCATCTTTTTATTATTTCCTAGTCACAGGATAATTTCATAGTCGCTCCTCTTTAAGTCATTGGGAAACACTAGATTCAACCCCAAAGCTGCTGATAGAAAAATTGAAGGTTTTGGACCAATCTCTGTGAAATCCACTAGAAGATCTATTGCCTGATAAATTCTACTCACTAAAAATAAAAATTTGCTGTCAGTTAAGTGTTTCTTTAATCCATTAAAAATGTGCTTTGTTGATGTACAGGCCGTATTTTGGTTTATTTTATCTTTTTTCCAATATTGTGTGGTAGTAAAAGTATAGAACATCTAGTGTATGTTCAGGCCATGCCGTGTCTTTAATCAGGCAGTTCACTACCATATGCAAAATATCAGTTTTGTTAGATAAGTGCTATTTTCATATTAACATGTCATTAATGGTCATTAATTGTAGTCCTAGACTTTAACCTCATTATTGATTTATGAACATGTCTCTTTTTCATACAAATGGCAAGTTGGTTTCCAGCCTATCTTTGCATTGTCTTGTTTGTCCTTATCAAATATTGGCAGAGAACTAACATTTTTCCAGTCGTCTGTAATTTCCCCAGTATTGTGAGATTAAAAGGAAACATCAGGGAACCAGAGACCGCATCAGCTTCACTTTAAGATGCCCGAGTCAAAGTCCTCCAGGCCTGCTGATTTCAAAAAGAGTTGTTTCATGTTCTTTGAACCACTAAAGGCTCAGACAGCAGTTTATCATCTTCACGTGATCTTAGTGTATCATCCTGCTTGCTCCCAAATACAAACTGGGAGCACGCTACCTTTATTGTTACTAGCATTTGATTTGTTCCTGACACACTTTAAAAAAACCCTCTCTTTCTTCCTGTCTTTGGCCTTTTCAGCTCTGGATAGTGTCTGATGTCTTCAGCTTCCCTTATCAACCACCTGATTAGAGAGAAATCACAAAGCATATTTCTAATCTTCTAATTTTTTATACTCTCTTATTTAAAATTATTTCCACTCTTTGCCTTTACTTGCCAATTGCACCTTTAACGAAAACTGGTGAGTTGAGATTTTTCTTTTCTGATGATATGACACATTCTTCATATAAAAAAGTCCAATTGTTATTCCTGGTGACTCTTAATTTTCTTTCTTTTAGCACATTTTAATGCATTTTTGGTTACAAGCCACGCGCTTATAGGTAAACCTCACTGCTTCCGTTTCTGCTATGGGTAATGCTGAACAAGTGATAAAAAAAGTGTTTGAAACTTCAGCAGGAGAGTCGCAGCATACAGACAGATGTTAGCTGTAAACACCAAAATAATAGTAATAATTAAAAAAAAAAAAAAAAATCACTGCAGTTAATCTACTGGGGAGGGGATTTTGTTAAAGCATCTACCTGAGGGTGTCAGAGCAGTACACAGGACATCAGTTGGATTGTCAGGAACATTAAGGCATCGTCTGACCACTGCCTGGCTGTGTTACCACTGTCAACTTTTTTCTCTTTGTCCTTTGAATATGAACAGATAACGCTAAATAAATTTTACAGTAAATATCTGTGCTCAAACAGAGCTCAGTGGAGGTTGCAGATGCAATCACAAATCTGCTGTTCCTGACTGTTTGAAGACTTGCTTTGCAATGGAATAGTTTTCTTCTGCATATTTCCTCGTTTGTTTGCTTTTGTTAATATGCTGTTTCCCAGGGATCAGTTTTTTTTAGTGAGGGAAGAAAGTAGCTTTCTTTTCATACATTCCTGTTTGCCTGTTTTTTTAATATGCTGCTCCCATGGATTTCTCCTTTTTTGTGGCGAGCGAAGAATCCCACAATATATTGCATCAGTCTCCGCACTGTGCACCAGCAACACAGCCTGAACCACGTCTTGAGCGCCGCAGCAGAGAGCAGAGATGGAGCTAATATTAACCACTCGCAGGAAGCGTTTATCAGCCACAGACAGCCAGGTGTTGAGAAGCGGTGCGCTGCTGAGCCTGATGTGGTAGGCACAGGTGAGTTTACAGAGAGATCTTGTCTTTCCCTTTTCACCTCCTGCTTTTACGTCTCCGATCTACTGTCAGTGTGTTTTTACTGGTGGAGGCCTTGCTATGCAGACCATGAATATATGTAGCCACACATTCATGCTCTGGCATAGTAGCAGGCTCACAGAGTTTTCTTGAGAATCACCCATGAAAGAAAAATGCTGATTTTTATGACAAAATGCAGCTCAAACAAATACAGCTAGAATTCCACACAATGAAAGGTAAAGGAATATCTCTAGATCCTAGACTTCCTTGCAGTGAAATTTCAAAGGTCAGCAGGCAACAAGGCTCTTCTTGCATTTTTCAAAAACATTAGAATAAATCAGGAAGTCTGAAAAATATCTCTATGTCTCTCCCTTGACGAGGTCAAGGTAAATATTTGTGTTGCTCAATTCTTATACTGCTTCACCATAGTGGCTGTTGTTGAGCATGTTGTGACTTACCAGCTGTGAAGGCAATGCAGGAGACACAGGGACAAGAGGAGGGAAAAATAATTTACCCCCTGGAAGCTACTGAAATCTGTGAAGGATTCCTTTACAGATGATGGGATTACTCCTGGCAGGGCACATTCTTCTCCGCAAAGCAATCACTGGCTGATCTTTTGAGGGATGAGTGATACCAGCTGTGTTCTTCTACTCTGGAACACTTTTTAGGAAACTATTAGAAAATGTGATTTCTGTAGTCATTCAAATCAGTTACAGATTGAACATTTGAACTTAAACTCATGGCTGTATTTCCTGACTGTCTTCAGCATTTTTTTAAATGGGTCTTGTTCAGAAGATGCTGGAAAACAAGTTTTTATTGGAAATTCCATTGAAAAGTTGCAAACAACATGTCATCAACTCAAAGTCTTCTGTCTGTGTCTATATTTGTTTTGCTGAGGCCACTTATTAATTCCACAATTCTTATCTTGTTCTGATGATTTCAGCTAGCGGGATGTAAGATGTGAATGTCACCAGCGAAAGTCAGCACTATCTATTGGTTGACCCTAATGTCTGAGCAATGTACTTGCCTGTTTCTACTGTTCCTTAGTGAATATTGGGTGATACATTCACACAGTTAGGTAACATCACCCAAAATTTACTTTCAAGTCTACTCTCTTGATGATTCACTTTGACTAAATATTAATTATAACTTGGGCTTTCTTTTGGAATGAACTTTCTCTTCATCCAACATAAAACCTGCCATGGGGCAATAGTTCAGCTTAAGGGCCCTTCCCAATAAACAGGACAAGTAAGACTGCAGTGTATGTGTCTCCAAGCATCATACTGCATCCTACAACGCAAACAGTCCTCCAAGACACGTCTGGTATTTTGATGGTCTGTGCCATCAAAAGACCCCTGGTCCACAGAGTGGTCCACAAGTTGCTTTGGGCAATAGAAACAAGAATGATGCACATAAATGGATAATGATGTCTTAGAGGCCCAGGACACCTGATGCTCAGAGAAGACCACTGCCAAGTGCTATGTAATGTGACAACTAGAAAGTGCCAGCACTGGATGATGTGGATATAAGCTTTCTGCACCATTTTACTGTGGGCCCACATCCACTCTCCAAATGGCCATGATAGATGTATCTAACAATATAAACGCAGCCTGAAATGTTTTTGCCTTGGCTATGCAGTTTATAAAGTCTACCCACTTGAATCCTCTGTGCCCAGTCCTCTAGGCTTAAGAAAGACATTTGACCTTTCTGTTCCTCTTAAAATATTCAGGGTAAACATTTTTTAAGTTGAAATATCCAAACAATATGTCTTAGTCCACGTTTAATACACAAAAATAACCCACTTGATTTTTTACTAAGCAGCCCCCTCAGTACTATAGAATATACCAATATCCATAAATGGTGAAAAAACCCTGGAATCCCCAGCAACCCTCCAAAAATAAAGAAATGACTGTTATTGTAACAATGTGTAATGGGAATGCTATTTGAGATACATCATACTCCTTACACACTGTAAGAAGCATCCTCTGGTGCTTGAATCCCATCATTTCCCTTGGAAAAAAGGTCATGGAAATCAAACCCACAAACCTTACGTTTAAATAACATTGCAGGCCTGGCTGCAACCCATGACGGTAATGAAAATGCTTAATTAAGGTTTCCAGTTTACCCCTAATTCACTCCACATTGCTTAACTATTACAACATATATCTCACGTTGTACTTACAGGGAGATCTCTCAGGGACTGAAGAGTCCCTCTACACCCTGGCAGTCTGTGTGAACTGGAAAGGATTTTATCCTAGTTCTTGAACTTATTATTTCTTTGGGTTTCTGCGTGATCTTTAATACTGTAATCTTGGTAGTAGAATGTGGTTTTTTACAATAACATTCAAATAATCAAGGGCAGCCTAAATATGGCAATGTTATTAGCAAAATCGTTGAAGACTACTGCTTTAATTTGTATTCTTCTATTGCTGTAACATTCAAAGATGAAGCACTAAAAAAAGGTCTTCGGAGACAGGGTTTTCTCACAAGGTTTCTAGGTGACTTTGGACAATAACCTAGGTCCAGATTGAGCCCAACTAGCTTTGATTCTATGCTTCCTGTACTGTCAAAGGATGAGAAAGACAGAGAAAGAAAAAAAAAGAGGGAATAGAAACTTTCAGAGAGTTCATCCCACATTAATGAGGATTGCCCAGGTGACTGTCTGTCTTCTTTGAAAGCTGAGGGAACTTTGTTCAGCTGTTTTCCTGCTTGGGGACCTTCAATCAAGTAAATAAACTAAATAAGAGACATTTGGGCATATGTCTCCAGGCAGCAGATCCTTAACTGGTGCAATGGGGAGTACTGAAGAAAGATGCACTAGAGAGCAAGAGATGCTGCGTCCACAGTAGCTCAGCTGGGCAAGTGGCCCAACACAAGTCCTGTCAATAGAATATGTTATTCATATGGTCCTTAAACTCACATAGAGGGCAGGGTCTTCATTGGTCCATGTGCATTAGTTTCATAGGATGTTAGCTCATATCAATAATAAGGTCTGGAAATTTTTTTCAGAATCTAGCACATGGTGTTCTACTCCAGGTCCTGCAAGAACAACACGCCTTCCCATCAAAGACTGTCCAAAAAAGTGTTTAAAGAGTGGCTATTTTTTTTTAGTTCAAAACATGTGGGCTCACACAACCAACCATCCCTATACTGAAGTATGGCCTGCCTTGAACTCCCATTGCAGGTTCACCACATCTTCTAACAATGCACTGGAGGGAGTCCTGGGATGTCATGCAGAGGTGCAGCAGTCATGCAGAGTGACTCCAAGAGTTACCTGCCTGACTCTGATGAATGGTATATCCCAGAGAAGCACAGCAGATTAGTTGAAGACAAGCTGAAGCTTCACCGTTGCCATCCTTGTTAGTGCCTGGTCCATATGGCCTGCTCCAAGACTGCAGTTTATCAACTCAGGTCCTGCTACTCATTGTAAATTGCTATTTACCTCACTCACACTTCTTTAATAATGACCCAAACTTACAGCAAATTTAATACAGTATAATATGAAACTTATTTGGCTTTGTAAAGCAGCTTCAGTCCTATGTTGACTTTTATTGACAATTGTATTTATTTTTACAGGCACAGTGTTTTTCTTTTCCTATGTCTTGCAACATGCTTAAGACAGAGGCAGAAGATTAACCCTTCTACATCCAGACCATTAAAACCCAAAGCACATCCAGCCAAGCTGCAGAGCCATACACAGACTCTGCTCGGGAAAAAAATGCTAAACCTGTGAGGCTTCCCGAAAGCAGGGGCAACTTTGTACAGGGAGAAGAAATTCTGCTAGGAGAATGTTCGATAGTGAACACAACATAGTAAACTATTATTCTAACCTAGTTTATCATATCACAGAATCACAGAATGGTAGGGTTGGAAGGGACCCCTGGAGATCATCTAGTCCAACCCCCCTGCCAGAGCAGGGTCATCTACAGCAGGTTGCACAGGAACGCGTCCAGGTGGGTTTGGAATGTCTCCAGAGACGGAGACTCCACCACCTCTCTGGGCAACCTGTTCCAGCGCTCTGTCACCCTCAAAGGAAAGACGTTCCTCCTCACGTTTAGGTGGAACTTCCTATGCTCAGATTTGTGCCCATTGCCTCTTGTCCTGTTGCCGGGAACCACTGAAAAGAGCCTGGCCCCATCCTCCTGACACCCACCCTTCAAGTATTTATAAGCATTCATAAGGTGCCCTCTCAGTCATCTTTTTTCCAGACTAAAAAAGACCCAAATCCCTCAGCCTTTCCTCATAAGAGAGGTGTTCCAGTCCCCTAATCATATCTTGGCTCTGGCAATTTCCTCAGTGAGTGGATTTGCCTAGCACAGTACTACTAGTCTAGAAACTAATTTCAATTTTGAAGGGGTCTGTAAATTGTGTCTGAGTGACAACCACAAAGCATATACATACACAGATATGCTTTAAGCTGCCGAGGATGAGTATTAACAGCCTAGAACTCTAACGTGGATTTGTTTTCTCAGGCAGGTAAACCAGCCCACCCCTAGGCCACCAACAGGATGCTTCTAACATCTGAAGGGGAATGCTGATTGGCATGGGCCAAAACTGGACCAGGCTTTCTTCCAGCAATCAAACTTCAGGACCATTCCCTTATTTTAACACTACAACTGTAGTCATACAAACAAGTCTGAATCTAGCTTTATGTTCCTTATCGTGATGAATGCCTGCAAGTTAGCACAGACACTGAAAAATCCAGAGGGTCACACTTTATTAAGACCTCATGTTATTTCATGAGGCAGTGTTATTTCATAGCAGTCGAGACTCACTTTTTTACAAGACATAAGACAAAAAGAAGTTGGTTTGCCAAGAATGGATGTGTTCATTACCGCTCCATATATGTATCACAGATGTCTCACAAGACAAAAAGCTAAGACTGTTCTAGAGCAGCACAGATAATTTATGTTACCCTTTCACAGCTAACTGTCCTTCCACGATTACAAAATGTTTCCTTCTCTTTCCTCCTTAAAAAAAAATATATTAAAAGCACTCATTGGGATGCTTGGTGGGATGATGGAATGTCTGTTACACTGAAATAGGGGACCGTGTTGGCTAAACATTGATGTGTGGAGTGTAACTTTTATGTAAGTTGTCATCTTTAAACATTTAACAGCTGCTCCTCACACAGGATGCCCTCTTTCCCTGTAGAGTGATCACACACCAAAACCTGTAGTGCTGAAATATTTTGTGTTCTGGGATTTAGAACATCTCTTCTCTTAGGGCAGGATATAGTAAAAAATTAACCCACGGATCATTAGGAAGTGTTTAGCGAGGGTGGGAAGTCAGGCAGTGTTTTTGGACTGAACTGAGCCCCTGTTACATGGTGGCTAACAGATGCTCTCATCCTGAGATGAAATGCAGATTTGAGGTTCAAAAATAGAACCCGTCTTGTCAGCTTGCATTTCTGAGACAGAACTAGGAGGGTTTACTGGGACTAAAGCAGACAATGTCTTCCAAAATAAAGGACATTGGAATATAGCAAAAGTACAAGCCCAGTCATGGAATGAGAAATCTATCATAGACTGAAACCACGAAAGGATCTAATCAGCCTTGTATTTTAGCATTTTTTCTCGTGATGGGTCCAGTTAAGGGCAAACCCTTTGTGTACTCTTTTTATTTTTCGTTCTGTGTCATTTTTTATGGGGAATAGGATGGAGAGGTTTTATTGTTCTCGGGTTTGAATTTATTTCAGCAAGTTACTCATCTGTGACTAATTATATTTGTTATAACGCCATGGACATCCTGTTCTAGAAGAGATTTTCTGTAATTTTTTTCTTCTTTACTGTGTGCTGAATTTGAATTTCCCCTATAATATCCTAGCTAGGATCTCACGACTCTTATTTCTGAGTATTTATTAATCACAATAATTTGGTTAAGGAACCAGAAATAAAATTACTCTCAACTAAATATCACATATACCCAGAAAATAAAAAAAGATATGTTTCCAGTCTGCAATGTTGTCCATGGTCCAAGTGCTGCTTTTTAATAACAGAGTATCTCAGGCACAGCATGGAGAATGAGCATGTTACAGTAAACAGATTTGTTCTCTGATAGTTCTTCTCCAGTAATCCCAGTTCCACCACTGATTCAAAAATCACAGGACAAGGACAATGACAATATTAATACTGCCCCACAGTCAGAATTTGCAGCTGTTTTCATTTGCCTTCCACATTTTTACACAAACATATTTGCTTTTGCAACCAAACCATGAGGGTTAAAAATACACCTTTATTTAAAAAGAACAGGCAAAATCACATGACCCCAAAATCTGGCTTTTGAGGAAAACCAAAAATCATGGGTCTTCTAACGATATCATTCTCCTTCCAGTTTTATTCTTATTAATTGCCAATTAGTCTAATCATATACTCATAGAATTGCCTAGGTTGAAAGTGACCTTTCAGACCATCGAGTCCAACCATCAACCTAACACTGACAAAAAACATCACTAAATCATATCTCTAAGCACTATGTCTGCCCGTCTTTTAAATACCTCCAGGGATGGCGCCTCAACCACTTCCCTGGGCAGCCTGTTCCAATGCTTAATAACCCTTTCAGTGTAAAATTTTTTTCCTAATATCCAGTCTAAACCTCTCCTGGCACAACTTGAGGCTGTTTCCTCTTGTCCTATCGCCTGTTACTTGGGAGAAGACACCAACCCCCACCTCTCTACACCCTCCTTTCAGGTAGTTGTAGAGAGCAAGAAGGTCTCCCCTCAGCCTCCTTTCCTCCAGGCTGAACACCCCCAGCTCCCTCAGCCTATCCTCATAAGACTTGTTGGCCAGACCCCTCCCCAACTCTGTTGTCCTTCTCTGGACCTGCTCCAGCACCATGGTTTTTTTGTGGTGAGGGGCCCAAAACTGGACAAAGTACTCAAGGTAGGGCCTCACACCTCTTGCTAAATACTAAAAATAGGATGGAGAGCAAGAAAGACAGAGTTCACCAGTTTGACCACAAAAATGAAAAGATGTCCAAGATAAGCTAATCATAGGCATATTCCAGAGTCAGTGGAAGACAGGGATAGGTGATTGAGCTAATTTATTTTAAACACCTATCTTAGTATAAGGACAATTTTCCTCTGGGATTGACCAAAGAGGGAGTCTAGTTCGCTGTTTGGAATACATGCAGAACAGATGCATAATCTAATTATTTTGGGTGACCTTAATTCTACCCCATATGCCTTCAACAGAGCCCCCAGAAGTCACGGTGTGCCTTGCAGTATGAGACTGTTCTGGGAAAATACCAACCTTTGCAAAAGGCCAGAGCAGAAACCCTACATGAAAGAGTGCTTCAAAATAGCGTTGTTGTGGGGCATAAACAACGTGCATCCTCTGTGCAAGGACAAATTCTGCCATCCCATTCATGTCCTGCTCCTGGACTTTGGCTGTTGCTGCCCTCTGGGATCTGACAATGGGGATAAAATATTTCACTTATGAAATCAGTGTTTACAACACATATGAAGAACAACACTTAGGAAGTTCTTTACAATGAGGGTGGTGAGACACTGGAACAGGTTGTCCGGAGAGGTGGTGGAGGCCTCATCCCTGGAGACATTCAAGGCCAGGCTGGATGAGGCTCTGAGCAACCTGATCTAGTTAAAGATGTCCCTGCTTACTGCAGGATGGTTGGACTAGATGGCCTTTAAAGGTTCCTTCCAATCCAACACATTCTATGATTCTATGATCATCTTAAAAATCCTATGGAGCAGTACTGGAAGGGCAGTATACCCAAGATGGAAACATCTCTTAAGATTGTGTATTGATTTTCTACCCTGTGTAAGTAATTCCCACATGCAGTACATGTACACACCAATATCTTTGGAAAATAGAAATGCGCTGTAAATCTGCTGAGGATCTTCAGCTCCACCTTCACCACAAGGTCCCCCTGGTCTGATGCTGAGGTATAAATAGAACATATGCTTTCTTTTGTTACGCCAAGCCAAGCCACAACAATGCACAGTAATGGGTACTTCCGCTGTTATTATTACTGTGGGACAGACAGGGTTTAGCTCCAAAACACCATGGTGAAATAGAGCAACCCTAATTGCCTTGAAATTGTGTCTAGAGGGAACAGTTTCCTGTCTAAACCTGCTATGTTAATTATAGTCCTGCAAAATGAACATGAACTTCGACCCGTTTGCAGACATAGCTTGGCCTGGCTCCAGTAACAACCTCCAGGCGGGTGGGTCCTACTCATGGATCACCACAAAAGCAGATCCTCCATGTGTACAATGAAAGAGGTGAAAAAATGCTGACTGAACAAAGAGATTCTAAACAGAATCTCTAATGCAAACAGGGTGGGTAGAAATGCACGGAGAGTAAAGACAGCAGATGGACCTCGTGAAAGTATATTTGTCTAAGCATAACCTGGAACATAAAGATTGTTCTATGAATCAAGATACACAACTGCATGGAATCCAAGTTCAAACTCTGGCTCTTGTAGACAGTCGTTTCATATTTTTCATCAAGACACTGATTCGATTCTTCAGAGCTGATAAAGACCTTTGAAGAACTGGGTCCCAGGTCACCTTCTCTCTGCAAGATGGAGAACTTGTAATTCCTCTCTACACATCTTGATTTTTGCATGAGCCCCTCCCTCCACAGTCTTGTAACCATATGAAGGTTAGTTAAAATATGTAGACATAGCTATACACTTTGCATTAATTTATAAATAAAGACTGCCATAAAATTCTAGGCTCTGAAATAAAGAAAAAGTATGAATAATCATTTAGAGAAGGCATTTAAATGTGTCAAAAGTTTAATTTCCTGGAGATATTTCAGCAGTCACAAAGTGAGCTGAACATTCTTGGATCCTTGGTAATGATCAGGCATCCTGAAACAGTAATTTAGTTGATGTTTTAGGTCCTGTAGCTGAGATTCTGTATCTAAAATATAAGTGGGAATTACGTTGTTTAAAAATTTTGAACATAAAAAATAATATCCTAGAGGGCATACATGTATAAAGAGAGTGTATGTTTGGTGTCTATCAATCCATAAGAAATGTCTCTGTCATTTAGGTCAGCAAGGACATGTAAAATCACTGTAAGTATCCTATAAATGAGCAGACAGGTAGGCTAATAAATGTATAAAATACTGAATGAGGGGTTAACTTGTTTTCTGACGCTTCCTCTAACGTACTCACAGTTTACATCACCTCCTGTCATGTCAGCCGTGGCTCTGAGATGAAATGTGTTGATGCAATTGGTGATATCCCTGTATTGGTGAAGTGACAAAGGCAGCTAGTTTGCTCATGTACTCCTCTGCGTAGTTAAACACTTGAAATGAAACACAGCTCAGCAGGACTACGCTACTATGGTGTAACAAAACATTGGCCAATCTCACTGAAAGAAGGTGTATGTCTTGGGGATATGTCTTGTGCTGTCCTCTGATGATTTTTTCCTTACTTTTGCTTATAAAATCTAGCAATCTAACCTGCTGTGCATCCCTCCCTGCTTGCAAGGTAATCACGCGTAATTTAAATCTCATAAACCTTTGTCCGAGATGAGATAAGGCTAGGAGACGAGGTAAGCCTTAGACACTCATATGAAATGTCTCAATTTTTTCAACCTAAAACTCCAGGAAGTAAGACAGGGTTATGTCAGATTATGATGTCTGAATTTAGTAAGATAAATTACTCCGTTGGTATTGTCTCTCAGAATGATTTCTCATTGTGCCTGAAACACAGACAACCCTTTCAGAAATCGGTGGTACCACTGTAAGGTGCTAAGACGTGTAAACCAAGAAAATGGGGAAAATAAGGAAAACTATCCTCAGCAAGTTCCCCCAGAAAAAAATCAGCGCAGCAGGGAAATCATCACTGTGGTTGCTCACAAGGTTCTTGGGGAATGGAAGGACTTTTATAGAGGAGTATTTGTAAGCAGGTCAGTTCGTCCACTGCAGCCACTCACAAATCCCATTTAATTTTCCTTCTAAGCCTGGCAGTGGCTTGCAGAAGGCATCGTAACCAAGGTTGCATGGTTAGACATTGAGTGTTCAGGACAGTAGGCTTTTCATTAAGGAGAGTTTTCAAAAGCATCCCATTTCCAACGTGGTGTTCAGTTTCCTAGATATACCTACAACTCATGTAGGATCGTGCATTATTAATTGATTCCAGACAGAAGTAACAAATGGAATGTGCTAAGCTAAAATAAGAATCTTCAGCCTTTAGCAGGGAGGGGTGATCATTTTGTCTTCAGTCTCAAAAGGGTAATTGTTATTCAGTTCCAAAACTCTAAGCACCGACAGTCTGAGCACTATTTATCAATGTATTAAATACATCTGACAGTGGTACAATATTTTGAAAAATATTGCAGCCAGGGCAGGATTACTGATGTCTCGTCTGTTACTACAGGTAACTGGGTATAGTAATCAACACTAGTGATGTGATGACAAGGGGAAACTCCAGAAGTGGATCTCTTTTTTAGTAAAGGTTTCTCTGAACTTGGCTGTGTAAAAAATTGGAGTAAAGGGAACGTTCAGCTTCCAGGTTTCCAGGTTATGTTAGTCACACTGGAATTAATAACACTTAGAAACAAAAAGCTTTCTTGCAAAAATACAGATTTAACTTTGGTAAAAATAATAAATTTTTCACTGATGCAGGCACTGAACATAATCAAGAATAAAACTGTGTGTATCATGTGAGAAGCCCACAAAGCACAGGTAATGTCTAGTACCTCCATTTTCTAGATTAGGGAACAAAAGGATCATACAGCCATAGGCATGGTGAAATTTCCACCACAGCAGACCAGAAACCCATGTTTTCTGATCTCAACAAGAAAGAAATAATGAACACATGCCTTGGAATTATGAAACTGTGGTTGAATTTCCAAGAAAGCTTAGCAGTTGTGATTGAGCCAAATGCCTCAAGCCAGGAATCCTGGTGTACGCACATAAAAGGAGGAGAGAGTGTTTGGGATGCTTGTGGCAAGAAACGTCTTCAGGCTCAGAGAGGTCAGCAGGACTGCTCAGAGAGCGGGACAGGCTACTGTGCTGGTGCAAACAATGTGGAACCTGGTCTCCTGACAAAGGGACTACAGGAAGAAACAGAGACAGACATTTCACTAAAAAAAACAAGACCTCCTTGACATTTCGTGCACTCAGAACTCACTGATGTTGAGGAGCTCTAGAGTACTCAGGTGATCAGGAGTCCCAAGAAAGAGCATTCTGAAGAAAAGGACCCAAATCTGAAAGATGGTTGTGAAATGAAAACTTATCTTCAAGAGAAAGCTTGGGTCGGAAATGTATCTTTCAGCTGTGTTTTCTTTAATC
Source organism: Rynchops niger (assembly GCA_013400035.1). Taxonomy (NCBI): domain Eukaryota; kingdom Metazoa; phylum Chordata; class Aves; order Charadriiformes; family Laridae; genus Rynchops; species Rynchops niger. The sequence continues at coordinate 309,399 of VXBH01008825.1, forward strand.
TCTTGTCCCTTTCTTAGCTCCTTCTCTGTCTCAGACACAGACCTTCAGACACAGCCATGAACATGGCTCAAAGGAAAAATAACTCTTCATATTAAAAAAAAAAAAAAATGCTAAGAGGAGAAAGCCAAACCCTAATAAACATGACATTTCACATTTTTATTCAAAATGTATTCAAAGCTCACCCATTCAGGATGGGTGAAAGAAGAGGAAAGTGGAGATGGGTAACAGCCTTTACAGCAGGTGGGACTGTTAGGATTTCACTCCAGTGGTTCACCCCAGGAGAGAGCCAATCTGAATTGGGAAGTCCCCTGCTCACATTGGCATTTTAGGATCTCAGTGTGGGATTCCTCTGCCTAAATTGGGTGTCTCACAGGCATCCCTTAGTGGATGGCTATCAGTCAGTAGGCTTGTAGACCATGAAATGTCTGATCCATGAGGTGCATCAGCCCTGGAAGAAGCCCTTAGACCATGCCCTGGGTGGCTCTGCCTCGCCTGAAGAGGAAAGTGTCCTCTGCCAACACCTGCAGGTGGTCGTTCCCTTCAAAAGGCTACAGGAAAACCTACTCCAAATATTTTGTAATTTATAGGGGAAAAAGAGAGATGTTATTAGCAAATCTTAGAAAATTGAGATATTTTCTGGAGTTATTCACTTCTTTCCATTATTCCATTATCCCATCATAAGCAAAGATCAGTTTTGTGACCATCTGATGAACCTGAAAGTAAACAAGTCCGTGGGACCTGATGGGATACACCCACGGGTATGGAAGGAACTGGCGGATGAGGTTGCTAAAATGCTCTCTATTATATTCCAAAAGTCATAGCAGTCTGGTGAAGTCCCCACTGACTGGAAAAGGGGAAACATAATCCCCATTTTCAAAAAGGGAAAGAAGGAAGAACCAGGGAACTATAAGGCCAGTCAGTCTCACCTCCGTGTCTGGTAAGATTATGGAGCAGATCCTCCTGTAGGCACTGCTGAGGCAAAGAATAACAGAGGTGAATGAGTACAATCAACACAGCTTCACTATGGTCACAACATCAATAAACAAGGGGAGAGAAACTGACGCCATTTACCTGGACGTGAGCAAAGCCTTTGACACTGTCCTGCATGACATCCTGGTCTCCAAGCTGATAAAAAAATGGGTTTGATGGACTGACAATTCAGTGGATAAAGAACTGGCTTGATGGCTGAACCCAAAGAGTGGCT
>VXBH01008825.1:311145-370576 GCA_013400035.1 Rynchops niger
CTGGATGGGGCTTTGAGCAGCCTGGTCTAGTGGGAGGTGTCCCTGCCCATGGCAGGGGGTTGGAACTACATGATCTTTGAGGTCCCTTCCATCCCTAACAATTCTATGATTCTATGATCTACAGTGGCTACACCTGTATTAGTGAATTAAATAAAGCTGGGACCAATGTCTGGCCCTGAGTGTGTGTATCTGGTCTCCATGCCCAGGCGCTGGCAGTGGGGCTGCCGGGCGGCCTGTGTGTGGAGCGGCCGGGGCTGCCCCGCGCCGGACACAGCCGGTCCCAGCTGGTCCCAGCCGGCTCCAAGGGCCCCAGCGCAGGACACAGCTGAGGCCCTCAGCCAAGCTGGGGGCGCCGGGGGGGAAAGCGGGTTGCGAANTGCGAAAGGGCCGCAGGCGGCCCAGGCAGAGGAGGAGGAAGGCAAGGAGGGAGCAGCAGCAGAGGGAGCCCCGGGGCGGAGGAGGAGGAGGGCAGGAGGGGCTGCAGGCCCGGAGCAGGGATCCCCTGCAGCCCTGCAGAGACCCCGCCGGAGCAGAGATCAGCAACATCTGTAATGCTTCCCTATATCTGAGCTCAGAAAAAAAGTATTTGACCAGTGTTTTTTTTTTTATTTTCACACCAGTGGTGGAGAGAAAAGTGTCAAATTCCTTCGTGTCACACAACCATTAAACTTTGTAGACTTTAGGAGTTGCAAGTGAAGGAAAGCATAGAATCATAGAATGGTTCATGCTGGAAGGGACCTTAAAGATCATCTAGTTCCAACCCCCCTGCCATGGGCAGGGACACCTCCCACTAGATCAGGCTGCTCAAAGCCCCATCCAGCCTGGCCTTGAACACCTCCAGGAATGGGGCATCCACAGCTTCTCTGGGCAACCTGTTCCAGTGTCTCACCACCCTCACAGTAAATGATTTCTTTTTAATATCCAATCTAAATCTACCCTCCTTCAGTTTGAAACCATTACCACTCGTCCTGTCATTACGTTCCCTGATAAAGAGTCCCTCCCCATCCTTCCTGTAAGCCCCCTTTAGGTATTGCCCTCCGCTCTTTCCTTCTCTTCCCACACACCCTCCTCTCCTGGGTGTTTCCTAGGGGACTGGGACCAGGTCCTGCTGGTCCTTCATCTGTCATAGTACAAAGTGGTGCTGAGGATGCTGAATCTCCCATTGTCCCACCTCACTCCATGACAATAAGAAACCTCTTACCCTGATGCATCTTCTTCATAAAACAGGCAATTGCTTCTGTGTTTCCTGGCCCTGGATTATCACCAGCTTTTCACATTATCCTCCCTTCCAGAATGATTAGTTCTGAGGGACGATAAACAATATCAGGGAACACAGGAAGAGGCAACAGAAATATTTTTGTGAGGATAAAACATTTCAAAACACTCTGTAAATGAAGATTAGAAAAGATTGAAGTCATCCAGACATTTAGAGTAGTAGTGAAACACCTGGCCCCAGATCATCTCTGATTTCTTGCAGGATGATGAAAAATGAGGACCATTGAACAATTTGCAAAAGCAAATGATTCAGGGTCTTCTGTTTTCTGCACAGGCGTATTTTTTTCAGTCAGTTAAGGAAAAAAAGGAAACTTGCATTTTCTATTGTGTTTGTTATTCTTCAGAAACAAAGAGAGAAAATATTCTTCTATTTCAAGTTACTGGTCATCAGACTAAAAATTTCTGCCTCGGCCTTCATTGTGGAAGTGTGACTGGAGCCTCTACAACAAAATCTCCTCAAACAGCCAAGGGTTTATGCAAGTGGGAATACACTGACATATCCTTCCTCTATTTTCTCCTTTCTGCCTTTTGTGCAGCAGTTGGTTCTATCAACACCTTATTTTTCTTCATTAAGAAACAACCTTTAATCCCAAAGGACCCCTGAATAGTAGCCTGAGGCTTTTCGGAGCTTCAAATGTTTGGATTCCTTAAGCAGAGAAGAAAAATGAAAGAAAACTTCAGCTCTTCATCTAAAGACTGTCTGACTCACCAGCTACTGGATGACAATCTGGAAAGTTTTAAACTCTCCTGACAGTTTTGGCCATTAGTAACTGAGATGATACATGATTTTCTGAGACTGCCAACAACCTCATCTGTCACAGCCTTCAGTCAGGACTCTGTAGATGATTTCTGTGTCACTTAATGCTTCTGTGCAGAGGACATTTCAGTTAATAAAGGTGTTCACAAGAAGACCTGGCAAAGCGTGGTGAGTGTGTGGAGGGACGCCTGGCTCCAAAGCCCTTTTCAGCTCATTCCAGCACTGCTGCAGAGACTCTCAGGCCCTTCACTGGCATTGTGCTGTGTATCCATGGATTCTTATACGTCCTGCAATTTCTGTAGCCATAAGCAAGCAGAATCGTGCTGTCTAGAAGAATGACATTCAAGGTCAGCTTGGACAGGGCTCTGAGCAACCTGATCTAGATGAAGATGTCCCTGCTCATTGCAGGGTGGTTGGACTAGATGGCCTTTAAATGTCCCTTCCAACCCAAACTATTCTATGATTCTATGACTGAGAATCATGCTACAGCTAAGCGCTTTTAAAGTTTTCTTTTAGCTACCAATGGTACTCTGTGTTTTGGGATTTAAGATAAGAGGTCGTGTTGCAGCTCTCAGTGGCTGGAAGTTATTTCTGTACTCACCATATTTGCTGTCGGTCTGCAGGGATTTCCCTAAAGCTGTAACAAAAAGTGACATCCCTCACATGCCATTAACCCTGCATGTTCAGAATGCAGCCAAATAATGCCCAATGAAGTCTGAAGCCACTGGGGCAAAACAAATACATAAAAGTAAATTTGATGCTTTTGCATTGTGAAAGATGCACAGACAATGATTCACAAGAGAAAGCCTGCGGAGTGTTACTGAGATGTTAGTCAAGCATCAAAAAACAGTATAAAGACTTCATCAGTCATGGGGAACAATTCACAGTGTATCTTAATAGGGTGAGAAGATATTTTGTGTTTGTATGTATATAAAAAATGTCCTTTTTCCTAACAGAGACTAGCACACCATTCCTGCCCAGGATTTGCTGAAAATGCTTTGCCCTGGGCTTTTGTTTAAAAGATACTAGCAAGTGGCAGGTAATATGCACTCCAGTGATGCATCACATTCAAAGGAATACTTGGCAAATAGCTAATTATTTATGATTCATAGAATACCAGGTTGGAAGGGACCTCAAGGATCAGCTGGTCTAACCCTTCTTGGCAAAAGCAGGGTCTAGACAAGATGGCCCAGCACCCTGTCCAGCTGAATCTTAAAAGTGTCCAATGATGGGGAATCCAGCACTTCCTTGGGGAGATTATTGCAATGGCTGATTGTTCTCACTTTGAAAAATTTTCCTTTTGTGTCCAATTGGAATCTTCCGGGAGTCACTTCTACCCTTTAACCCTCATCTTTTCCACGTTCCTCCTTGTAAAAAGGGAATCTCCATATTCTTTGTAGCCACCCTTTAAATACTGGAACATAGTGATAAGTTTTCCCCTAAGCCTCCTTTTCTCAAGAATAAACAAACCTAGTTATCTCAGGTTTTTCTCATATAGCAGGCTTCCCGGTCCTTTGATCATCTTGGTGGCCCTTCTCTGGACCCTTTCCACCCTGTCCACATCTTTTTTCTATGATGGGGACCAAAACTGAACACAGTATTCCAGGTGTGGTGTTAGAGAAGGGTGATGACTTCTTTATCTCTGCTGGTGATGTACCTGTTGATGCAACCCAGCGTCCTGTTGGGTTTCTTTGCCGCTGTAGCATACTGTTCACTCATATTGAGCTTCTTGTCCACCAGGACTCCCAGGTCCCTTTCCACAGAGCTGCTCCACAGCTAGGTACATCGCAGTCTGTGCTGCATTCCTGGGTTATGTTTTCCCAGGTGCAAGACCTTACACTTGTCTTTGTTGAGCTTCATAAGGTTCTTGTTAGCCCACTCTTCCAGCCTATCCAGGTCCTCCTGCTGGGTAGCTTTCCCTTCTGAAGTGTCCGCTTCCCCACTCAGTTTGGTATCATCAGCGAACTTCATCAGGGTACAGCTGATCCCATCATCCAGATCAGTTACAAAGATATTAAACAGCATTGTACCCAGTAGCAGTCCCTGGGCCCCTTAATTGTGACAGGTTGCCAGTTTGAAAAGTGGCTATTCACTACCACCCTCTGGGTGCTGGCTGTCAGGCAGTTCCTCACCCACCACACCAGACCACTAGCCTAGACTGTAACGCATCAGTTTCTCTAGTAGAAGGCTGTGGGAAACCGTATTGAAAGTCTTAGAAAAATCCAGGTAGACAATGTCCACCGCAAGCCCCACATCAACTGAACAAATTACCTTGTCATAGAAGGTGATCAGGTTTGTCAAGCACAATTTGTTCTTGGTGATTGCGTACTGGCTTTTCCCGATGACGTGCTTCATTTGACTTGTGATAGGCCCCAGGAGGATTCGTTCCACAACTTTCTCAGGGGCTGAAGTAAGACTGATGGGCCTATAATTTCCTGGATCCTCTCTTAAGCCTTTCTTGTAAATGAGAGTGACATTAGCTTTCTTCCAGTCTTCTGGGATGTTCCCCGATCTCCATGACTTCTCAAAGATTGTATAGAGTGGCCTCACGATGACATCAGCCAGCTCTCTTTACACCCTTGAGTGGTTATTGTCAAGGCTCATCTATTTGTAGGGGCTCCTGTAATAGTTCGCATATCAAATCTTCCTTCACTGATGGTGGGTCTGTGTTTACATCAACTTGGACTGTTGTTCCCAAGGCTTGGGGGCCCGATGGTGCTGGTAAAGACAGAGGTGAAGAAAGTGCTGAGAAACTCTGCCTTTTCAGCATTGTTGGTGACTAATTCACCTCCCCTCTTTAACAGTGAACCAATACTTTCTTTCAGTTTCTGCTTGTTGTTTATTTCTTGTAGTTTTTAACATCTCTGGCCAACTTCAATTCAAGCTCAGCTTTTGGTTTTCTAACTGTATCTCTGCATGTCCTGGCAATGCCCGAGTAGTTCTCAATGGGTATTCATCTGCTTTTCCATCTCAAGTACACTTCTCTTTTGGTATTGAGCAGACTCAGAAGCCTGCAGTTAAGTCAAGAGGGTCTCCTGCTCTGCCTGCTTCCTTTACCTTTAAAGAGGATGAACTGTTCTTATGCTGCCACGAGAGCGTTCTTGAAAAACTCCCAGCACTCACTATCTCTTTTATCCTCCATGGAATCTTCCCATGGAATCCCTCTCAATTGAGCCCTGAGTGAGATGAAGTTTGCTTTTCTAAAATCTAAACCTTTTATCTTAGCACTAACCTTCAGAGTGCTCAGCAGGATCCCAAACTCACATTGCTATCACTGCAGCCAAGGCTATGGCTAACCAAGATATTACAATGCAGGTTTTCTTGGTTTGTGAGTAGCAAGTCCAGCAGTGCCTCATTCCTGGTTGGCACATTTAACATTTGTATGAGGAAGCAATCCTCTATGCATTTCAGGAACTTGATGTATGACGTGAGCTGCTGCATTGTTCCTCCAATAAATGTCTGGGTAGTCAAAGTCACCCATAAGAATCAGGTTCTGTTGACCCAAAACTTGCTTAAGTGACCCAAATATTTCTTCGTTGGCCTTATCATCTTGGTTTGGAGGTTGGTAGCAGATGCCTACTAAGATCCCCCTTGGAGACAAACCTTTCTGATCCTGACCCAGAGGCATTCAATAAGGCTTCCACAATTGCCGTAGATGACTTCTATACATTCAACATCCTCCTTAACATAGAGCGCAACTCCTCCTCCTCTTCTTTCCCTGCCTGTCTTTACGAAATAGCCTATAGCCATCCATTGCAATCCTCCAGTCATGTGAGTTGTCCCACCATGTTTCAGTTATTCATATGATACCATAACTTTCCGACTGGGCACGGAGCTCCAGTTCTTCCTGTTTATTCCCTGTGCATTGGTATACATACACTTGAGGTTCGTATCTCGGGGGGCAGCTAAGGAACATTTGTCGCTGCTCTTGTTGGCCTGGCTTATCCCCCAGTTGGTTGCAATGGTGTGAGTGTTGCCACTTTGGATTCTGCCCCCCCAAGTCCTTATATCTCCCTATGTAATTGTAGCAATATTTCACTTGCATTGAGTCTCTGGCTTGGCTGTGTGATGCACACCCCTGGAGCGAGACTTGCACTGTCCTGCTGGGCACAGCTGTGTTCAGCTGAGCACCAAGCTTAACCCTAGCCCTGCTCCTCCTCCTCCCCCCCAGTGCCACTGGCTGATGCTGTGAGGGAGTCCCCCACTCACTCCCTGCACATGGGCTTCTGTCCCTATCTCATTGCCCCTGAGGATCTCTGGTCCTTCCTGTTGCAAGAAGAAACACCCATGTTAGTTATCAAACACTGGGATCTGATATTTGATGCTTTTGATCACCTCTCACCCTGATTCTGTCTGCCCTTCAGCCTAAACTAGCCACGGGCCAGGCTCAGCCCTGCATCATACCCCCTTTTTAAGGCTGGGGCTTGGTGGCCTCACAGTGCCAGCACAGTTGTTTTGCCCTTCCCTGTCGGCTCCTCTCATCAGGGAAGACTTTGACATGAAGTCAGAGAGATCTTTGCTGCAGGTTTCAGTGGGAGGAGACCTCAGCTCTGTTTGACCCTCTATTTTCTTTCAAAGTACACAAAACAGAACTTCAGGCTGCTTCCAGGGCCAGACACTTTCTTGGCCAATTGCAGAAAGCCTTCCTGATCTGGCTGCGGTACAAGCGGTCAGAATTTCACTTGAATGATTTGTTCTAAAACAATGTCTCCAAGGTATTAGGCAAAAAAAGGCTTCTCTTTGATGTCAGCTGTGATGCAGGGCGCTTTATCTCAGCACACCTTTGTCCACAGACCTATTTACTGTAGTGGATGGGTGAAAATGCTGAGTGGGAATTAACAATGTTACATCTCAGGCACCACTGCAATGCAGTTTTAATTTGTTTATTTTTTCCCCTATACTATTACTGTTAGATTTTATCTACTACCCTTAAATTTTGTTCTCTGGGGCTATGAATCATCCCCTTTCTGCAGAGTTCCATCCTTTTAATTAGCACTAAACTGACTCCCCAAACACCTTTCAACAATGTAAACACTATATTAATTTTAAGGGGTTTTATTCACTCTTTATATTTTCTATTCAAAGTCATCATAATCTGTGAAGTAAATTTCATGAAAAATTAACATGGAATAGCTCCAAGTTCCCCACAGCAGCAGCACAACAACAAGTAAGAGTACAATTGCAAAGCACAGCGGGTAAAAAATTCTGATAGGGTTTGCTGCAGTTAAGGACAGCATCACAGCACAGAAGCCAAAATGAGCAGGGACTGAACTCCTTGCTGAGTGCTAGTGACCTGGAGAGAAGAGGGGTACCTTGCTGGGACTTTACAATGCACCCCAGCTGTTGGCTTTGCATCAGAGGCTCAGCTTGAACACAGGGGAGAAGAGTTGTGTGAAATGAATATGGACAACGTGAAGAAATAGGGTAAAGTGGAGATAAATAATTAGGGGTTAAAGAGAACAGAAAAAGCAGCTGCAGAGGGGAGGATGAAGTGAGGACAGGGAAGAGACTATGTGCTGGAAAGTAAAGCCTCAGCAGGCCAAGGAACGGCTGTGGATATTGAGTGTGACTCTTCCAGGACAGCATTTCCTGTTGACTGAGGGGCTGTGACAAAACCAGTATCAGTTGGGGAATGTGGACTTCTTGAAACATTTCTATGTTGGCAAAAGCACCACTATTATCATAGAATCATAGAGTGGCTTGGGTTGGAAAGGGACTTAAAAGATCATCTAGTTCCAACCCCACTGCCATGGTCAGGGACACCTCACACTAGGCCATAGAATCATAGAATAGTTCAGGTTGGAAGGGACCTTTAAAGGCCATCTAGTCCAACCCCCCTGCAATGAGCCGGGACATCTTCCTCTAGATCAGGTTGCTCAGAGTCCCAACCAACCTGACCTTGAATGTTTCCAGGGATGGGGCATCTACCACCTCTCGGGGCAACCTGGGTCAGTGGTTCACAATCCTCAGTGTAAAAGATTTCTTCCTTATATCTGATCTAAATCTTCTCTCTTTTAGTTTAAAGCCCTTGTCCTGTTGCAAGAGTCCCCGCTAAAATGTTTGTCCCCATCTTTCCTGTAGGTCCCCTTTAAGTACTGAAAGGCCACTATAAGGTCTCCCTGTAGCCTTCTCTTCTCCAGGCTGAACAACCCCAACTCTCTCAGCCTGTCCTCATAGGAGAGGTGCTCCAGCCCTCTGAGCATCTTCGTGGCCCTCCCCTGGACCCACAGGTCTATGTCTTTGGAAGGCAAAAGTGCAGCTGGAGCTCAACTTGGCCACTAACATTAAGGACAACAAAAAAAGCTTTTATAAATACATCAACAAAAAGAGAGCCAGGGAGAATCTCCATCCCTTACTGGATGGCAGGGGGAAAGTTGCAACCAAGGACGAGGAGAAGGCTGAGATNGTGAGCTCTCACGGCAAGTGCAGGGCAGCCAAGAGATCGGGGGCAGCCAGCATGGGTTTAGGAAAGGGAGGTCCTGCTTAACCAACCTGATCTCTTTCTATGACCATGTGACCTGCCTTCTGGATGTGGGGAAGGCTGTGGACGTTGTCTATCTGGACTCAGTTGTCCTTTCCAACCATGAGGATTCTGTGATTCTGTATGATTCTGTCTTTCCTGTGCTGGGGGCTCCAGAGCTGGATGCAGTACTCCAGGTGGGGTCTCACCTGAGCAGAGTAGAGGGGTCGTAACCAAAGGAGGTGAGCCACTGGCACTGGCCTTGTGTCACTGACAGGCTTGTGCAAAGGGGTACATGGGACCCTCCACCAGACCTAGCCTGGTCAGACATGGGGAACTGCATGCGCAGGAGAGCAATGAGAATAATAACAGGAAGGCAAATTTTACCCAAAAGAAAAAGTTGTAGATTAAAGTAGTAGGTTAGATTTGTCTGGGCAGGTCCCAAGCAACTGATCCCTGGGAATCAGGTTTAGCTTTCCAGTCTTCCCCAAGGATTTATTGATCTTCAGTCTGTGACACGATGGCCTTACTGAGAGTTAAGCATAGGCCAAGATCTATTTTTAGCATGCTAAAATACTCCAGAAAGGTGAAAAAAGAGGTTTAAATCTGGGACGGGGGGAGAGCTGTGGGGTTTCTATTGTGAAAAAAATGGCTTCTGAGAAAAAGTGCTCCTTTTGGAGCATTCATGGCATCTTGGCAAAGAAATAATTAGTTCCCTCAGAAGCACAGTCACCACTCTGAGTGCAACTGGTGTAAATCAGGGCAGCTTGTTGGCACTTGTGACTTCAGCTGAAAGGCAGGCCCATGGCTTTTGCTGGAAAGATCGCTGCCAAATATAAGAGCTTCAGCTCTCATTCACATGTTTATTACCAGGCATGAAAGGAGTGCAAAGTGCCATGCAAGTGATCTGAAGCAAACCCATCTGAAAGAGTTTGACTTCTCTCTTTGCCTGTCAGCCCTCTGCTGCCTTTGAAAGCAGTCAGGCTCGTGGCTGTATGTTTGACTGTGCTGGCTCAGTCAGAAACAACGTCAGGCTCATCCTTAACTGGCTCCATGGGAGCTCGTCTCCTGAGAGTTCTCACCCCCAATGATTCCCACAGGTGGGCATGTACTCCTTGTGTCATGATATTCAAGGGGTTTAGCCTTCATCTCACAGCACAAGTCCTGACAGCCCAGGAGACTGTAACAAAAAAAGTGAAAAAACAGAGTATTGGAGTCAGAGAAACCAGGTCATCAGCCACAACTCTAGGTAGTCTTGAAATTCTTAATGTCATATTTATCTACAGGAATAAAGTATAGGACAATGGATGGAGTAATATGATTAGCTCCTAAGGTGCTAAGTGCCTAAATAACTTTGTGAATTTGGAGTGGATAGGGAGATGGCATAGGGCCCTCTGCACTTACAGCAGAAAATGGCTGCTGTAAACCGCTTGTGACTCCACTGACTTCTTTTGTATTGTTGCAAAAGAGGGGTATGTGGCGCGAGAGTACATATATGTTAATAATGAGTAACGGACATGAAAAGTGCTAGCTGACCCTGAAAACTGGCCAACTGTTACCATGAAAAAAAAATAATAGGTGAACTTTTTCTGATCTGTATTGCTAAAGATCTCAATCTTCACCAGGGAAGCTGAGCAAAAGGTTAATTCTCCCTTTCCAAGCCATGTACTGCTGCCAATTGCAACGGTGCTTTTCAATGTGGACATCCGCTCATTATGAAAGGGCCAAGACTCCTAAATGAGCACTGAGCATTGCACAGATGTTGGGTGGGGTTTCCAAAGCCATAATAGGAACTGGGCATCCAAATTCCCTATAGGTTGGTGGGATCTGACTTACAGAATTCCTCAGTCAGCTTTGAAAAACAGCTGTACTCTAAAAACATCCAGTCAGTCCTGGCTGGCTTTGATACAGCGGACTACAAGTTATTATCTAGTAACTTCATCTAGTGCTCTCTAGCCTTTCATAGAGTGATTGCATAGAAAGTAGCCAAGATAAGCTACTGAGACATGGCCTCTTGTAGTGTGGTAGCAGAATACATCAGGAACAACAACAGTATGGAAAAGGTCTCCTTAAAACAGCAAAATAACAGGTTTTGTAATGACTTAGAACCTGTGCTGTGAAACATGGCATTTTCCACACCCAATCATACAGCCAGCCTCCTAAAGAGTGAGTAAATTTGTCAGGAATCACGGTGCAAAACTGGCTTAATTCTCCTTGACGGCATATCCAGTCTCCACTGAAGTTCGATGAGTTTTAGTCACTGCTGGAATAAAAGGTTCTTTCTTGGGCAGCTGGAAAACTAGGAGAGGGAGCTCAAATCATGGTGACCAAAGGCCACGTGAGAGGATTCACATCTGCAGTGGCAGGAACTAGTGACCTCTCAGCTTTGGGCCAGATAAACGTCATGGAAATAGAAAAAGTTGAAAGCACTGACTATTACACTTCCTATCAACCAAATTCTCTCCCCACCTGAAACTTATATAAAATCCCTGCTAGGCGGGTGTCTATGTTTCAAAGACCAAATGAGAACCATGTGGAGGATCTTTGTCTTTGTGATCACGTTTATTTTTTTAGCTTCATATGGGGAGGAGCAATGGTCCATAAACCTATAATTACTACTATATAAGCCACTGCTATGCACTGTAGCTGGAGCAAGTTAGAGAGAATATGAGCCTTTCATATAACACAGAGCACTGTTTGTGATGCCACTATGCTGGAAGACTGGGTCGTTAAATTTAGCCAAGAGAATTATATGATGTGGGTCCCTGCAATAGCAGGAAAACAACCGTGATGTTCCAGATGTATGTGTCAAGTACTTATGAAAATAATTAATGTTCCAGCATTGCCATTTAGTCAGTTGTTTCCTTTCCAACTCTGCATGGTAAAATCTTTCTAATACTTTACATGTTTTTTCTGTTGCCTAATATCTTCTGTGCGAAAGAATCACACAAAATGCTGGAGGTTACATATTCAAGCCTTAAAATGAAACGTATCTCACCTCCTTATACAGACAGGTTCTGATGGCTTGTCTCTCAAAAAGATCAGTTTAAATAACTTAATTGGCATTAACTTGGTTTGTCTGGGTGTGTGTTCATAAGGAAGTTTCAAAGGATGCTTCACTTTTAATAAATTATAGCTATTTCCAGCAGGAGGGAGGAAAGCATGGCTCTAGTCAGCATGCGTCTGTGCATTGTTTCACCACCAGATCACTGAAGTCGTTGGTATTTCAGCTTAAAGCACAATGACCTAAATAGTCTGAGAATGTATTTTTCTTACTAAGAATTATATGTGGGAGCAGACTTGGCCTCTCAGTGTCACTGAGGCTAAAGTCTCCTGACCTCTCTGTCAGTCAGCCCACACATAGGTTTTTCTAATTAAATTCCCTTATTGGATTTGACTGGGCTATTTCTAACGCTTCCCATAGGAAGAGTAGTAAAGTCCGGAAGGTGACCAGATTTGCAGCCAAAAACTGGATCACTTGTACGGCTGCAAAAGTCACTTCAGATTTCAAAGGTGTTTGAACTGAAAGACCCAGGATGGGAGATGGGTGAAATATGGAATTAGATGAACACAGGGGAATATGAAACTGCATTTGTCTGCATCAAAATGCACCTAGGCAGAAGTGAGTTAAAAGAGGTATGGAGAATGAACAGGAGGACTAGCAAAGGGGAAGAAGGATAGGACGAGAGGAAATGGGTTCAAGTTATGTCAGGGGAGGTTTAGATTGGATATTAGGAAACATTTTTTCACTGAAAGGGTTATTAAACATTGGAATAGGCTGCCTGGGGAGGTGGTGGATTCACCATCCCTGGAGGTGTTTAAAAAAAGGGTCGATGGGGTACTTAGGGACATGGTTTAGAAGTGGTTTTTGTCAGGGTAGGCTAATGGTTGGACTTGATGATCTTAAAGGTCCCTTCCAACCTCAGCAATTCTATGATTCTAAGAAGGTGCAGAGAACTGGGAAAGAATATTGCTTTTTTTAAAGGAGGAAACAAATAGTGGTCCACAGAAAAGAGCGTGAGGGCTTTTAGGAGACCCAGAAAGAGAGAGAATGGCCTAAAGAGCTGCGTCCAGTGCAACAGGCTGGGTTTGGGACAGTCAGTCACTAATGAAATGAAGATGTTTTACAAAAAATCCATACTTAAAAAGGTTCTTTCACCAAACTGACAGTCAAGCTGAATACCTCAGGAGGGTTGACCTAAAAAGCCAGTCATACCTATCTACCTATCAAGCCTACCAGATGGCCAAGACTGTAATTAGGAGGCTAGAAGGGTGAGGTGCTGGGTTCCTAGCTTAAAATTAAAATCTTTTCTCAAATTCCAGAGATATTTCTGGGCTCAAAGTGGAGCTAAATAGTGAGCGGGGAAAGATTACATATTTAGCTTCACTAATATGAGTCAATACTGAAGTATTTTAAATCTGTCATCTGCTTACCAGCTCCATGGGCAGCAGATTAGTACTGGGGTTGCTGTGTACAATAATTAGTTCTCAAAGATATTTAATTTTGTATGATATATTTATGCTTTATGATATTGTGATGTAGAAGACAGTATGTTCACAGTATTATGAAAGGAACCCTGCTGAGCTGATCATTTCCTGTTGGAGTTATTGAATTCATTGGACATATTTGGTTTTTCTTATGATTTGATTCTTTAGAGGCCAATTGTGTTTAATTGCTTTTTGGGAAAGTGGCTTGTTTGGAATGACACTACAAAAGTTGGTATACACAACAGGGAAAAAAAATTATTTATTTGCGTCTTTTTTTTAAAATATTCATCTGTATAAAATAGTAATAAAAAGCATGTGTTTATAGCTTACTGGGATTTAAATTATTTAAGTATTACATTTAGCATTCCAATGTTCATTGTAAAGAGCTTTTTAACATCTCTTTAACAGGAGCTTTGGGATATTGGGTTGATTCATCAAAACTCCTGGTCTCATGGCCCATTTTCCTCCAAAGTGATTATTTGACACAGTGTAACAATAGAGCCTGGCCTATGGCTATACCAAGCCTGTTCTCCACAAACAATAGGCCATTTAATGTCAGTATTTCACAAGGATTTGACTGATGTTCTTGAGAATTTGATTTTTTGGAAGAGTACAGTGCAGAAACCAAAAACTTTAGCTGGGAGAAGACAGATCGGTGTTGGGATTGAAAGATAGAAGGACCAGGATAGAGAACAAAGTGTCCTAAAATACTTTTAGATGAGTTATAATGCATTTGTTTAATGGATGAAAAAGAACTTTTCACACTTGCTGAGAATTTTTGCAGATACATATGTATAAAAAATAAAGATTCCCAGGACTACTAGGGTCAAGCTAAGGAGGACAAGGATGCTGCTACTGTAGAAATTAGGTGACAGAACTAGAGAAACACACGTTTCTTTAAGCCAACTCACTGTTTAATGAGTCTGAAATACTGTAGCTCAGCTTTGGGTCTTTCTAGGGCTGGAGATATGTGCAGGACTGTCTGCATATGTGGACACATGTGAAACCATACCTGTTATTAAATTAAGAGGTTTTGGCAGGTTGCATTAAGTTGCACAAAGAGAATCTGTGACTCTGTGATTCTATTAGACATCGATTTCCAGGAGCAGTCTCAAAAGAGGAAAAAGTAAACCCAGTCTTGGCCAAGGGATCGGAACTGCTGCATCTACAGTTACTGCAAAGAAAGCATCCTCTGTTGAGCTATATGATTAAGATCTGGGCTTTTAGAAAAGTCCTTAAATCTTTTGTTTGTTTTTGTTTTTGTTTTTGTTTTTTTCCAATAGCAGTTAGCTAGCATAGGTAAAGATAATGATGGAAAACACAGTTTGATTTCTCCATCTTTACTTTTTTATATTTAATCCGTTCACAAGCTTTTTGAGTCTGTTATATTTATTGTTTGTTGAACAAGATGTAAGTGTAAGACCTATGAGTATTACACAGTTTTTCTTCTAGCTCGGTAAAATCTTTGGAAACCTGCTTACATGGCAGACAGCAGTAACTGCTCATGCACTGGCAAAGGTCCCAGGCAGCAAACAAAACTTTATGAGTTGTTTTATTAAATCATTTCAACACTGCACAAGAAATGTGGGTCCTACTGAAATCCATGGAAATCTTGTTATTAGTTTCAGGGAAGTCTTGATATCACTTTTTGTTCTCAAGTATCATGAATATGTGTGTGATTTACTGTAAATTGAGGATTATTTGTTGCCAAATGATCCCAGCAATGAATTAACAATCTAACCTAAACTACCTTCAGAGCCATTGGAGATACCCTATGATGCGCTTTTCCTCAGACTTCCAAAAGTATTCTGTATGTCACCTTCTCCTTACAAAAGATAAACGACAACATATTCTAAACTTTAATTAACATATGTTTTGTATTATCTCTGTTGTGTGTTGTGCTTTACCCAAGTGGTCTTATACATCTTTTCACAGGTGATCATGAGCTGAATATAACACACGCATGTGCCTGACTTCCCGGGAACACACTCAATGCACACTTTTGGTTCCTTTGTCACATTGTTCTTCCTGGATCCAACCCTTCCCCATTTTGAAGCTTTTTCATTTTCTCCAGATTGCCAAACCAAAGCTCCCACTCCTATCAGCAGCTTGTGATAGGTTGAGTAACAAAAAAGAACAAGTCAGATATGGCATCTACCAAATGTGAGCCTCATTACCTGAGGGACTTCTCAAGAGTTTCAGTTTACACCCTTTTCTGGCTGGTGGTACTACAGTCTGTTGGCATTTGGGTAGTTGGAAGAAATAAAGTCCAAATACTTTTGGGGTTTTTTTTTCAGTTTTTATTGATACTTAATTTTTCAAATTACAGTTTCTTTTGACCTAAAATAATAGCTGTAGGGCTTATTTTGTGTCATATTCAACAATTTTCTTGAAAAACTACTTTCGTGAAAGGTCTACTTTACTCATTCAGAAAGTTAACTAAAGAAAGCAACTTGTTCATCTGGTGTGATACAATTGCATGGATGTACAATTGTGTGACAAACCCATCCAAGAGCACTGCGATTTTCTATCATCTGCTGTAAGCCACCTTGTCTCCCAGTGGCTGACCCTCCCGGGAGGTAAATCCTTCACTGGGAGCATCAGTAGGGCTGTTTTCTGCAGATGGCTCTTCATTACTTGCGCTTCCTGAAAAGACAATTTAATTAAGATAAAAATAAATGTACTATCTCTGATGCAGCAAGCTAGAAGTTATACACTTTGTCAGTGACACTTAAGAGCCTTTTTATGCAGCTATAAATGTTCGGGAAGCTACTTTTCTCAGTTTGCAGTCCATTTCCAAAATCCTTTAGGGTAATAGCAGATCATCTAGTGGTAATTAAGTATCATGCTTTCAGCATGCTTTAAAAAACTGCCACTGGAATGCATAATAGTTTGTACTCCACTTGTGCAAGACTTGTTCTCTTTTTTGTATTATCTCATGATACATGCAGGAAGTGTGGGGAACATTATTTTCTTGTCTGTCTGGAATATGTAAAGCCCCAAGCTCCTACCTCTGACATATCTCTTCTTCTTTATTCTTTACCTTCTATGATTTTAGTCTTCCACCCTATTTCAGTAGTGCAGTTGCCCGAACAACACCAAGAAAGTGTGCTGATGGTGTTTATTTAAAGTATCCTAGCCAGAGTGTTCCCATTGCTGCACAGATGTCCCTCATACTAAAGGAATCTGTTTTCTAGTGGAGATTTCCAAAAAGAAGGTGTGAATAGAATGGGTAAAAGACGAATGCTAACCACAACATTCCTGATTCCCTCTTGATTCAAGTCTGAACTATGAACACTGTTGCTTTATTTGGACTCTTATGTGGCTACACGTGGTGTCTCAGAGCTAATGAAGAAGGCTTCCATTTTGCTATCCATTGAATTTTCTACAGGTGGGGTCCAGTCAGGCTAACTCGGACATGTAAAGTATTCCTAAATGTCTAAATTTAGGCACATGAGTTAGGCAGACAAGATTTCACTTTGGAGACTCTAAAGGTATCTCCTTCTGCCCAGTTGCAACACTTCTTACAGAGGCACTTATTTTAGAAGGACTGGTTCCGCTTAGATACCAGTTAGATGAGAGAGATGTAGACTGGATCCAAGTCCACCTGTTTGGGATACAGTGAGAGGCCCCTTAATAAAGGGACTCACTGTTAGGCACCACAGTCCACCACACTATGCAAGGGGAATTTTAGCATTCAGACATACCGTCTGAATATGCATAAACATTCTGGAGCTCCTGTTTTTAACTGAATTTCAAGTTGTTAACACATTCCCTGGAAAAAGCCATCCACAGCTTTTTTCCACAATGGCCACTTTTCTTGTTTCTCGTTTTGATGTTTCCCATGGAAACCATCATGATTCAGAATATAAAGTATGTCTTTGAAATGCAACCATGAGAACTCCATTTACTAAATCCCAACCTTTTCAGACACCGACACTTTCATAATTCCTCGGGTAAACTGCCACCCAAAATGCCAACTTTACAAACTAGTTTCAAACAAAACTTCAACAGATTTATAGGTCATCTGCAACAGATTCAAATTTTCCTCGATAATTTGTAAAGGCACTGGCCAGTAAATACCATGAAGAATCATTGCATTTATGACATGACTTCTGTTCAATAATCTTCAATTACGACAACATACATTTCAATTATATGCCAGGAACAAATGATACATTCTGTCATTAAATATTGCAGTCTGATCACAAAATGAAACACCTGCTTCAACTTGGACAATATTTTTACTAAATGGAAAGAAAACTACAGGTAGCAGCTAGATCCAGCAATGAATAATCTAAAAGACATGTAATTTCAGCTGTACAAGAGATTCTAAATATGAGAGGCTTTATTCCAGAAACTGCAATGTATGAATTTAGGAGTAACTCAGTTTTCTGTTGGACTGAGACCTAGGGTCTAAGATATTGAACTTTGAGACTTTAGTTAACCCTAATTTGACATTTCTAAGTCAAGACCTTTCACATGGCAGTAAACAAAGCATCAAGAACAAATTTTGAAAAGCCAGAGTGCAGTTAGATTTTATGATCGCTGGTTTGTCCAGTTCTTCTCCATTTTACTGAAATGTAAATGTGTTGATTGTTGTTTTGCTTATAGATCACAGATGACACATGAAGCTGGAAAGATATCAATTTGGAGGAAGAGGTGAGATGGACAAAATAGGATTCATCACAGTTGGTTGAGATTGCACCTAGAGCTTTGCACTTTGACGTGAAAAATGGACTGTTTCATTAGTGATGCCTCTTGCTGCCACACTTGTAAACTCCATCTACTTGGCATGAGGCCACAAACTGCAATGCATAACAACTGAGACTCAGCAGTCAGAACAAACAGTGTATCATACAATCCAAAAACACTATAATGAAGATCTAGAATTACTAAAAGGCAGGAAACTGCTCTTTTTTCCACAAAGTATGTGTTAGACTGGATCTCACAGTAGTTGACTGACAAATAGTTCCCCCTCAGGATGGAGTGCAAGGTAAACCATCCAAAAATGGTTCGCAGCAATGCTCTCTCAAACCTAGGATCCAGCTTCGCACCAGAATCCCATATGGCAGCCTGGCAGCACTCCCGGAACAGAGTCTGAAGCGGCCAGGTAAGAACAGAGTTGGAGAGCTTCAGCTCTGATGGTAGGTAAAGCAAGTTAATTCTGGTGCAAGGAGGCACACCAAACAAGCAGCAACATGATGCTTAGGGACTTAAAAAAAACAATAATTCAGTTCTTCTGATTGAACACATTCTGCAGTCTCATTTGTCCATTCCTGCAGAGTGTATTTTTGGGAGCAATGCAAGTGATGACCTTGTATTAATGGACTGACACTGCTTTGCCATGAATTTTGGCACAACCTGCTCTCAAAAAGAAATTGAAGGTGTTCAGTCATCATCATCTGAAGTTCATAGAGTCCTTCTAGCTGAACTGATGAACATTATGAAACTTTTTTCACAAGAAGGTGTGCTCAGATTGTTATCAAGAGACCCTCAGCATGTGTATCTGTAAGTAACCACCCCATGCTGAGGTCTGGAGGAGAAATGGATTTGATTTTTTTGCCTACTTAAGTAGAAGTCATATGAGAAGTTTTAGTGTTTCAGAATTAGTATTAGTATTTAGTATTTCAGTTAAGATTCAAGATGACTATCGAAACAAAGCGACAAGCCAAGGTTGCTACGAAATGGGATTTAGTAGAAGTCAACTGTGTAGCTGCATTACCATGGTGCTGAGGCCAAGCAAATGCTGGCTTGAAGAGCAGGCAGGGTGTACTCACTTCTGCTTGCAGAATAACATGTTGACATGTGCTTTTTAAACCTTCTCCTTGACAATCTATACTCCATAAATCTCCCACTGTGTGGCTTATTTTCAAAAATTTGACTCATATTTTTGAACTCTTTCAGTGTGTTTTTCTCTCCCTGAATTTTTATGTTTGACATTCAAGTATGTTTAACATGACACCTCTCTCGTGAGACCCCACCTGGAGTACTGCATCCAGCTCTGAAGCCCTCAGCACAGTAAAGACATGGACCTGTTGGAGTGGGTCCAGAGGAGGGCCCAAAAAATGATCAGAGGGATGGAGCACCTCTGCTGTGAGGACAGGCTGAGAGAGTTGGGGGTGTTCAGGCTGGAGAAGAAAAGGCACTGGGGAGACCTTATAGCAGCCCTCTAGTACCTAAAGAGGGCCTACAGGAGAGATGAGGAGGGACTCTTTATACAGGACTGTATCAGGGAGGGGTAATGGATTTAAACTGAAAGAGGGTAGATTTAGATTACATATTAGGAAGAAATTCTTCACTATGAGGGTGGTGAGGCACTGGCACAGGTTGCCCAGTGAAGTTGTGGATGCCCAGGCTGGACGGGGTTTTGAGCAACCTGGTCTAGGTGTCCCTGCTCAGGGCAGGGGATTTGGAACTATATGATATTTAAGGTCCCTTCCAACCCAAACCATTTTGTGATTCTACGATTTTGGTTTTGGCCACTGACGAGGGCTAGGCAGACCATTGGACTGACCCATACTTGAATGTTGTTGTGTTCTTATGCCAGTTTGGATGGTTTTAAACCTTCTCTATCTCAAAATCAATCTGCCCTGGTAGATATTTTCCCACCTTTTGGGGGGATTTTCTGTAGGTGCTGGGAATAGCCTCTGTCCGTGGTGCTCGGTCGACAGCTGTTCCGCCAGAGCTGTGAGTTCAGCTCAGTCTGGCATTGCACAGTCATAATGCTGCTAGATGAAGTCCCAAAATTAACTCCCAGAATTAAGATTTGCAAATTAGGAATATCTCGACCAGCAGAAAGCCATTAGAGAGAGTGTGAAAGACATTGAAGGATACCAGGAAACTGATGAAAAGGCCTATAGCAAAATCTTGAGCCTGCTTTTGAAGAAAGATCACGAGTAATGATTCAGGCTATCTTTTGAACAAGTGAATTGATGCTTTGTGTTTGTATCAGAACCAACAACTTAATGATTCTGAGACACTATAGTTTGTGTCACTCAGACATCAACCTCAGTCCATTTGAGGTGGTCTGTCAGGCATAGATAGCCTGGATGGCTTAGTGTCTTGAAGAGTACATTTTGTTCCCAGAAGTGCAACTTCCCCCCAAAGCAGAGGGGCTGGACTGCATTCACTGTGAAGATGAGTCCTTAGGACATAAAAAACACCTGTAAGCTTGCAGGCCTCCAAGAATAATTCAAAATATCTCTGCCTGCCAGAAAGGAATAGTTTTGTTTGTTTTTCTTGAGGCTATTCAAATTTATTTACAAGATACACAGACATGAAGGGGATTTTATTTACCAGAATAAATTGAGTGTTCAGGACAGAGCAGCAGATTGAAATCTCCACAGAGTTGATCTCACTGTCCTAAGCAGTAAGAAAAAATTGAAGGAATCTCACAGTTGCATGGAAATTTATGGAGACAAAGGAGAAATACATGGGGCACAACCAGTACAGCTATTAAAGAACCCAAATAAACTTATCTAGTGTGAAGTCAAAGCATGCAGGATCCATAATGAGATATACCTAAAGTCTCAGTTACAACTTTACAGTGGATAGAAGTTACTGTGTTCCTCCTAAGTTATATGACTCTCAACATTCTCATGTTAGGTTCTTCCAGTAGACAAAAGAGGCCCGTATAGCTAGTCTCCCAGCTTAGTCAAAGTCTATATTATGACTGCAAATAGAGAGCAAGCTATTAGAAGATATAGCTTCATCATATCTTCTATCATCACTGCAGGAAGATTTCCCTAGCTCTAACTCCAGAACAATGAAACTTTATTATACACTATCTGCTATAAAATAAATTTGTTTCGTGTTGCATCCTTTCAGTGTCAGGAGAGTCTTAACTATATATCCTCCATAATGCAATCTATGAAAAGTAATTTTCCACACTGACATAACAGGACCACAGTCAGAGGAAAACATTAAGCAGAGAGTTTAAGTTTAATTTAATGACAGGAAACATTCTGCTCACCTGTGGATGCTCTCAATCTTCTGATATAATCAAACCAAAAGGAACAGTCTGCTTTTTTCAATCCTTTAAGAGTTGGCAAGGAAACAGTGAACTCCTTGTAGTTATCACCACCATCATTTGGCAGATACATAGGCCAGGGGGGCATCACCTCTGACATTTTTCTCGAGAAACTATGAGGGTAGTTTGGATTTCTAGGGGAATGGGAGAAAGAATCATCATAAAACAATGACACGAACAGTAATATGCAGAAGGAGATCAGTTAGGTCAAGGAAATATGTATCCAGTTGCTCTGACCAGAAGGGTTCAAATTCAGTCCAGACTGGTGTCTCAGCTGACAGTAACTTCTTAGTCTGGTTCACTTCCTAAGGAACAGGCACATGAAACCTGTATAGGCACAGGTTTATGAACACTCTCAACAACCCTCAGTGCCAAAACAACCCAAGGTGCTCTGAAAAGCACATAAAATCACAGTTTCCACACTAGCTTTCCAGAGATACTCCTCATTCTTGAGCATGGCCACAGCACAGAAAAGCTGAGGGTCATTTTCAGCATAATTCATAAAGGTTACACTGTGTCTTCATGTGCTTTCCCCTTTCCTCTGGGAATAAGGGAATGCTTAGCCAAGAGACTTCAAAAGTGGGGTCCTAGAACTAAGCTCTGGAAAAAACACCAAGGCCTTTGTAGCCCCCCATATTTAAGTAGAATTTGCAGCTGCTCCATGGAGATAAAATTCCTATTACTTCTAGCTAAGTGTCATACTACAGATCTTTGGTATCTGCTTGACAGCTTGGCCATGAGTTTTCAACAGTGTTGACCAAAGCCCCCTCTGTAGGATTACAAATTCCTAGAGGAAATGGAGGCTACTTGAGTGAGAGCAGAATCTGAACTACATTCCCTCTACTCCTTGTCCCCTCCCCAGTCATGGCAATTCTTAAATATCATATACTTACCCAGAGTTTACAAAATTGGAGATATATTGCATGATTTGCAAGGAAAGGCTTTTTTCTTCCAGAGTAAATTGTTCTTCATACTTCGGGTAGAATGGCAGTCCAAATGCATACTGAACATCCAGCAAGAGCTCCTGACCTGAACTAAAAAAAAATATTTATATAAAGATAATTAAAACCATCATTTATCTATTTGGGGGAGAAAGTGATCTAATTTTATTCAGAGAGTAAAGCAAAGCTTTAAATAATTAATGACCACTAATTAGAGTGTGGTGAGCTGTGGGGCTTCTTGAAATCACAACATAAAAGAAGAGCACACAATAACAAGGAGAATTTGCCATTAAGTTAATGCAGGGTCTTTACCATTTCTTACAAGAGGAAATCGTGGAAGACAGCAGGGCACATTTTCTAAAGTAACTGGGCATATAAGAGAAAGTGATACAGGGAGAAGCCACTTGGCTATTCCTTAAATGCCTCTTAAGTTTTGTACAGATTTTCACTAAAATTAAATTCAGAAAGTGGAAGCAAGTGGTGACATGGAATCTGGCAGCCATGAAGGAAGGATAATTATGGTTTATTTCACAGACTTGGAATAAAATTCTGGCCCTTCTTTACAGCAATTGGAGTTTTTCCATTGACTTCACTGGGGCCAGAACTCTGCCCCAAATCTTTGGATAAGGAAAGATGTAATAGGAGATGTTTATGAAGATTTCTCTTAGACATAGTTTTAATCTAATTTCTCTGCTGGCTGTGTGGTTTTGGTTCATATAGTCTGTTCTCCCCAAGCTTTATGTGCCAGTCAAGTCAAAACAGCTTGAGATAATCACCTAGATCAAATTTAAGAAAGAGCAGTTGTTGTTTCATTCCATGTAATAATTAACATATATAAAAAAAGGAATATTTCAACAATTCAGAGACAAGACTGGCCAGGCAAGACAATAACACTCACAGGACTTAGTATCAAAGGTTACAGAACTCAAGATATTCAAGTTCTGCAGAGAAACAGTGGCCAACATTTACTAATAAAATTATAACTAAACTATTCTCAACACAGCTTAGAGTGACAGCTCAGAAGGAGAGATTTCTGGTATGGTCCAGTTGCATTTTCTGTATCCCATATTTAGACAAAGATCTTATTGACTTGGTTAAATACTGCATGAAGGCAGACAGCATCAGGGGACCTGGGAAAAGGAACAGATGTCTGTGAGGCAGGAATAAACAAATCCCAGATCCACTCAGCAAGATTTCATCTGCAGTGTATGCAGAGAGGGTTGTCAAAAGGTGGCACAACTGAAACTATTTTATCTTTGGACATGAAATGCAGTAGCGTTGATATGACCCTGATACTGCCTCTAGTGGAACAAGGCTTGTAGTTTAAATCATTATGGGCAGGTGGGCTGAAAGCAAGATGGCTCCTTTACATTTTATGACTGGTGGCACAAAAGCCCCTATTTTGAAAAACAAACACACAACCCTCTAAATGAAATACATCTTTGGTTGTATTTTCCTTAGTCTTATCATAATACCTCAGTAATACTTTGCATCTGGAAAGTGAATTATTCACAGATTATTCACCAAAAATATGTAGAACTGAAACAAGATTAAAGCATATTTTTCTTCCCCAAATGTTTATAGAAGGATTAAGCAAGATCATAGTTTAATAATTTTGCTTTAAAAATAATATGCTTGGCCCAGTATATTACAGATAGTTTAGTGTCAGTATTGCAGCAAAGGTACTATGAACTTGCAGGAGCTATTTTCTTTCCAATAGACTCACTTTTGAATAGAATAGAAGACATGAAATTAGTTGAGATGCTATGAAGGGACAAATGTACCCATTTAGGGAAGGCATGGCAGAGGTGAACTTAGCTCTAAATCTAAAACGAGTGGGCTGGGACTGAGGGTTTCCCTCAAAATAAGACTTTGTTCTCAACCCTCGTGTTTCTAGAGGTGAAATCTGTTAAGGTCACAGCCCAGACTAAAATTCAGCAAACTCCTAAACAGAGATGTTATTAGGATTGAAATTATTTGTACGGCTGTAATGGGTTTGATACAGAGAGATCAAGTGGTACAAAACTCTACAATGTCATGGGCTGCTTTCAATGTTTCTGATTGGTGCTAGCACACCCTGGCCAGTGAGTACCAATAGTAAGAGGATACGAAAGAAAACGTAAAATTAAGAGGGGAAAGAGGCACATATATACACGCACAGAACAGGAGTAAAGACAACTGTGAAGTATCTAGATGGCAGATAGATGGAAAATACCAAGGGAACATTTCTGTCTCCTCCCTCAAACTCTGATCATCATCCATTTACTGCCAGAGAGGAGTGAAAAATAGCCAGAAACACCCAAACAAGGATTTTGGAGTCTTGTAAGAGGTCTGAGCAGTCTCAGGGTAGCAGCAGGTAGTAACACTGCTTTCACCAGAAGAAAAGCAGAGTGAGAGAAAGAGGAGTGACAGATAAGCGAAGAATAGCTTTGCTGTTGTACACTGCTAGCTCTACAGGGAGTTTTTTATTTCCTGAGCTGCTCCAGACTCCACTCCTGGAATCCCAGGGTGCCATATTGGTGGCTCAACAGCGACAGTTCTAAAGGGGGAAATGCAGAGCCCAGCAACTGTTGGACTTCAGAGGACAGTTTGATAAAAGGGAGAACTGCAGAGATAATGGCAAAATGGATTTTTAAAGTCTTTTTTAGGAAGATAAACTAATAGTAGCTAACTTCCCTTTTCAAGGAACAGATCTGTTATTTTAATAACAGTTATATGTAAGGATGAAAGCTTGGATTTGGTGACTTCAAGGGACTAGTACTTCATGCAGACGTATTGCTGCTTCAGGTCTTCTGTGTATACCTTTTCTTTTTAAGATGTCAGCATTTTTAGAAACTTATTCACAGCTCTTCTTACGTGACAGTACGACAGACTGGTAATTTGAGCCATGGGGCAGCAAGGAGCCAGACCCTACCACTTTGTTCACACGAAAATGAGCTCCCCTTGGAGAATTATTACTTCACTTCAGAAGGAGGCACTACTGGAGTTGAGTTATCCAGTTTACAGAAAAACAGGTGTTAAAATCAGAAACTTTGTGCCATTCATAGCCAACGATTTAACAGCGGACCCTGAAATATCACTTGCTGGGAATTTTCATTATACAGTGCCAACCCATTTAATTGGGAAGGTATTGATTCTGAAAAAATTTTCCTTAAGCCTGAGACGGAGTTTCCATTTAAATGTTTCCAAGTAAGAAAGAGAGAAAGGGATTTCTTAGCTGTCAGATACTCCGTTGTTCTCTCTATAGGACTGTGGCTACTTTCGCATACAAAGAACAGCTTCAACAGGGAAGAGTAAAAGATGAGAAGGTCAGAATTTAGAACAAAAATACCCAGATTCTGTTGATTAGGTTCAAAGTCTTGTTCCAAATCAAACAGACCGTAGATGTAAACCCAGATTTCCAACAGTTGAAGTTAATGTCTTAACCACAAGTTTTTGGAATAGTAAAAAAAAAAAAAAAGAAGAAGAAAAAAACCCCAAAAACAACAACAACAAAAAAACCAACAAAAACCAAAACTCAACACTCCCCCAACCCAGAAATCCTCAAAAATTTTGTTTGCAGAATGGAATTTTCATTAATGGCTACCCATAGTCATGGCAGTCAGAACAGAAGAATATGACCTGGCAGACCACTGTGCTATTCTATGTTATGACAGAACGCACAAGTTAGAACTGGGGCTGCAGAGACCTCACACTGTGATCCATTGTAAATTAGGACATATATCTAATTTTGAACTTTGTCCTTGTTCTAGATCTGGCTAATTATTTCATACTGGAAACTCATTTTGATGATTAATGACTGACTATGGTCTAACAGTTCTCTTTTTTTTTTTTTTCCCCCTTTCATTTAAAAATAGTCCTTATTCTCCTAATGTAACTGTTTCAACTAATCTCAAAGCCTTTTGAGTCACAGCTTCTATTCTTAGTTGGCTTAATGCAGCTTTGGGTTCTTTTTTAAAACGCCACATACAGATAGAAGCCAATGTAAATTAACTCAAAATTCAAATGACATCCTATACAACACCAAAATACCAAACTTCCCAGTGCTATCCAACCATTTGAATTTTAAAATAACAAGATAAACATAACTCTACCTAGAGTTCAGCCAGAGTTACCAGTAAATTACTCGGGATGAAAAGCCAAGTTGAAGAAGAATCAGTTTGTCATTAGTGAACATACCAAAGGAATATTTATTTATCAATCTTTTTAGCTGTATTGACCAATAATGATACATATTTTAGTCCTCATAAAGCACAGATAACTATTAACAGAACACTTTTCTAATATATAAGGTCTAGAACTAGAAACTAATGTGTGGCCATGAGTTTCCTTTTCGTTTTGTGCTTTAAAATTTTTTACTGATACTTAGGAAAGAGTTCCAATACAAATGGAAATTTAAACCTGCTGAAGAACCTGACACCACATCTTAAATAGTATGTGAGAAGAATTTAATCGACATTTTTACTCCAAAATTCATTCTGTCTTCATGAATACGAACTATTTTAACCCATTTTCTTCGTACTCCTTTTAATTCAATTTTATATACTCAACCTACTGTCCATCTTATGACACAAACACCCCCTTTTTCACAAGGGATACTGGTTTAGCATTCTGGTTTTTTGGGGTTTGTTTGTTTGTTTGTTTTTTGATGAATGATGAGCTTGGAACAAATATAGTCTAGCAGCCACATTTCTCAAGCCCAAGCCTGAAAGCCCTTGACCCTCAAATGCTCTTCAGTCTCCCCCAGCTTTGACTAGACATATTGGCCATTACGCTGTGTGATATGAAGCCAGGCATAGCCCAGTAAGCTAGGCTTAGCAAAAATCTAAGCAGAGAACTTCAGAGGCTTAAGTTCCCAGGCCCATCCTACTGGGGACGGCGGCATCATTAGTCATAAATGGTCTACTGGGCAACTCCTTCTTTCTTCAATTTCTGCACAAAGCTTTTGGCTCAGCTAGAGCATTGCAACCCAGCCTCTTCAGGAGATGAAATAGAGAGATCTATTCATTTTGTTTCAGCTACAATGATTGTCTGAGACATCTCAAACTAAAGTTAGTCACTAAGTTTAGCAGATACTGGTGATCTGCTACAGATTTGTAAGATAAGAAAACCATTAATCCTTTAAATGTAAACTTTTATGAGCTCATTCTAACAGCTGTGTGAAAGGCTCCATGTTAGAGATGGGATCGTGGCTTTGAGTTCCTAGCCTCATATTCAAGAACCTGTTTGGTATCCCATTGGCAAGTATAGGCCTATCACTAGGAACTAGGAAAACAAAACAAAACGCCTATCCACTGTCACTTGGCTTTGGTGACAATAGGTCATTTACATACTGATTGGATTGAACATAGATGAAATCCAGACCCATAGAGTTGGTGATAAACCTCTTGCTGATTTGAGTGGAGATAGGATTTCATAACAACCATGTCCCTGGAGAAGAGGATATAAGGAAGACATTTTTTACAATCACGGTGGTGAAACACTGGCCCAGGTTGCCCATAGAGGTGTTAGATGCCGCATTCCTGGGAACATTCTAGGTCAGGTTCGGTGGCACTCTGAGCAACCTGATCTAGATGAAGATGTCCCTGCTCATTGCAGAGGGGTTGAACTAGATGACCTTTAAAGGTCCCTTCCAACCCAAACTATTCTATGATTCTATGATTCTATATATGAAATGCCACTGCCTGCATGATCTTGTGGCCCCATTCTGTGTTTGCTTTCAGTAAATGGATTTAAAATTAATTTCTGCAGGAAGTGTTGGAAATACTAAATGTGGTTGTTTGCAGACATCTACACTCTCTTCATATTAGTACCAGCAGATTTGCAGAATGGGGTCAAATATTCGAAGCTGTTAACAGGCACCATCTCATCCATGTCATGGGAGAGGAGCAGCCTACCAACACTGCACTTTGCCTGGACTGAAATGTTCATTTCAATAATAAGCAAAAATTTTTTTTAAAAATATTATATATATCCACACATCTCAGAAAAGGAAACGGTACATGATTGCAGGGAGAAAAAAAAATAATCAAAAGAGAGCTGGATATTTATAGAAATGTAATGATCCAATATAAGGCCTGGTGTGACCTCTGTAGTTCTACGGATGCATTTGGCTCATTGTGTCTCCTCACATTACAAAGTCCTGCCAAAGAAATGGGGGAAAGCATGTGAAAAACAGATGAACATTTGTCTTTCTTTTTTCTTTTCAGGAAAATCAGGACATATGGAAAAAGCTTAACTCCTAATGGGATTAAACTGCCAAGTTTATCCACCTTTGTACCAAAAAAGCCCTATAGATACATGTGACTTGCAAAAGTATCCTGGAGTTTGCTGTGTCTTTTCCACTTGGGTTACTCCCAATACACGCAATGTTCTACATTGCATTTTAGCTGTGCCAATTGAAGAAAATAAAACTGAAGTAGCAGATAATAAATTCAAGATCCTCAAAGCTCACATTAATTTAAAAAAAAAAAACCCAAACATAGACCTTAATGCAGGAAGAAAACACTTTTATTATCTTGTCAGGACTCCTAAATAACACAAAATACAGAATTTTGTCAGGGAATTACTGTATTAAATATCTAGTAATAGGCATGTTGACACTTGAGTGCGTCTTTGGTGGACAAGAATGTGTTCAATATGCCTACTCCTGAGCTGAACGAATGGATGCATTTCCTTAAAAAGGTGACGTGTCCATCCAAAGACACCAGAGCACCAAGGAAGGTCTCTCTAGATACGTGTCCTTTGTGCTTATCTTTTAAATTACGCTTTGTGGGAACAGCCTGTCCCAGTACAGCACATGCAGTTCCAAAAATTGCTTTGTACATTTCTGAGCTCTTTAGCTGAATTTTGGTTCCCTTAAAGCTGATTTATGCTTTTTCTTAGCTTGGTACTTTGATTTTGCATATTTATGGCTAATTTCCAAGATTGGAAAAATCTACTGAATGATAAAGGCCCCTAAGCCTTCCCACTCCGTGGGAAGAAAAAACAAATTGTCTAGACCTTAAGCCTTTAGCAACACAGAAACTGTCTAAAGACTTGAGAATGGCGTGATGTGGTTGAGTCAGCAGGAGAGCGTTTTCATAGCTGCAGCTGGCATAACACAATGGATAAGGCTGAAGGGACGAGAGTCCACCACCACCACCACCACCACCACCTCGCCAGTGCCTTATTTGCCCTCTGTGTTTAGATGAGTTTCTTTGAAGCCCAGAGACATAACTTTCTGTCTGCCTCCACAGCACCCAGTTCACACTGTGGCCCCCCACCACTCATGGTTGTCCATGGTACTCATGGACTAACAGCTACAGTCAGGCGGAGAGCCTCAAGTGGACAGCAAGTGGTGGACAAGGACATGATTATTACAAAATCAAAAGAGTAGAAAAATCTCCTTTAATTAGAGGGACATTAAGAACAGCCAGAATTAGCACAGCCTATAGAATAAATAGAAAATGAAAATATTTTGCATAGTTGAATGGGTTTATACACAAAACATTTGTGTTTTTTTATCAGTCAGGAGTTCTCATCTAAAGTTACAGGAATCATAAAAAGTGTCACCAAAATCCAGCCAACTATGTGAACATTGGCACGGAGCAGTCTTTTAACAACTCACACCAACGTACACAAGGGCGCATAGTCAGGAGGTAAACTGAAGCCCCAACTAAAATGTCTCAAAACAGACAGCAGCTCATTAATCTTGGATTAATCTGTCCAGTGCACAACGGTTAACAATAGCTTTTGTGACAATTATTATGCTAATGTTAATGACTATAAGATAAAGCCTCATTAAGTCTCAGCTTCAACCCCTTCAATGACAACAATGATGCGTTACCATCCTGCTGCAGCTGATGATCTGCCTCCTCAGTGAGCAGAGCACTGATTTTTATCCACCATCTTTAAGACAGCACATTTGTCACCACAATGTGACTTGGAAACTATGCCGGCGTGGCAAGCACTGCTACTTCATATAATATGCAAAAATCACCCAGAAACCTCTTGAAGGGTTAACGAGGCATATCTTTGTACAGTTAACAATATTATCCTTGTAAAAACATACTTCTATCACATATTTCTTTACTGTAACTAAAGCTATACTCCTGCCCTCCCCACTAATCCCAGGCAATGCTGAGCAGTCACATTCCTCCCACATTGTTTAGAATAAATGTTTACTGCAAGGCCTAAGTGTTCTCAAAAAGACAGTGAGAAAATGGCATCTGGGTTATGTATATATTCTTACCACGGATCATTAATGCGGGAGTTGGCTACGTATCCCGCTCCTTATTCAAATGGGAATTGAAGACTAAAGCAGACTCGATGTCACGCCAAGCTCAGGAGAATGCTACCACGTGGAAGGAGATATTAGTTTGGTCTCTGCAAGATCCATTCATCCATATGAAAACTGTCAGTTAATCGGTTTATGTGATTTTCCACATATGTCATAGACATCAGTTTGGCATTGCATTTTTAATCCTACTCCTGTATCTATGCGTGCTTGAATGTATGTATGTGTATACATTTTAGAAACACAGTTGTGAGAAAAACTTTTGCTAATTGGCTTGTACTGGTAAAAATTCCTCCCTGTTTAATAACTTTTTGTCTACTTTGCATCATTGCAGTTGGGTCTGTCTTTACTGGCTGACTTCTTCCTCCGTCTTGTTTATCTTGCTGTGAGTTATTAAGGGACTGCTCCATGTGAAACAAGAGGAAATACCAGTACTTTTTCATCTCTGCATTTTAACCCTCTCTTCTGTTACACATTTTGAGAGACACACATAAAGGAGGAGAGACATGACAGAGTTGGAATTGGAGAATGTGTTGCTGTGCCTTATCTTAATTAGTGAATGGCCATTTCCCCAGCCACAATATTTTATCTAAGAATAAATAGTCTTCCATTTTTGTAGTTATCTGAACACAATAGCGTTTTAATGCACTCTTTCCAATACCCCAGTGATATAGCTATTAGTAGTTATGACAGATAATATATATTACCATCATCATCTTCATGATACAGATAACAAACACAAAGGGGGAAAGGTCCTTATCATGTGTAAAATAACATCTTAGGAAGAATTTAGACAGTAAAGACAAAAAAAAAATCATTATTTTATCTATAATGTTACCCTATGGACATAATACTATAGAAGTTTCTGTTTTTACAAGCAGAGGTATGTACCTCAGAAAACCCAGATGTGATTCAATATCAAATGGGCTGAGAAATCATTTTTCTGTCAAATGCCTATGAGCGAGTGGGAATATCTAATGAGGTGTTCCTCCAAATACAATGCACTGAGGGGGATCTGATCCTGTGTGTGTACCCACAGAATATCCCGTGCATGCCTGCTATGTGCAAAACATACTGTTGGATATTGCGTTCATTAAGACAAAGAAATGGCTGTAACAGGTTTCTTTTGTTTGGGATGCCCAATCCATGGAAGTGTTCAAGGCCAGGCTGGATGGGGCTTTGAGTGAGCTGGCCTAGTGGGAGGTGTCCCTGTTCAGGGCAGGGGGATTGGAACTAAATGATCTTTAAGGTCCCTTCCAACCCAAACCATTCTGTGATTCTATGATTCTGATCAGAAATTTAATAGCTAGGGTGTTTTCAGGGTCCCAGATTAAATTCTCACTTCTGCTGAGCAAGTTCAAACCCACACATCCTACCTTCCAGCCTAAGCTGTAAATTACTCAGCAGAGTATCTGCCTCTGCTGCTCCTCCCAAGAGTCACAATTTTGAAAGAGGATCTTGAGAACTGGCAGGACTAATTACTCCAGTGTTTAGAAAAGCCCCTTGGCAGTTGTTGACATAGTTGCAAGATCTTTCCCTAAGATTAGTTCGTGTATTCTACTTGAAGACTCTTTCATGTGCATCATTGGTTTTAACCTGGCAGGGCAAATTGCCAATAACGTTCCCAAACACTGCAGTTTGCTGGTTTCAGATTACTGATGGTTCTCATAGTTTTTAGCAATTAAGGCCACTCTCCCATTTTACCCTTGACATCACATCATTGGCATGCAGTGAGGCTGCTGGACAGCCTGCAGTGCACTTATACAAGATGGAGGGGTAAATGCTGTAGGAAGGGTGAGGGAGGGAGGTCACATGGCAAAAATGGGATGGAGAATAAGGAAGGATTCACTTAGGAATGAAAGACAACAATGTTTAAACAAAAAACTCACAGTGTATTCAGCAAAGGACCTAGTGTGAGGTCCCTTGGGAAAACAAGGGTATAACTTCATAAGCAGTCGTGTCATAGTGTCAAATGAGATCTTTCAGTACACGGACAAGCTGAATTCTGTAGTTTCTGTTTAAATGCTTGCCTTTGCAACATAAACAACATAGTACTTACGCATAAATAAAGACGGAAGGAGTAAGAATGTAAATGCAGCATACCAATTTAGGCCATTTCTCCTAACAAGTGGCTTAGCCCAAGGCATTTGAGCCTATGCCTCACATTCCCACAAGTTTCAGACAGCATACTGGCTTTGTTTGTTCTTTTAAAGAGGGTTATGAAAAAGTGAAATAATAAATTTTGCATTAAAATTTAAAGAAATTACCTCAGAAGACCACTGACAATACAAATATTATTAAATGCGTAGCTAAGTGCTACATTTCTGCTCTGAAGAGTGCGAGGAGAGCTAATTACACGAGCGCGAGAGAAATCTGAAATAGGTCTGGATAGAAGAGGAAATTCTCATCAGTCCAAAATTGCTGTCTCAAAGCCAGTGACTCTAAGTTGTAGAAATACTATTTCATCTACTTTCAAATAAGATCTTATCACAGATGATGGGGCCACTACCATTCTCCAAAGCAGGAGAAAACATGCTAGCTTATTTAAGAACACATCTTTTCTCTTTGTGTGGCTGGATTTTTGGCATACCATAGATTGTCCCTGTTTGGAGCCTTGTAAAAGTCACTTATCGGAGCCTATGAGTAGCCAAACTGTGAACATTCCCGCTGGAGCTGCCAGTGAAATAATGGCTCCCTGAGGATTAACTTCTTCCCAGCTAAAAAGAAAGCAAGCTGTTGTTACCGCAGCATAATGGCCTTCATCTGTAACCTAGATCTTGGTGGTTTCTTTCAAAAGGTTTTTTACTATGCTATCAGGAAAGGAAAAAATAACTGTGTAGTTTGCAGGGAGATTCACAGCATCAAATGGTGCCAGTAGGAACCCAAAGTCCCTCCCCTGAGCCCTCATAAAGAAAGAGCTAGAAGACAAGCATCCCTGTGTGCTTTGCTGCCCTAACGTGTGGCTCTGGGGGACAGGAGGGTCTACTGTCACTGCAGTTCCTGATCACTCAGCCTCTGAGAGCAAGGGACCAGGAGCTACTGTGGTGTGTCACATAGCAGCCCAAGTGCCAACCACTGCCTGCAAACCTCAGTGTCTCATCCTGACTTCTGGAAGGCGCTGGGTCTGAAAAAAAAAACAGGGAAGGTCACCTTAATGGCCTCTGACTACCAACTTGTTCTGTGCCCAAGGGAACAAGGCATTTGCATGTTGCATAGGCATTTATACCTTTCTGTCTAAAATACGATACAGCTTCTCCTGCTGAAGAATCTTCAAGCAAGCTTATAATACGAAGGATGACAGAGAGCTTGAGTCTGCAAATGCCTGTGTTCAAAAATATTTTTCTTCCCATGAAACAGTTTGCCAGCTGATCACAAGTCACGGTGCTGTGGCAAGAAGGAATAAATCCCAGACTCTGCCCACACTGAAGGCCAGGCAGTGTAACTGTGGTACAACTGCACTGACTTCAAAAGAGGGCAGTGTTAAATTAATGTTGAATCCTTAGAATGTGTTACCCCATCTGTCTTGAGAGCTGTGTACTCCTGATGGCTTAGACCTCATCCTGGTTCTTTCTGGGAGATTGATCAGATATAGAGGAGAAAACTAAAAGGCTATATGGCACTGGAAAAGGTGGGTAAATTGGAAAAGGGAAACTTAATTTAGACATCTAACTTGAAGTGTCTCAGTTCAGAAACAACATTCTTATTTAGCCAAGAGAGAGGAATAATCTGTTAGATTATTTATAATAATAATCCTTTGCTAATCTGAACTGTTCATACTACGTCTATCCAACTACTCCAAAGGCTGCCCATACAGACAGCAGTTCTTTTGCAAACTCTAAATCCAAGCAACATAATAAAATACATCTCCTTACCTGCTCTGTGAGGAGCTCTCAGGTACGTGGTACATGAAGACGTTTCCTCTGGAAGCAGCAGCCCAGTGACTGGCCATGTTTATGATGGGACATGTGATAAACTGGTCACTGATAAAAAAGGAGGAGAAGGGAACAGACACAGTCACATAACAGAGAAAAGGAAAGATAAAAACTCCACAACCAGCAGACCTCTCTATATCGATAGCCTTCTT
This sequence comes from Rynchops niger, assembly GCA_013400035.1. Classification (NCBI taxonomy): domain Eukaryota; kingdom Metazoa; phylum Chordata; class Aves; order Charadriiformes; family Laridae; genus Rynchops; species Rynchops niger. The sequence goes on from VXBH01008825.1 coordinate 345,461, forward strand.
TAAATCTTCCAAACGCATATCTCTGCCTTCAAGTGCGCTGAGGGAAACCACATTCACCCTCTATGAACCCAGTACAGCTTAGAATTCAGTAAAATTTATGTTTTATGAAGTGTTGAACAATGGTAATGATACTAAATAAACAAAAACTGACACATAAGAAGTATCCTCGCCAAAAAAACAATTCCATTTTAGTGTAGTTTATGGGGGCCCATGCTTGTAATAGTATAAAGCTCCTTCTCTGGCACCACTACGTTGCGATGGCATCTTGTAAAAGACTTGTATATTTCCTGAGTTAAAGAACACTAATATCATTTCTGCATTTGTGTATTTGTGATTTTTTTGGGTAGAATTCCAGAGCTGGGAGAGTTAAGAGACCACTTTTGGAGACATCCTGCAGGGCCTCTGGTAGGGCTCATCAATATGGTGCATTGAGGTCACTAATGAACTATAGTGCAGCTGTATGTCTGGGAAAGAAAAGTTAACCAAGAAGAGTGCAATGAGATAGTTAAATGATCAATTTATCACTAGGTATTGCTATACAAAGGTGTGAGCAAAGAGAATATGTCCAAACCATCTGAGCTTTCATTGACCCAGAAAGTGGGACTGGAAGGTGGGGTCGAGCAGTAGCTGGAAGGAGCACAAGTGGTTCAAGAGGGGCAGGCAGAAAACGGGACACCTTACTGCAAGATATCTCATTAAGATTCCTCAGGGCCATATTATATATACACGTATATCACCACTTCTCATTCTACATGTACCTGAAGACTCAGCACACGCTTTGGGTGTTTATAGATCCATAACTACACAAGCACACACAAACGTATCTGCTGTGGAAGTGGGAGGTTTCATTTCTCAGTCTCGCGAATCTGAAACAGTAGCTGCTCCTTCAGACTTGGTAGGCAAAAAAAAAGAATGACGGATGGCAAAAAAGAACAGTGTCAGAGAAGCATAAAAACAACGTTGCTATATTTAACCAGTATGATTATGAAAGGCACTGTTTGGGTAGCTATCTTGGTTCAGCAGAGCTTATTTTAGGCCCATCTGTGAGACCACAAGACATGGGCTGACTGACCACAATGCTCTTTGACAGTTATGGTTGACAACACCCATATGAAATGAATATTACTGTTCTTCACATGCCTACCAGCATGGGGTTTTACAGGAGCAGATGGCCTTTGAAAACTAGGGAGTCTGTGGAGAGCATTAGCTCTCAACAAATGCTTTGAGGTACATTTCATCACTTAAAACTGATTCTCAGTTGGTGCTATGGGGGGAAGAAGTCAGCTATTCTGGGGAAGTAAAAGAAAAATTAAAAAAAAAAAAAAAAAGGGGGGGGGGGGGGGGAGGAGTGGCAAATAAAAAGAAAATGAAACTCATTTTATACCTGGGAAAAATACCAGAGAATTGCAGCTAAAAGAATTTTAAAAGTGGAATTATTTTAAAACCACGAAATATGCACAATGTATGAAAGTTTATAACAACCACTTATGTTGCTTTCTCACACTTTATCATCCAGTTAAAACTTTAGCAATTAATTATAACTTCCCGAGACAGAACTTTTCTTGGGTTACACATCTATGCTGGTAGGAATATTTTTTGTTAATAAAATACAGAAAAAAAACCCCAAACAATCAACCAAAAAAAAATTCAAAACAAACAAACGCCAACAACACCAGAACCAAACCCTTCTTTTCTCCGCTTTGTGTGGGATATTGATGTAGGTGACTGTCTTTCTGTAACTGCTGTCTTCCTTGCCTTTCTGCTGGAGTAATATATCAGATGTCCTGGTTTCACTACTCATCCTTCTGCTTGCTCGTGGTGACTCTTTAAGCCATTCAGGTCTTTCTTTAGTCAAATCATTTGCCTCATCTCGTGAACAAGCAGGTAGTCCCTATGCCCATGAGGCTGCTGCGGGGCGCTCGCAGGCTGAGTGCCAGAGGAGCTATTTGTGTGTCACATCGCTACTGCAAGCCAGCAGTATGCCTGCCCTCACAGCTTGCAAAAGTCAGTGTCTGCACCACGCTGAGCCCTAGTCTGAACATGGCTGATCAAATGTGACAGCCTTCTCTTATAACATCTCCTTATGGAGGTATGTCCGGATACTGTCCCATCTCTGTGTGGGAAGAAGGCTTAAAATTTAAGTCCTTCAGTCCTTTACGGCTTAAAACCTTACTGATATGACTAAAGAATTATAGCCCCATGTTTAACGAGGGTGATAGAAAGAGACTGAAGACGAGTTCTGGCTTTAATGCCCATGAACCACAGCACTTCCATGTGTGCTGCATGCAGCGGGCCCAGACACTGCGGTGATGGGTGGCCTGTCACTGGGAGAGGCTACGAGGCAGGGAAAATGCGGCACAGTGCAAGACTAGATAAATAGCACAAAGCTCAACCCACAGCCTTCTGGCTTGTTTACTCCATGACCTCAATGGACCAGCACACCTGGACCACCCAGAAACCTTCCCCAAACAGATTTGGTCACTGCTGTCTTGGATCAGGTGTTTCCAAGTGAATCTTGGCTCCTGTTCATCTCCCGCTCCCTGAGGCTCCCCTGGAGCCTGCAATTCTGATGGAGGACGAAGAGCTACTGAAAGCAAAATCTTGTCTCTAAGGTCTCATGGAGAGCCTCACGGTGGGACAGAAAGCTGTAACACTGGGAACCAAATTTCCAAAACTTAGGAAAAGTATCTAACTGCATAATTAGGTGACTATTTGTGAATAAAAGCCAGTCTATTAGTTTTCTACTATCACAGGGATGAGAGGAATCAAGAAACAGTTGATGCGCAGTGTGCAAACCAAGATATCTTTGACATGAAAGAGTACACAAAGAAGCATTAGTAGTCTGAATCCAGTATACATTTGAGGAAAGACAATGGAAACTTTTCACAAGGCATAAAAGTCAGTTCAATTTCTGTTTACCAATGACATTGGAAACCTCATAGAAAACAAAATCATATTCCCTATTTTCTGTTAATTTACATAAGAGTTGCTCAAGTTTTTCAGAATATAAATGCACACTTGAGATAAGCAAAACAAACCTTGCTTAACCCCAACCACACAGTTGTAAGAGGATGAGTTTCTTACCGGGTAGCGTTTTCCAAAGCCCTGGAAAAGGATGAATAATCATCAGTTGAATGTTCGAGGGAGTAATACCATGTAGCTGCATCTTCAATGAATGAGTTGGAGTCTTCTCCTCCCAGAGAATTTTGCAGAGCCTGATAAAAGGCTGTTTTACTGTTGGCTCTTCCTTGACTTTCTTCAAATTTCTGAGAACAAAATGCATACATGGAATTTACAAACAAAAACAAAAGATACAGTATTAATGGAACAACATAGGCTCGGATCTCCCTCTGCTGGAACAAGTCCTCTCTTCTGTGATCTCCAATTCCTAGGATAAGAAGTAGGGGACAATTCTACTTTTGCTTTCCCAAGATTCTCACCAGCCAGCAGTATTGGCTTCCTCAAAATATACTGTAGGACTGAATCCCTGACCTAGTAAATCTAAATCATAGATATCATGCTGTGAAGACGTAGCTCTAATACTACAAAAACCTCGTTGGCTCTTACAGAAGTAGTCCACATGGATAGTTCTCCACTGTAGGTGTGCCCAATGATGTCTTTCTTATGAGGTCCCTGAAGGAAAACAAGAGGGGAGAAAGGGAGATGTTGCTACTTTCCTTTGGAAATTCCAGAAAGCAAACACGACATATAGCCATGGATATATGGATTGCTCTGCCTCTTCTGGAAACACCTACAAAGAAATGTGGGTGACAAGGCCTGTATTTAGGTCCCTTCTGGAATAATACCTGTCTTAGCCCTGAAAGAGAAATCACCTTCCTCTAAATCCCAATGCAAGTAGCAGCCATGACCTTCAAACTTCTTAACCCCTAGGGCCTTTCAGAGACACCTACAGTGAAATGCTTTTTTTCCTGACATCTGTGGTGTGAAACCTTTCTTGACACAAAGGCATTTTCCCCAGAGCAGAGTGCCCATGTCACTGCAGAATTACTGACAGCAGAGGGACCATCTTCTATGCCAAACTGTTCCCAATCTTATTTTTACCAAAACTAAACACTGCTGTAAGTTTTCAACACATCTTTCTTTAAGGAAGTTTTTTATTTTATTAATTCAGACTTTTCACTTTCCTGTGAATTAAGTCCTTTCTAAAGAGGGCATCTTGCAGGTGCACACAGGCTACATCCTGGTATAAGAACTCCAAATCTAATAAACCACCTATATTATTTTGGGCAGCCAGTCTGCTGCAAAATAGGCTGGTGTCTGCCCAGTCCAGTTACCATAGATGCTTTACTGAATATATTATTTTGATGACCCAGAGCTGGTTTACATCACGCTTCTAGGTCTTTCCACAACCCTACACAGAAAGTACAGAGGGGATAATTACTTTTCAACAGATTCACAGAAATGAAAGATGGAAAATAAGTCCCCATCTGCCGAGACCAAGGCCTGTCCTTACTGACGTACTCTAATGCGTTTTCTGCGTTGTGGCTTTACAAGGGATTTCAAAACACTTCCAAATATCCCAAGATCCAAAAAGATCTTGGCAATTTTCCTTGTATTTGTAATATATTATTCTTTTCCTTGATTTTGGCCCATGCGATGTGAAGAGAGTCGTGTGGTGCCAGTTTAAGTAATACAACTGTACTTGAAAAAGATCTGCAACTCACACAGGACACGTCACTTCATGTGCACAAATGCCACATATGAAACTGCAGAGCACACTTGCCTGCAAAATCATTCAGTTTAAATACAGCAAGGACACATATATTTTTCTGCAAGAAACAGAAATCATTGCCGAAGACCTGAGAGCAGATTCAAAAGCAATCTTTCCATCGGTTTTGGCACACACCAATTCAGGTCCCTACTAACCAGCTGAAGCATTTGTGCTGTCTAATTAGGAATCTCTTATTTGGTGACTGGGGCTGGTGGATTTGGCTAGCAGTTATGGATATGAACAGATGCATTTCTGTGTTCTTATGCATAAAACAACGTGTACAAAGCAACTTTCATGCAACGCTTTCATTTTGTTGTGTTTTTTAAATGGATTTGTTACCTTACTCTACACTCGTCATGGATATTTAAAAGAGAGAAAAAAGGAAAGAGAAAAAAAACTTAGGGTATTATTAATTATCTACCCTAGGAACTGATCCTTTACTGCCTCCAAGCATCAAATAAACGCTGCAGTTGAAAAACGCAGAGAAGGAGATGGATCATCATACAATGCACGGTTAAACTGAGGAACAACTTGCCACGAGGCTTTGCAGATGCAAAAATTGGTGAAGATGAAGTTTCATGAACAAGGTTTTGAATGTAAAAAAAAAATAAATCAGTTGATGGTTATTAAATACGGGAAGACCAATTCAGGCTAAGAAGTCCCTGAACTGCAAAGTGCTAGAGGTTTGGGTTTGGAGAGCATTTAGCAGAAGTATCACATTTGCTTACGCTGTTCTTACAAACATCCATTCTTAGGCACTGCTGAAAACAGCATTCTGTGCTAAATGGGCCTTTGATCTGACTCAGTGCGGTTGGTCTTAGGTTTTTACTGTGCCTGTGTACTAGTTTCTGTGACCTTCAAAATGCCCCCAGAATTCTGGTAGCCTTTGTCAGACAATTATTGTTTATAGAGTGGGGTCCTTAAGATGTGTGGAGTCAGATGAAAGAAGACTCAACAGGCAGAGGTAGATGAGAAACAGAACTGGCATTTGTAACACACTTTGAGAGTTTTTGTCCCAACCAGCACTAAAATAGCACAACCTCGAACACAATGTCTCAAGTGTCACTTTGGCTAGAATATAATATAATTTAAACATCTGACGTTAACGTGATAGCACAAATCAAAGTAATACGTTCAAAATAAAACCCACGACACATTAAAAAGACAAAGGATTTTAACTTTTCAGAAATTGATTCAATTTGACCAGTTTTCCATGTCCAACAAATGTTTCCCATTTGAAGAACAATTTTCAAATAGCAGTAGATACAACAGCTGCTATCAGATTAATAGAAACAGCTGCACATTATGTAAAATAATTTACATTCTGCTAACCTTTAAAGCGGTATTAGCAACTGACCTCAGAGTTACAGTGGGGTTTTCAACTTTTTTTAGGAAGTTAGTAAGAAAATAGTTAAAGACAGCAGGTGCACCGCTTCCTACTGTTCTGGTGGTGCAAAGTGGTCATAAACATCATTTGAATAATGAGATATATAATGCTTACTGTTCTTGTTGATGCAACATAGCTTCTGGAGCATATGAATTAATCTGGTCCAGTGTTTTATTTTAAAAGTAATTGTAACAGTTGGTACACCAAAGGTTTACATCTTAGAAGGGCAAAAGGTACTTTTCTGTCAAACTGAAATAGTGATAACACTAACAGAGTATATTCAGACCTTAGGTCTTAAATGGTTTTTGATAAACGTTGTCACAAATGATGGTGAAAGACCTGCCAGACATCCAGCAGAGTGTTTCAAGGATTCCAGCTAGTTACAAGATGAAGTAGAGAGCTGATATGAGTCCATTCTCCTTACTGATGGCATTTATCAGGACACTGCTCCCCCAGTCATTACAGTTAATATACGGATATCTGCCATCTGTTGCATGTGGATAAATACCTTTATCCATAAAGAAATTAATTGACTGCAATTATAGTGCAGGATGGAAGATCTGGTCTGCACAGATCCCGTTGCTTACATGGGGTAAATAAACCTGATTTCTCTCTATCCATTCCCCTGTGTCCTGGTTCTGGGTTCTGCAGCCAACTAGATTTGTACTAAGGAAGGAAAGAAAAAGAAAGAAAGAAAACACAAAAAGCACAACCTTAGTCTTCCAACTGAAAAGTTAACAATCCTTGCAATGTGAAGATTACATAGTAGGCACAGAACATATGGAGGATATAAACAGGGCTGTACTGACTTACAGGCATATACAGACAAAACCAGATATAGATCAGCATGAGTGACTGTGTATATTTAATGCCAGTATGAACCATTAGATCCTCCCACCTGAGCATCACATAGAGCACGGGGGATAAAATTTTGCCCAGTTGGGAACTGAAATCAACATTTTTAGAGGTTTCTGCTCAGCTGCCCTCATCCATGACTGATCAAAGCTAATATCCCTGAGGGTCTGCCATAGGAATTGCAGTTAACGGGTTCAGGCTTAACCGCTCCATACGCCGCATAATAGCGCATTATGGCACCACTTGCCATTCCCTTAACAAACTCTGCTTTGTTTCTCACTTAGTTTCAACCATCTGATGGCTGCACTGGGCATGGCTACGAAGTGCTCCAGGAAGTGGTAAATCTGTCTCAGTTCACATGAATGATTCACATTCAAGTGAATGCCATAAAACGGTCATTTCCATGGGAAAGGCATTGAGCATGAATGTTCAGTGTACTCTCTGCTGTGAGCATCACTAAGAGACCTCAGCCTTTAATTGCAAACAAATCGAACATAAATGTTTTGCTAGCACATAAGTGGTGCCATCTGTCTTTCTGTTTTATATTTAATAGTAAAGGTCTTAACAGGCATAAGCACAGTGTCGCAGTGGGAGTACAGGGATGCCCAACACAACCAAATGCCAGTAACACCCCACAGAACAACATGGTGTCAACTGGATTTACCACCTTCAGGTCTGGGTGCAGTCTAGACATTTTACTCTCACTCCTAAGACTTGACTAAGAGTTTATAAAACTTGCACGCAACTCCGGTATAAGGTGATGAGGTTTGCATCACAGCTCAAGCTTGCTTGCAGCCAAATGGCTAAAAGTGTCTCCTTACCATTTACAGGATCGGTATTAATAAAGCAAGACTAGGATTAATAGAGCAAGTCCTTGGTTGAATTTGGTAGCACAGCTGTTCCCAGGATCTGGTGGAACAGGTCAGCAGGGGTTAAATTTTTCATCCCCTACTCTTTGCATCTGACTACACTGAAATCTGTCATTCTAAAGGAGATGGAAATTAAGAACTTTGCCAATTCCATATATTTACCACAACACCTTTTAGCTGTGCCATTTACCTACCCAAATATAAGCATTGTTCTTCTCTCTGCAGAGTTGGAGCATGTCCACAGACGGATTTTAACCCCAGGGAGGTTTGGTCCCCTCTTTGTAGAACAGGTTAAGTAACTTGGTTGTAGTCAGAGGCAAACTAGGAACTATGCCTTGGTTCCCTGAGCTGAGCTCAGTGTTCTGTCCACCAGCTAACCCCTCCCACCATTCTTAGTAGATCAGTAAAGTCAGCTTTGGGATTTCCCAGAAAGATGCAAGTCAGATCTACCTCAAGGGAACCCTTAAAATTGATAAAGAGTGGGATACAGTGTGGGTTGGCTCAAATCCTTCTTCTAGGTCTATTGTGGGGAGAGGACAGTCAGCACAGATCAAAGATCCTTATGACATTATGACAGAGGAAATGGAGCACAGACTTCTCGGTAACAACCACCACCCGCACCAGTTTCTGCCACTGTAACTAAATACATCTGTGGCCTACTCAGGACTGTATCAGCTGACTTTGACTGCAACCATGCATGGTCATGGCTATGACATAGAAATGCTCTTGAGGAGCTGGAAAATGCATGTTCTTAAATAGTTCAATGACGGAGTAAGCATTACAGTTTCCCAGCAATTAATACACTAACTACCTGGACAAGGAAGAAATCGGAAAACTTTAACCTTGCAGTAACTCTTTAAAAAAACAATCTGAAGTCAGGAATACAGACTGGTCAGAACAGTCATATTGCCTCCCGCAAGCTCTAAAAACCTGAAGACACAGGAAAATAGAAATAGAGGAAAAGGTACATAAAAAAACGCATCAGTTCTTACTGAGAACATGAAAACAGCTTGAGGAAGTCAAAAGGGAGAAAACAAAATATAACCACCTACCATGAACATTAGGAATTAGGAATCTGACTTACAGCAGTAGCACCAAGTAAGGTAGGTACTATTATAATAGATAGTAAAAAAATTAACTACCCGTCTAAGTAAGAAAAGTTAGACCCTTGCCAAAGGAGATGAGACAATCTCCAACAGTAAGAGAATTTAAAACAAGTCTCTTAGGCTGAGGTAGGTATGACCTTAGGGTTGAGTTGAAACTTTTTGAGTGCCCTTCCAATCTTACCTTCTGCAAGCCTTTAAAGAAAGAAGATGTTCCATATTTTCTTCTTGGAAGGGCAACATTTTACTGCAGAGTTCTCAATTACCAGTGTTTTTCCTTGTAATTTCAGCCTGATAGTGCTGGCTTTTAGCACTTATGGCTTTCATTAACACCATGATTTGTTGCAAAATTGCTAATACATCATGGAATTTCATTTTGGTTTTGCAGACAACCGTCACATGTGGAAATAGTGGTAAAGGAAAGAATTTCACTTCCTAGTCTTCATCACATGACTTGTAATGAGGTTACTGAGGTTTATTCCCCTCTCACAGGGTCTAGATCATTATCTGCAGGCCTCCAGCTTCACAGTCCACTTCCTATGCCTGACTTCCTCTTTTAATTGATTCCAAAAGAGAAAGATACATGAAATAAGAGCAGGAAACGTCTAGTGGAGACAAAGCAATAGGAACTTTATTCAGGTGGGTCAAAGACTTCTTTCAAAGAGGTAATTTTGTCATTAATTCTGAAGTAAATTGATCTATGCGTTATTGACTACCAGCAAAGAGAAGCTGGGATTAACCTTTCACTGTCTTCTGCAAGATGAAATCCACACAGTTAAAGAAAGATAGCAACAGACCTGCAGTTCACTTAGATAACTCTCAGAATTATCCCTCTTGTGTTACATTGTCCTGTTAATTTCTTAGCATGTGTCTGAGCACGTTGGAACATTTAATTCAATTTGGCAGTGTTAAACAGGGAAGTCCTATTGCTCCCATCGTAGAGAAGGACAAATGAACTAGAAGAGTTTGATATGCTGACTCAAGAACAGACAGTGCCAGAGGGTTCACAAGAAGATGTAAAATCCCTCTGGTTAGACCTTCATGTTTTTGACGACTTCTACGTCCAAAGTACAGCATGGACGCAATTCTTTTTCATTTCACCAGTTTATGCCCTGAAACCTTAGCCTACACATCAGGCCAGTGCTATTCATAGCTACGCCATATTCAGAATCACCTTTACAAGAAAATATACTTCTTAAAGGCAACAGAGAAAGAAGGTTGCCACAAAAAAGCCCACCAACATTGGCGTGGAAAAGACTGACTTAGCCCTGCTGCACAGTGAATAACCTCATAACCAAATTATGAGCTTGCTTTCTTCTTTGTGAGGTACAACTGAGATTGCAATATAAATAGGATTTCAGAGACAGTAAAACATACTGCTGCATATTAATACATACCAAATCATTACTGATCTCTAACATCTTCCTATTTACCCCAGTATATGTTAATCAACAAATATGATAATGCCATTAATCAGCATAAACAGCACTGGCTGGAGATGGACAATGTCTTTGCATATTTGCATGGAGTATAATTCACAAATTGTAGAGATCAAAAAGCCTCTGTCCTGGCTGCATATGATTACCGACATCACTATCATAATAGTTATACCATCAGTTCATTAAAAGTGGCCTTTTCCTACCTTAATTGCCTTAGCTCTGCTGATCAACCCATCTTGCTGAGCACTTCCAATGAGGAGATCTACTTTCCGAAGTTGAGGGCGCTGCAGGGCTTTAGCTAAAGGTTCCCGAAGGTAAATTCCATCCATCACTGGACCCCAGTACTGGAAGGGACCACTTATAGCTAGGAGCTAGATTAGCAAAAAAGCAGTGATAGTGCAGGTAAATTATCTTACCCATGTCGTTTCCATTTTACCTATGTTTCAGAAAACTGAGCTGATAGCCTTCAAGTGGACAAGTGACCAGTTAGGGTAAGTGCAAACTCACCATTGGCAGGAAGTAATGCTTTTGCTGACAGTGTCAGTAACTGAAACAAGCTGAATAGGCCAAAAGAATTCATAGTCTTAGAGTCATAAAAATATTGTTTTAAAATAGAGATGCTCTATGCAGGTCTTGCTTGGAAAGTGTATTGTCAGTGAGAGTTTTAATCTGTGGGTAAAGGATCCATATCTAGGATCAGTTATACTGCAGCTTTCGCTAGTCTCCCACTTAAGAGAGAGAGCACTGATATCCCTCCCCACTTCTTTTTCTGAAAAAATGCAGTTACTGAAGCTGCAAACACTTGATTCTCCTCTAGACTAGCACCCATATGCAGATTAGAGGGGACTGAAAGAAAGTAAAAATTATATTCAGATTAGTTTTGAAAGATGTTGTCAAAGTAGGGTAAAAGGAATTTAGTCTAAAGGACAATCAAGCTGTGAGTATTCATGGGTCAGAAGTGGATGTCATGGACATCAGCATCACCCCACCAAAGCTAGTCAAGTTCCACTTTCACAAGGATTCAGCCCAATTTTTTTTTTAAGCTTCCGCACATCTTCATGTCAATAGAAGCTTCTTTTTAGTTTCTTGCCAATGGTATATATTTTGCAATGCTGTACCTTAGTCTGTGCATCATTGAGGACATGAGCAGGCAACTGGCGGAGGCAGGCTACAATTTCCTCAGTGGTGGATGAAGGGCATTCCACATCTTCAGCCAGGACTGCTGCTTGGGTCTGTGCTCTCTGCTTACTAATAACAGATGCTGGAGAAAAAGCTGAACCTCCCTGGAAAAGAAAGACAATACCAGTCAACATACGCTGTCAAAACACCTGGTCCCCTGGTGCAGGTAAAAAAGCTGAGAAGGAAAATCTGCTCAGTTGCAGAATGTAAAACAGGGGTACTTAAATCCAAGAAGCAAGTTCTAACGATGAAAGCAAAGAGGAGGATAGGTTTGGCATTTTCCAGCTCTGCCATGGTTATTTTGGAAGACCTCTGAAAAGTATCTATGTCTATAACGAAGTCACAAATCTGTATGAAAACTTTGCTGGGATGAGGCACATTCAGACAGGAGTAAATATGAAGAAGACGCTGTGAGGCACATCAGGGAATGGAAAGCCCATTTTACAAGAGAAGACTAAGTAAAGTTTTACTTCCTTAACTGTGATAAACAAGGACTGAGAGCAAATATGATCTTTATAAATGAATCCATGAAAAAGAGCTATTTATGACTTAGGACAATGCTGGTACAAGACCAAATGGTCATTAACTATTCATATTAACTGTAAATAAATTTAAACTAGAAACTTTAGGATAGCTAACCCAAGGAGCAGTGAAGGTTTAGAGGAGCTACAAGCAGAGGTAGTAGGAACAAAAGGCTAACCCAAGCTGCAGAAGATCAACCAGAGCCAGAGCATATCAATATCAGAGAACAGGCTACAGTCCAATCTCTATCCCATATTTTTTTCCTACAGCTGTGCCAACACGGAAAAGGTCCTCACCGAGAAAAGATGGTACAACGTGGCTTCAAACTAGAAGAGGGTAGATTTAGATTAGATATCAAGAAAAAATTCTTCACTATGAGGGTGGTGAGGCACTGGAACAGGTTGCCCAGGGAAGTTGTGGATGTTCCATCCCTGGAAATGTTCAAAGCCAGGCTGGATGGAGCTTTGAGCTGGTCTAGGGGTCTAGGTGTCCCTGCCCATGACAGCAGGGTTGGAACTAGATGATTTTTAAGGTCCCTTCCAATACAAACCATTCTATGATTCTGTGATAACATTGTTGAGTAACCATGAAAACTACTTATTGAAAATGCAGATAAATTACTATAAATCTGATAAGATCTGACTTAGAACAGAAAGGCTGGAATAGCTCTGACATGGTTCAAATGACTAATTTCCAAACATTTAAATCAGTTTACTATAACTGCTACGATTAGCTTCCGTTTTCTAAAAAAACACCAAACCCTAGATGCATGATATGAAAGACCCCGATCTATTCAACTGATTAACTTACTTCTTACTGAATTTGCTCAAAGCATAACTGGAAGTCTGAAAAAGTATAAAACCAGAAGCATGTTAAAAAGAAACAGAAAGCAAACAGCAAATCCTTAATTTGAAATTTTCTCAAACCTTTGAGCCTGAAAAACTCTGTGCAGCCCTGGCCAGCACCCGGGACATTTATTATATTTCAAACAAGCAGACCCACTGATACTAATAGGTTACCATTGCTCACAACTAGAGAAATATGTTTCCAAAAATAATTTGAAAGACATTATTGTTTGGATGTAGAGACAATCTTCTAAATTCACTGTATGTAGAATTCCCAATGCTAGTAGCATCCTGAAAGTTTTCTCTTCCTTTTTAAGGGATCTGGAAAACAAGCACTGTTATCAGCTTCGTGACTGAGATGCAGATGGTTGCAGACAAGCTAAGGAAAATGCTGAGATTGTCAGTCCTGGGGCACTAGAAGAGCCATCTCTGGTTTTAATAGAGCAGAAAGTCTAAAGAAGAAGAAATAAACACTTCTTGGTCTTATTTTTCACTTCCACCCTTGATTTAGATGAGAACTTGAGTGAGCAATGGGCTTTATCCTCATGTGGGATTTGCTGTGGACTATTTCGTGGTTGTAAGGCACAATATTTGCCAGCTGCTGACTAGGTGCACTGACTCAGTTGGTCATGAGAGAGAAAGAAAATTATTCTTCATGAGAGCATCTCTGTGTGTGGGTGTGTCCCCAGGACGCAGAATGAGAACATTGTTTTCTTTCACGGCCTTCAGAAGAGCTTGTTCCCCACATCTAGAATGGGTGAGACTAGAAAAGGGGTAACATGGCATGCCAGCTTCCCTCAGAACAGTAGCTTCCTTGCCTTTCATTTGGAGCAAGGAATTATGTGTCTCCTTGATATAGCAGAGAAGTTAGATCTAGGATTGCATAATATTTATCCATGAATCTGGAAAACTTATTCTTCAACATCAGATCTGAAAGCGCTCAGCATGATTTATCAAGTATCCAGTACCTCTAAATGGCATTAATTTAAAAACAAAACAAAACAAAACAAACAACAAGCAAACAAAAAGCAACAACCAAACCAACAAGGGCTTCATTTTCCCAAATTCTGAAAGTTTCACAGATTTTGAAAGTGGCAGTTTCTTTGTTAATTTTGAAGTTCCCTTACCAAAAAGCTAAGTTTGATAAGGAAAGATCTACTGAGATCAGGTGACATACAGAATCCAAAAATTCGCTGAGACCAAGCAAACCATCCTCGTGTGTGCTTGATTTTGAACACATCTCCTCGCAGGGATTTTAAAAGCTTCGCAAAGTTCCCCTGTCTCTGACATATCTGCAAACTGAAAGACTACTCTTGGGTCAAGCACTGAGTCAAAAAACAACTGCAAAAAGTTCTGGGTAGAAGCATCCCACAAGTCCTCCCTGAAAAGGGAGAGCTAAAAGCTTGGACAGGCAAACCATGTCACACCACTGGATGTGTACGGGTTAGCATTAGATATGGTCCAAGCTGAATGAGTAAAAGAAAAACCCAGAACTTCTGCAAATATATTTGTAAGGTCAGGAGAGTTCTAGTTTGAAGTCTTACTCTTGCTGCACATATATTCGCTTTTTTTGCATGACTAGTTAGAACAGGTTTACGTGCCCTTGGTTTTTTTTTTTTTTCNATTCAGGAAGCATGTCTTGCGTTTTGGGCTTTGAAAGAGATGTGGTATCCACTGTTATTCATACTGTTATTCATGTTTAATTTTTATTGGGACTGGAAGCGGGTGATAGAGGAACTTGGGACCTCATTCAAGCAGTATTTGGAAGCAATGCCATTATGTTCCCTCCTCTGGTGCATCTGAAATATGTTCCAGGCTCTGGAAACAAGGCTCCTCTTACCACAGAATTTAGGCAAGAAAAACTGTACCAGTTCTCTGTTTTTCAAATTCACATCACAATTCAGGCTCATTGTTTCCTCATCCTCACTAAAAAACCTCATGAACAAATAAGTGAGAGCAGAAGCTGGAGATGGCCCAGAATTAAATTTCTTCCTTTTTGAGACTATAGCTTTCACATTAAAAAGAAATTTTCCCTAAACACTGCAGCCACATTAGAGGCAGGCTCAGGACACAGAGGATAACATAGCTGCACTCAGCATTTCTGTTGGCCTCTTTCCCTGTGAAACTATAATTTATTTGTGTGATTAGTCACAGAAACCAGTAAGGAAGGAGTTGTTTGTCTTAAAAAATAGGACTGTTTAGGCAGAAGCAGAAATAGCGGAGAAACTGTTCGTTTCCATTACTTGACACCCATATTAACATTACATGATAGAATCATGAATCAGGAAACCAAAAAATCATGACATCAGCTCAAAAATAACAAACACTGTGTTCTTTTTGTTAGTCCTCTATTTTTTAATTCTCCAGGAATTCTCCTGTACCTATAAACACAAGAGCTAGAAAATTCACTTTTAAACCTAGCGGCTGAGATCTTCATGTAATCTTGCAGGGTAGTTTTTTGAAAGCAAACCTATAAGCAACATGAGATATACAATAAAATTGTGAACATTCGCCATCTTGCCCTCACAGGGTATTTCCTATCTCAGCATCACTTAGACGGGCTTGACAGGGAACTGAAGCCACAGGCAGTTCTTGTTTCAGCTGTCCTCACAGATTGACCTACTGTCATCGGAGGAAGTTCCGATGATACTTCGTACAACGACCTGGATGAAAGCATTCAGTACTGAACTGCTGAGAAGAAGCAGTTGCAGCTGTGTTGCACAATCCACAACAGTGACATTACACTGTCCTCCTAAATTCATAGGAAGAGTGCGAACATTAAAATGCTGGGTAGTAGTACCTACTGTAACAAGTTATGGCATTGAAAATGAATGGCAAAGCTTTCACGGCTATTTAGTTCAGGGACCAGCAGCTTTGCAAGCATTTCTTTATTTTGATTTTCAAAATTAGAGGTTAAGCTAGAATGTAGAAATTCAGATATTAGGAAATGTTGCAGCTCACAATGGGGAGAAGCTGACGAATGCAGATCGGTATTGCAAGAAGATGAATTCTTGCTTTGATGTTGGGCTGTGATCAGCTGAGTTGAGACTGGTGCCTCTTGCAAACTTCTCTCTTGGGACACCATAGCTCACAGATCTCCACTGGTGCTGCCCTGTCCATCCCAATTCTCCCTCCACTTGTTGGGCTCATCTAACTAATGTCTAGCCAGACATTAGCTTTCTGCTTCAGATATCTCCCAGTTCAGGAGCTTTTACTTAAATAGCACCCCTTGCTGCTATTCTGATGAGGTAATAAAAAAGAATATATGGACTATTAGTGTAAGCTGTACCTCTGTCTCCCAACATACCTGGAAAAGACAATTGCTGTATAAGCTGCAGTGCTGAATGTCTTTTCGTTCTTCATTTACTCTGGAAACTTACTTCTGCAAAGTTTTTCAAAACTGATTCACAACAGATCTAATGATTAGAAACTTCACTGCAACCAGTTTTTATCACCCACACTCTGTAAAGCTAAAACCTTCTTCCTCTCCTCACACCATGACCTCTTGTTTTTTCCAACCTGACTTGAAACTGAAAACCCTGCTTGAGCCACGTTCATCTCTTCGACACATCCACTCCCTTCAAATTAATGCAGTTCTTCTGATGGCTGCAGGGCTGCAGACTCCTTACGAAGCAGGCTTTCTGTCTGCCCGGAGGCACACTATAGACAGCAATGTTACTGCAAACAGCAATAACAGTAGCACCACCCAAAAGGCGAGATCAAAAAATATCTAATGAAAACAGAGAAGCCAACGAAATGTCCTGATAATTCTACGTTCCCAAAAGAGCCAGCTGTACAGCAATATTTCATTTGTTAAAGACAGGCACTCTCCAGGCTCAGTTGCATACAGTTCCAAGCCAGAAGTATCTGTTGGACCATCTGGTTTGACCTCTGTGATAGCCAAGGCTCTTCCACTTCCCGACTGCTGAGCTCAAGGGCTTTCTATCACTTAAAACATGGCTCGTGTTTGACTAAAGCCTGATGTTGCATGAAGCATTTAAGCTGTGCTCCGAGACACCGAGAAAGGGATACCACAATCTTCTTTGCAGTTCATGCCTGAAGATACTCACTCCACTGACAGGAAAACTCCACCTTATTTCTGTTTGAGGATGTCTTCAGTTTCAGTTAACACCAGATTAAAGAAATTGTTTATATCTTGCTTTTTCTCTCCGCAAAAGTGAGCAAGCTGCAACTAAGTGACTACTAACTCTTCTTTCCTACAGACTTTTCGCTAAAAGACTGGATTTAAAGTATTTTCAGTTGTTGTCAGTTTAGGGGTTTGGTTTTTTGTGTTTTTTTTTNGGTAGTATTTCAGTATCCTGCATTTCTTTTCCTTAGACATCTAAATCTGAGAAGTGGCAAGCGCTTACAACACACCAAGGCTGCAGGGCTCTATGTGGGGACACTAATGTTATTTTTTTCCAGGCTTTCAGACAACGTCTGTCCTCAAGAACCGGGAGGAGTAGAAATCTTTGGGACCAGCTTGGGGAGTATCTATCACTGCTAATGAGCTCTGTGGCAGATGTGGCAAACATTAGCACGTGAAGCGTGACAGGGAATTGGCCAGTCAGTCCATCAATGGAAAGGGAGACCGAGATATAAAAATTTTTCCCTCCATAACCATCTACTAGATCTGTGATTTCCAGATAAAAACAGGGGAGAAGAAAGGGTCCTCTCTTCTGTCAGAAATAACTTTTTGAAGATTTCTTTTTCATACATGAGCCTTGGCAAATCTGTCTTTTCTCTAATCAGAGGCATTCCTGCAAGTGAAGTGCTCCTCTCTCAAGTGACTCACTGAGTGCCTGTGTCAGGTTAGTGACTTAAATAACAGGATATGAATACTTTTAAGATGACATATAAAGCCCCACTTAATTCATATCAAAACTTTCTTCCATTTAGATGTAAACATTGCCTTATCAATTATCTTATCATTTAAAACAAGTTATTAGCTGAACAGGAAAACTCACTATCATAACTGCACGAGGGTAAATTGCCACCAGAAACCGGCAGAAATGATATGGAAATGGAGAATTTTCTTTACCTCCCTCCACCGCAAACTCATCTGTTCTCTACAAGCATGGTACAAACCGTGGCTGAGATTTATTGTGCTTCCAATGAAGCATGTTCTACCAAGCAAGCCCAACCTCTTCTTTAGTGTGTCCAATCTTTCTTGCTCAGTCTGAGACCTGCCCCATTTTGGGACGTGACGTGACTTCTCGCAAAGGCACAAAGACCATCAGAGCCAGCCTGAGGCAGATATTGGTACAAAGGATTAGGAAAAGGCAGAGCTCTGCCCCTGCCTATTCCCATGAGTCATGCAAACATCCCCCAGCCTGGGATCTTTTCGCAACTCCAGAAACACTGTACATCATAGAATCATAGAATCATTTAGGTTGGAAAAGACCCTTGGGATCATCAAGTCCAACCATCAACTCCACTCTACAAAGTTCTCCCCTACACCATATCCCCTAACACCACATCTAAACGACTCTCAAACACATTCAGGGATGGTGACTCCACCACCTCCCTGGGCAGCCTATTCCAGTGTCTGACCACTATTTCTGTGAAGAATTTTTTCCTAATGTCCAGCCTAAACCTACCCTGTTGCAGCTTGAACCCATTCCTCCCTCTTGTTCTATCGCTAATTACCTGTGAGAAGAGACCAGCACCAACCTCTCCACAATGTCCTTTCAATTGTAGAGTGATGAAGTCTCCCCTCACCCTCCTCTTCCTCAAACTAAACAATCTCAGCTCCTTCAATCACTCCTCATAAGTTTTATTCTCCAGACCCTTCAACAGCTTCGTTGCCCTCCTCTGCACTCGCTCCAGCACCTCGATCTCTCTCTCGTATTGAGGTGCCCAGAACTGGACACAATACTCAAGGTGTGGCCTCACCAGTGCTGAGTACAGGGGGACAATCACCTCCCTCCTTCTGCTGGTCACACCATTTCTAATACAAGCCAGGATGCCGTTGGCTTTGTTGGCCACCTGGGCACACTGCTGGCTCATGTTCAGCCGCTTGTCAATTAGAACCCCCCAGTCCTTTTCTGCCACTCATTCACTGAATTCTTTTAGGAAATGTGCATGCCACATCGCTGTCATTTGAAGCAGGCAATAAGGTCCTAAATGATCAAAATGTAAGTGGCAAGGATAATCATGGGGCAGTACAGTAAAAACAGCTCCCCAGAGTTCCCGTAATGCTGTCCTGGCTCTGTGTTGTAGCCTGATTTGCTTATCAAGCTCCCTAATGCTTTCCTGTCCCTTCAAGGTGAGGACTGTTAGCACAGCCCATCAAAGAGAAAGGATGTTCTCCTGTAATTACATAGCTCAAAATTTTGGCACAGCTTTGGGAGTTTGATCACTGTCTCATGGTTCCAATAACACTTACACAGCAGCTCCCACACTTGTCAACTTTTAGTTTTCATCATCAAACTGATTGGCATTACAATGAGCATCTACTCAGAGCTGCCCTGGTGTGAAGTAGGAACTCGGATTACCTGGCGGGATGTTTTCAGTTTGGTTTGTTTGCTTTGGGGTTTGGGTTTTTTTGTTTTGTGTGTGTGTGCTTTTGTTTTTAATTTGACTATACAAAATTAGATATATGAGCTTTTCAGATCACATCTTGATTATAAAAGCAAAGGGCAAACCTTAATAAATCCCTTTGACTTCTATTTTCATATCTTGCAGTACTATATATTCCTGAGTGACTTCAGTTGGGTAATTTAGCAGGCTAGTATCTTGGTTTCCTCATGTCAGACACTGAGATGAGAGAGGTCCTGAGGCTCCTGCTTCTGTACTTTTTTACAACTGATGTGAAAATGCGCTTAAGAAAGGTTTTCTCTCCATAATCTTTCATTGCTGATATTAAGCTTCGATTATTTGCAGACAGAGGTGTTTTGGAGTGCAGAGTAAAGAATAAAGCAAACCTTGCATTCCCATCCAGCTCAATAAGAATGGAAAACAAAGCTTTTATGCCTCTTCCTGTCTGTCTGAAAAATCTAACAAAACTACATAAAACAAAAGAGTTAGGGACTGAACGTTACTGGATAAATAAATTTGGAAGAAAAAAAAAAAAAACCAAAACAGAGAAAAAGAAACCCTTTCTGTGTAAGTAATGTAAAACAGGTTATTTTGCTCTTTTTTTAATATCTGCTCAAACCAGCCCTGATGCAACATGTTGAAAATCTCCCTGTTTTTCTCAGCCCATAGATAAAAAGTGTCTTGAGTAGTGACTTGCAACAGGAACTTCATCTGTTGCAAACACTTTGAGCCTTCCTTTATTTCTCAGAGAGGAAGTATGTGGCCTGTTTGGCAAATGCTGCTGTACATGACAGCGTGAACTTCACAACACACTCATTCGACCGGCTGCTCCTCGACTTGATCAGCTAAACCTTGCTGGCAGCACAAGAGCAGTATTATGACTACGGCTTTTTTGAGAAATACTGCAACCCGGAATACGATGCCTAGCATTTAAAGGTAATCCTTGCTCTGATACATTTTTGATTATCTGCCTATGGGACCAAACTTTTTGATTTTATTTGTATTCATTAACAATGACAGTATTCAGACCGTGGATTTCAAGTGCCACCAAAGGTAGAAATAGAAAAGCCTGCCTTGATCCTTTTCATAAGGAGTGGTACTAGAGACAGAAGGGACAAGGAGTATTTCTACAGAAAGCTCACAGTAAGACAGATGCATAGGACCTTATGCTGAAGGAAAGCACAGCTCACTATAACGCAAAATATGAGAAATGTCACAGACAGAGTAGTGGTCTTTTTATTCAAAGTGTTAGAAGTTTGCATAATGTGGTATTTCTGTGTTGTTTCATAGGTCCATGTTTATGTGAATTACCTTGATGACAGCATTACATCGTTCTTTCTAACCGCAAGGGTACAAGTGTCTAAAATCTGAAAGGACGCTCATTTTGATTAATGACAAATTAAGGGAAATTCATACGAAAATATACAGTTTCTGAAATCTAAGCTGCTTTTTTTTCCCCATGTGAAAAATAAAAGGATGCTGGTGCTTTCATTTTCAAACTAAATGGAATTCAGACGTTACCTGTGAACCTTACTGAGAATTAAATTCTAAGACCTTGGTAGTATAGGTGTGAATATCAGGTAACAAAAATAAAATAGAGTGGAGCATCTCAGGAATGATGAATGTCCTGATTTTAATAGTCTTCAGTATTCTTTGCAGAGGGGCTTTACTCAAGTGCTTATTTTGCCTTTTTATTTCTCTTATTATTTTCATTTCTTTATATTTACTATTTCTCAATCATTTTAAATATAACTTTGAAAAAGTTCTTACAAAGCAATGAACTTTCCTACATGCGGTGGTATTTACCTGCTCCACAAGCGCGTTTTCTCAGAGAACAAATTCTGCGAGAGGAAATTATTGCTACATGTGCTGCACGCAGGAACGGAAGGTGCGAATTGTACCACAGGCTTTTGGGACGCACGATGTAGGTCAATGAGATTCCAGTCTTGACAGGTGAAGGGTTTGCATCTGCCAAGAGTTCTGCCCCTGATAAACAGGACACAAAGCAGGACTGGGGCTGTAGGTGTTTCCTCACCTTCCTTTTAGCAGCAAAAATAAAGCAGTGAAGATCACTAAAACCCACTAGCTGTGTGTTCACAGCCAGCTGTGGCTATCGGCTTTCCTTAGACACCATGTGCACAAGAGGAAAGGGGAGGAAGGACCAGAGCTTGGAAGACTGCAAATGTGACCTGAATGGTTAAAAATCCAATTTCCATACCAGCCTGAGGAGGTGGCCTGCGAACAAAGAAAGCTGCCTGTACACCCACAGGTAGTTTGGTTTGCAGCCCAGCAGCACAGCGGTTTCTCCGAGCTGAACAGCAGCTGCACTCCTCCATGCAGGGCGTTGGGTTGATAGGACAAGGTGAGGTTAGAGTCTCTCACCTCTCCTTAATTCTTCCCAAACCACCCCCCGTGAATTATTTTCTTTGGATCTGGCATAGTTATCTGCTTCTACGGCAGAGAGATGCCACCTCTACTCATATCCAAACTCTGTTGCCAAGTTTAAGCGAGATGCACTGCCTGGAGCATATTCATGATTTCAAAAGAATATCATATAAAAACATTAATGTTCCGCTATTGACTTGAATGATAAAAAATCGGCTCGGCCACAACATGCTCTACAGTTTCCTGTAAGTCAATTTTTGCAGAGCATCTCAAAATTTCAGAAAAACACCATACAGTTTATCATATAGCGACAAAATGGATTTGTATTGCGCTGCCAATACTGGACGCCAGCACAAGCTACTTAAGCCATTAAATTCTATCATGCACTTGAGTCATGTGTGCTGTTGTTTTAGAAATACTAATTCATACACTTACTCTAAAAACTGTGATACGCCATTGCCAGTGAGTAAGTAGAAACAATATTCTGCCCCTTCCATTTCAAATAAAATTTCCCGTTTCTTCCATTTCCATCTCATTTTCAAATGTCTGAGAGCTGAGCCATACCTCAGGGCATTCACTCCACCAGCTTTGACGGGACTGTAGGCACGTT
Organism: Rynchops niger; assembly: GCA_013400035.1. Lineage (NCBI taxonomy): Eukaryota > Metazoa > Chordata > Aves > Charadriiformes > Laridae > Rynchops > Rynchops niger. The sequence continues at coordinate 367,927 of VXBH01008825.1, forward strand.
TACTTTGCCCAAATGCATAATGACAAGTGGCCTTAGTGGTAAAACCTAGTACGATATCTGTCATTTTCCTTTTAATCACTTTGGATGAGTGAATCATCAGCTCTCAGCTTTCCATTTGCTTATTTTTATTGAACACTTCTGCCCTGAGTCTAGAGAACATCTTGAACTCTCTGTCCCTTTCAAGAATTTATGCTGCCACCAATGGTTAATTAGTGACAGTAAAACAGCATGGAAAATGTAATGAGACACAGTAAACTGTCACGCTACTGACATCAAAGTCCAAAACGCCATGGCTCTTCACTGTTACCGTAACTACTTTGTAACATTTGTATTTTCCGTAAATCGGATTCTTCCACCTCTAAAGTAGCAGCGCTGAGCTGCACACTCTGTCCTGTTGACTTGAGAGGTCCTTTGAGAAGAACAAGGTCATGGTCATATAAAGTGACAACTTGTATGGCAGAAGTGAGCCAGGAAAGTTTCGGATGTGCTCTGCAAAAACATGAACTAGGCACATGCCAATTGTTCGGTACTTAATGCCACTGGACTAGACAGCAAGAGGTTTAATTACAAAATACATATAAGCAAAACTTCAAAAACATGTTAGGTATTTTTAAAGCAACATTTAGTGTTTAGATCCCTAAATACCATCTAAAAAAAAAAATGAAGATGCTTTGCTTGAACTTGCCATGCTTTTAGAAAGTTTGTAAGTGTGAGGTAAAGTTTTCAGAAGTCTTTCCATGATGTTCAAATGCTACGTATCACTTTCCAAAGTGACTCAGGCACACCTGAAAATCACATCCACTGCATCTTAAGAGTAGGAAAAAAGCCCTTGAAAGCACTCTCACAACTCTGATCGCTAGTAGGATGACTTGCTCTCCTGGCCCTCAAATACCAAGACCCAGAATAAAGGGGCACATAGAGGTAGGACTTTCTTATTTTTATTTTTCCATATTTTTGTGACACAAAATTCCAGTATTATTCTCATCTGCAAAATAACAATTCCAGTGTTACATTTATAAATAAAAATATAGGAAATTTGTGCTGCCATGCTTGGCACCTATCTGGAATTGCAAAAAAAGTTTTGGTAACTGCAGCTTGTTTACTAAACACTTAGCCAGATTTGAACTGCCCTTTTCAAATACTCCAAAAATGCAGCTACTACGGCACAGAGCTCAGCAAAGGTTATCTGTCCAGGTATCCATCCCACTTCCCTGTCTGACTTTTTCAGCCTTGTTGTGCTCTCTATGCTCATGCCCAGGAAATTCTGCTGGCTAATTTGAAGATGAGCCAGGACATCTATAGTATCTGTAGCCAAAGTGCTGGCTGCACTATTCCTATACATATACCTCTTATTCCTTATGGGATATGACTGAGAAAAGCATCGAAAAAATTAAAATTGGGTCTTGTGAAAAAATATTCATAATTAGTTCAAGAAATTATAATCTTGCAAGTAGACAGTGCCTGCCAAAATGGATTCTGATTTCAGTTTTAGAAACTTAAGTGCATTTTAATGGAGAATAATTTTGTGTTTGTTGTCAAGAGAGACCCTTTTATTCAAATGTGGGTATCCAAACATCCAAAAATTAAATTTAAAGCTACTTTATTATTCAGCTTCTAGACATCTTATGGCAGGCAGTGAAACATTTTTTTGGTCTTGTGAAAGCAAATTTCAGACAGTTGTCAGAAAGACACTGGCACAGCTGCATCCTACAGATGCGCCACAAGCTGGTTCCTGAGCACAGGCAGCGAAAGGGTGATGTGCCATTTGGCCAGTGACATAGTGATTTCTCGCAAAGAGCTTTTGGGAGCAAGCACTTAGAAGCTTGAAAATGAGATGAGGTGGAGTCAAACTGTGCATTACCATCTGTTTTAGCACTGATCTACTTGCATTTGGTAAAAGACCAATTCTATTTCTCTTTAACGGCAATTTTTCTGTAGGGTATCTCCCTAAACTTGCTGTAAGGTATAAAAAAAATTATGGTATTAAGCAGTATACTCAATTCTGCCAATCTTATTCCAAAAGACAATTAATAATAAAGTCTCTCTGATTTCAGCAGTACTGCTTCTCAAGTTAAACACTTCTCCAGCTAACACCGTCAGGCTCTGGTCTGTTGTAAGTAAAGAGCAGTACACCAAAGGCAGTGCTCATCTTTGAAATATTTAAGCTAGAAAAGACTGAAAGATGCAAATTGCACCAGAGTTTAGTAAATACCCACCTGATGCTGCTAGAGGTCCTGCTATGCTTTTCACCAGGCAACTGACGGAAAAATATTTTTTAAAAATAATTTGCTATCAGCTAGTGAGTTTGAGCTATTTTACTTTAATGTACAATTTTGAACCGATATAACTTACTCTCCTCTCTCTCCTCTGCCTCTGAAAATATACTATAGCATGAGACCCCTTCCACATCCAAAGGGTTTTTCTCTCTGTCTTCTGTTGGGGAGAATTATGATGGGTGCAGTAAAGCCATGAGAAGGAACGCTCCTTTTCACGACATTTAGTTCCACAGTTGCCTGATACAATTTCTTGTACACCCACTAAGACTTAAGACTGAAGTCTGAAGAATTTGCACCACTGGCTTTCTGCAGGAGGAGTGTTTTGAGATCAAAAACTTTGAGGCAAGGTGTTACTTTAAAAAAAAAAAAAAAAA
>VXBH01008825.1:370585-427378 GCA_013400035.1 Rynchops niger
AAAAAAAAAGAAAAAAGAGGAATAACAACATTACCCACATTCGCTGAGAGCACAAGTGCATCAGAAAGAACCCAGTGAACAACATTCTTGGGGTTTAGCAATAAAGCGACATAATAGACAGTGCTGAAAACCAGATCCACCATTCTAATTTGTTTGGAGCTTCAGAACTCCAAACTCTGAAAAGAACATTTTGTATATGAAATGACCGTATGGGCATGGCTTTGCTGTGACTTCCTATTGTGCTGAGGTGCTGGTAATGGAAACTTTTACTGCACTGTGTTCTTCTGAGCAACTTCCCTAGCTGTGGTTTTCTGCTATTCCCCTGATAAAAGCACCAAAGTGGTGAGAGTTTAGCAAGTATGTAAAACTCTCACATGAGTTTGACACAAGAGTTCTCAAAAGCAAAACTGTATAAAGTCGGAGACACCCAAACTAGGTCATTTCTCATCTGTTAGCACAGCAGGTGTTATACTGATGTTTAATTTCAATGTCTCCTTTGATTTAGTTTTGAAGAGCTTTGACGGAATTAGAGAGCACAATGGGAAATACTGTGAAAACGCCGAGAGCCTCCGAAGAAACAAATGTGCCGAGCCAAATGGGTAAGCACTCATTTAATTTCTTTTAAGAGAAAAAGATGTTCAGAATGTACGGTACATTCATCCATGTGTCTTCCTTCATCTGCCTGACGTAGTAAAAGCAGGCAAGAGCCTGACTGCTGTGGGAGAAGGAGGGCACCCTCAGACAGTGCTTATTTTTACATACGTTCTTGCTCATTTTCCAAGAAGTACTTTAATTAAAAAACCCAAATATTAAAACTACTAATTGCTTCTACTCCTTGAAAGACATTCCTTCCAATTCAGAAGGCACTGAGGCACTACTTCAGAAACCAGAAATACTGTGTTTTGACATACTTGCGTGTGATATTTTATACAAATTTGTTCTGGAAATTTGGTTTTGCTTCATTTAAGGTTAAAAACCTTAATGATGTTATGCTTGCACTGAACCTGAAGTCCGCTGTTGGTTGCATTAAAAGTAGCACACAGCCAACTTATCAGCAGGTTTATCAACAAAGATTACACAGAAATACATGTCACAGGCCAAACTGCCAAAGGGGATTTAACACATCTGCCCTACGCATCCACATGTGAAAAAATCAGGTTGAAAAGCTCCCCCCCACCATAGGCTGGAAGAAGGTCGTGCATCTGAGGGGGGAAGCAAAAGGGATTCAGCGACCTGCTACGCCCAGCCTGCGGGTGAGTAGATGGAGACGCAGCCCAGCCTCGGCTCTCACGCCACGATAGGACAGACAGCTGGTTGAAGAGCTGCAATAAATCACTCCCCAAAGGTGAGGAAGAGAAAACAGGTTTGATTTTTTTTTTTTTTTTTTTAGAGGAGGAAAGCGTTACTCGAAATTTTTGGCTTTTCCATGAAAGATGGTTCAGTTTCACTTCACATTGTTACAAAGACAGGGAACGAGCCTGGTGTCGTTAGTGGTGGAAGGAAACCTAGCCCTGCTTTTAGCGTGGCCAAGAAATAGCTGATAAGGGTCTTAGGTCCTAATAAGGTAGAGACCAAGTTCTGTTCAGGCTACTCAGAGGCCCGTAACATTAACCAACAATTTATTTTTTTGTGCCGAAGTGTGCCTCATGTTGGCCTTCCCAGCAACGGCTGTCACAAATACTGTAACCACAAAGCAGAGGCAAGCACACACTCAGCAGGACCTCGCTGAGGAGCAGGGGAATAAGGGGTCGCTGCCGTGGCTGTGACCAAGTTTGTATTGTTCCTGCACATGCTAAAAGTCAGGATTTAGCAGGGCCAAAGCTGACTGCATCCCTTCCAGTGACGTAAATAGAACACACCCCTAAAACATATTGATCGCACAGCAATTAAAGGGGGAAATTACCCATTTAGGATTCCAGGGCTCCATCTGCTTGCAGTGTCCTACACGTCTAGCACATCTAGAAAGGTGCTTTTTCAGATCCTGCCTGACCTTCAGCTGCCACCTGGGGAGGGGACAAGTCTCCCATAGCTGCATGGGAGCTGCTAAGGCCACGGGATGTGTCAGACACTCACACTGGTGAAATTGCACTGAGTAGCTACGTGTAAACATCCAAAGGCAGCTTTAAAATCCTGCATAGCTCTCTGGAGCTAACTCTTAGTCTGAATCAGACCAGCATTATTCACAATGGCTTGAATATCAGTAATTAAAGTCAGGAATACAAGCATCAGTACAGTCATCCAAATCCAATGAAAACAAACTTTCGAAAAGGAACTCAATACTAAAAGCATATATTGAGGTTAATGTAATGAGTTTGTATTTTTTTGTTTTCCTGAGCAGATCAATCTCTAAATCATGTCACCAAGCACGGTATATTTCCCCCAGGCCAGGAACAGCCACCTTTGACTTAAGTGAGGTGGAGAATCCAATCCACAGACTTACAACAGTCCCAATAGTCATTAGGAAAAGCAAGCTTTACACTGGCTCATTTCAGGGAATAAAAGGAAGGACTGAAACAGAAGGGAAATAAAGAAAGAATAACCAAGAAATGGGAAGAAAACAGATGACTGGAGTCTGCAGACTTGATCTGCAGCGTGAATGTGTTCATCAGACCCCTACGAGCACTTTATGCTGCCTGAGAGCTGCACTGAAAGCAAAACCTTGTGCTTTCCTCACCTCCAGCGCATTGATCTTGGTCCTGAAAAAGAGAAGAGTGCATAAGCTGCATTTCCCCAGGAGGCATTTGAACTCCAAATATGACTGCACTCCATCCGAAAGCACACTGTATGGGCATCCGTGACACAACCTAGGTACTGACAACAGGGTAACTACTGCAGCAAGTGGTCATCAGGGGATGTGAGCCCTCCTCTTTCCTCCCTTGGGACCCTGAATCAAGGGTTAATCCTTGCTGAGCTGCACCTGCATAACTCTCAGTTCCCAAGCTGGCTGGGGTAAATCTAATTTGGGTACGCCAGGGCGACGCTGCAGCCACACCTTACGGCTGCTGCACAGCCAACCTCCCAGACACACTCCAGTGCCCTCCTTTACCCTCTCTGGTAGACGCCATGCCATAAATCACAGTATTTCTGCTGGAGAGTAAAGCTGGGAGGATGCAGGGAGCTGAGCTCGGAGCAGCTCATTCCCCCTCCAGACAGGGACCACACGGGCGCACAGCACAGCGGTTTTGGGGGGCAATGAGCTGGATATGGATGCTCTGCCTACACTCTCCCTCCTCTCTAACCAGGCTTCTTAGTCCATTCACCAAGAATAATTCGAAGCATGTGATATTCAGTCTCACACTTCACAAGACGTCCAGGGATGTAGACACCTAAAACCAACAAATATTTCATATTCATTTTCTACTCCTAAAAAAACCCCAACAGAATTAACACCTGATTCAGTGGAAATGACTGTGCTTCGACCTTTCCACTCTAACTATTGAGTTGTTCCATTTCAGATGTAACCTACACTCACACTGCGGAAGAGAGGTCGTGTTAGAAAGACTCAGTCAAATCTTCTTTTTTCTTTTACAACTTAAAAGTACAGGGAGCTCATCAGATCAAATCTATTAGATCATTGTAAATTTTAGGTGTGGAGAAAGAGGGTAATTTTCTTAGCCCCTGTTTCGAGGCTTATGTATTTGAAAGGAGACAGTATGGGTTTTGTGAAATGTTGTAGAGTATGGTGGGGTATTTCACATGACCAAAAAAACCCAGTGAGGCTTGGTTTAAATACCAATTAAAATGAGGTCTTGTTTGTGGAGTGTGAGGGTTTAAAGGTTTTGGTAGTACAAAACCCCTTTACTTTCACTCTTATATAAGTACATGCAGTTTAAGAGGTAACGTTTGCATGGATGGGGCAGCCAACACTATAATTAATTCCTTCCTTTTCAGAACTACAAATTAATGTGCAAAATTGAAACAAAAACAGATATAAAGATGAAAGTGTAAGCAAAGTAATGCAGATCTTGCCAGAGAAAAAGTCACGTACCCTGTAGTGCATAACGAAATGCAAACCACTGGTACGCAAGGAAGGAGAGCAGAAAAGCACTTGTTTTCCACCCTTTCAGCGTGGAAAACATTTATAAAAAAAACAGCGTAAGTTTTAAAAAAGCATTGCTGAAGGCACTGCCATTAAGCTAAAAAAGATGGCATTCCATGTAGAATTGCTTTCAAACAATTCGCAATGAGAAATTAGGTGCCAGCACTTTATCCTCACTCTGCAGTTCTTACAACATACCTTCTGGCATTTATTTCTTGTATTCACGGGTAAAGATTTTGCTTCGTTGAAAAAGACTCAGCACCAATGCTTAGGTCTCCTTAGCCTCAGGCACTAAATAGTTTCGTAGACAGAGAAGGTGTCATAATTTTTAGTGCAGAATGGGGAAGCAATCAAAGGCACACTCAGCACAGAATTTCTTCAGTATATTTGAACCAATTGTATAATAAGTTACAGTAGACTAATCACGGCAGTTGGCTCATTAATACAAAGGTACTGGACTAGTCCTGTTTAATTCAGTGACACTAATCAACTAAGAAAACCATGGTCAAACTAATCAATGTCTATTCCAGACTACCTATCCATAAGGATGCTCACTAACTCTATTGTGAGGCTACTTCAATGGGCAAAGGCTAGCAAGACTAAAAATGCTTACGGTCAGTTTGAATATTAAGGTAACTACTTTGCATAACACAGGCCCCTATAACACAAAAACAAACAGCTACTCATAATCAACTGAGAAAAAACAGCCTTTTATTTCCTTTAAACCACAGATGTGGAATATTTTTCTTGATACTTATATTTTCATTATCACTGCTGTAAGGATAACAAATGTAAAATTTCTCCTCTTGAAAATATTTCTTTTCTGCAGGCTTGCATGTTTCCTTCAGCCTTTCATCGTTATCACTCTGAGTTATTTGTAAGGCCCCGGGACACAGAGGCTGAAAACACAGTCCCCGTCGCAGCATTCATTCAGGATGCTCTTTCTAGGTTTCCCTAAAACAACTGTTTTCCTTAAAGACAAGTTGACGAGGAATTTATATTAAATGAGAAAATCCAACATGATACAGAAGTGTGTCTGTCTCTCTGGGTAATTTCTTTCCCTCCTCCCTTGAATTCAATCCCATTTTTGTGCCTGTTGAGCAGCACAGAGTGGGCAAGTATGGAGATCAGACCACCTCTGCAGATGTACTGCTGGATGGTATTACTAAGGAATGGGGCGCAGATCCTGCTGGAGGCAGAGGGAAATCTTTGTCTCCTCGTGTGCCGGTGGAAGGTACTAAAATGTGCAGAGCGAAGGGACCCACCTTGAGGACAAACATGAGCAGCGTATTACGTGATCTCTCTTGCCAGGACTTCTGCAAAAGAGCTCAAAACGCCCAGCATGACACATTTCTGAATCTCTCACCTGCCAGCATTTACCGGGCACCATAGATTCCTGATGGATCATCGAATCATAGAATGTGTTGGGTTGGAAGGGACCATTAAAGGCCATCTAGTCCAACCCCCCTGCAGTAAGCAGGGACATCATTAACTAGATCAGGTTGCTCAGAGCCTCCTCAAGCCTGGCCTTGAAGGTCTCCAGGGATGGGGCCTCCACCACCTCTCTGGGCAACCTGTTCCAATGTTCCACCACCCTCGTAAAGAACTTCTTCCTAATGTCTAATCTAAACTTACCCTGCTCTAGTTTAAAGCCATTAACTCTTGTCCTATCGCTACATGCCCTTGCAAACAGCCCCTCCACAACTTTCTTATAGGCCTCCTCCAGGTACTGAAAGGCCCCTATAAGGTGCCCCTGGAGCCTTCTCTTCTCCAGTCTGAACAACCTCAGCTCTCTCAGCCTGTCTTCACAGGAGAGGTGCTCCAGCCCTCTGATCATCTTCATGGCCCTATGGAGCTCTTGAGGTGCTTTTGAATGTTTGATAGTCTCAGTCTTGTGCAAAGTGCCTGTTCCGTCCTTCAGAAACCCAGGAGACTCAGCCCATGTCCTACACAATGCTGCAAGGCCCAGAGTCATCCCAGCTGATGTAAAAGGTCTTCTTATCTCTTTATTGACTTCAGTTCTGCAAATTGCAGTTGTATAATGATTTAATTATAAACACCTCTGTTGCATCTTTAATTGAAGATAAGGGCATCTCGTGCTACCTCTAGGACAGTTTCCACATGAGAGGGGGAGAACAAAGAGCTCTAGTCGTCCAACAAGCTAATTTTAAAAAGTGATGGGAAACGGGCAATAATGGCCACACTCTGATTGCCCTTGATCTAAACTATTACCTTTGAATAGTACCAGTGATGGAACAATTCAACATGCATCTTCCTTTCCTTAAATGTAATGCATTAGCTTGGCTCAAAATTGTACTAGAGGCATTTAGGCAGAGGCATTAATCAAACTGGATTACTTCCTAATACTATAAATACTTACTAATTTTGCTAGTTTCAAACTGAATATGTCCTTGAAATATGGTAATTACTAGACAAAGTGGTCTAAAAACAGTTGCTTACAATTAACCAAATGACCTTTTTTTCATTTCTAATATCTTCCCATTCTTCTTATAAAGTTATAGGCTCATCTTTAGCTCTTTGTGTTTACCGAATAACATTTCAGAGTGAGATGTTTTTTTTCCAATTTGACCTACTACATAAAATATACATAATGAAAAATCTATTTCTACTTCAGAACCCTATCTTGGTTTTAAGTGACATTTCCTTTCTTCTTTAACAGGTCAGGAGAGTGATTTCCTTGCTGTCCTCTATGACTATCCTTCAGCAGACATAAGCCAACCTATATTCCACGTGGGGGAAAAACTACGTGTGCTATCAGAGTAAGTTGATCCAGTTTTTTTTTTTTAAATTAGGTTTTGTTACAATTGATGCAAACTCTGTTTTATGCACCTGGCCAAAACAGAATGCAGTTCAGCAACATGAACTGAGTTCAGAATTTGCAAGGAAGGATTCTTAGCCATGGTGTAAATTTCCCCATAGTTTAAGGATTTGGGATTTCAGATTGTTCTTGGATCCTTGGATTCTTCTGACATGGTTTCTGCAGCTGGATTCAGACTCTATTCTAAGGTAGGACTCAAACCAGAATTCTGCTCTGAAAAAAAAATTTGAAAGTATCTCCCTATGTTAGTGGAAAAAAAGTAAGAGCAAAAATAGTTTGAATCACATAGAAAAGGAAAATTGTTCTGAATTTCTGTCAAGTGTGTGTCTTATTTTCTTTCTCATCCTTTTTATCTAACGAACAACTCCATTATGATTAGGTCTTAGAATTTCACCCTCGATTTAAGGCAGCTCTAACAAAAATAAAATAAAAAATACAGCTTTTTTCTTCTTAATTTTTGTAAGTGATTCTGCAGTTTCTTAGTTGAGGGTGGGGGTGTCAAATATTTCCCAGTCACTTCCACATAAAAGTTTGAAGAGCGCCAGAAGGAAGTGAGCTTAAGAGTACTACTTCGGACTGACCTTAAGCATAGCACAAAAATTTCCACACACAACAGTAAGCACAATTCTTGAAAAATGGAAGCCAGCAGCCCTAACGTTTTTATGCACCACTTGTATCGGCACACAGTGACCTCCTAGAAGTTACTCGGTCCCACAGACACTGTTTGCACTGCTTAAACAGAAATTAAAGATTTCATTTTTGCAGCTGGTGGAGCAGATGGATTCAAGGGGAACTAGACATATTCCTAGCAGAGAAACCCTCTTGAGGATTTCTAAATTTGTAAAAAAAGTTCTCTACCTGAGGAAGTCAGAGTATCAAATGGTTGGAGGACAGAAGTACTTATGAGAAATATCACAGACGACTGATGAATTCTCGGACTCTTCTCCCAGCTACCACGACCTATAATGGCCTTTGTCAGCAACAAGCTACAGGGCTACGTGGACCTTTGGTCTGACCCAGAATGGCTGCAGTTATGTTCTGATGACAAAGTGCTTTCCCTACCTCCCTGAACCTAGAGGTCACAAGGCTCAGACAATACCACTAGATGAATTTTCTGCTGATGGAAAGCTTCCCTAAACCAGGGGAATTCTTCTCTGGTAACTTCTAGCTGTTTAAACCTTGCTGCAGTTTGCATAACATCCACAACATAGTACAACAATAGCTTTAGCTTGGAAATTCCAGCTTAAAGCCTCTCTCCCAGCTTTTATCAGCTATGACCCCTCACAATACCACATAACTACATATGCCCATATCAAATGGAATTATATGTGTAGCATATTATATGCATACATTTGCTGCATAGTGTGATCTACTGGATGAAAAGTTTCTAAAAGAACTAGGCTTCTGTAGCAGTAGTTTTTATCATGTTTGCCTGTTGTGCAGTGATCAACAGCTTCTCTGAATAGCAAATAAGAGCCAAAGCAAGCCTTGATGGGAACTTTCCTCTTCCTATTTTGAATCAGCTTGTCCACAGAAGACATGACGCTCCAATGCTCTACGCAAAGCATAGTGTCCTAATGAAGGACCTGTTCTTCCCTACTAGGGCATGTGCTGATGTTAACAAGAACTGCTTGCCTGCAGACTCTTACCACACATAAGCTGTGGGCATAATCTTCTTCTCAAGTCATTCAAAGAAGCAAAATGCAGTCGAAGAGAAGAGCAGGATGGCAGGCACGACCAGAGCATGAGTGATGAGGAGTCACCATGGAGAAGCCAGCATGAGCAGGCAGCACGTACTGCTTCTTTAACGGCTGCTTTTCAGCCTTCTACCAAAGCAATTATGTGTAGCAGCAATCAGTCCCACCAATCCCACCAGGAACATGATATATGGAATGCCCATAGAAAACACAGCTCCTCACAGCTATTTGTGACCGCTCTGGGTTGGCAGGATTAGATAAGCACCACTGGCACAGTGTCTCACTCTCCACACTTGTCAGGCACCTTTTATTACCAGACGAACAACTGCAGTTAGCTGGCAGCAGTCAAAGCAGATGTCCACCAATGATCCCCCCAATCTACATAATTTCTGTGGCTCCTGCCCCAGGAGAGATGTGCTGCTTTTTTATTGGAATCTGGTCATCAACCCATTGAAGAAAAGGAAAGGAGCAAACCATGAAGCAGGTTCTGTTAGACTGAAAACTGGTTCCCAGGCAGACGAGGGTCCATTTGCTGAGCATCTCTACCCTGATATTACAGGAGAAACTACAGGGCTGTCCAGACACAGCATACTCAGACATTACCTGAATATCTTGGATACCAGTACAAGTCTAGCTGTGGGAAGGCAGAGCACAGCAGGGTTTAACCACTGAGTATTTACCCTTCTTCTTTTAACTACAGAAAAATATTTTATTACTGATGTAATTTAAATGGAACAAACATAGCTTATTTCTGTGTCCAAATTTAATCCTGATGTAGGTTTAGAAATGGAACTACGCCAGTGAAACAAACTTTGGTCCCTTTCTGAATATGTAGGTTCAGGAACACAGACAGAAGGTTATAGGCTAATCTGTATGTCTTAACTAATTTCTAAAATAAGGACAAGGTCTGAAAGTACATCTGAAAATATCCCTTCTCTTGCTTTCACACAGTGAAGGAGGCTGGTGGAGAGTCCATTCCCTTACAACAGGTCGAGAAAACTATATTCCAGGAAAATACGTAGCAAAGGTTTACCATGGGTAAGTAAAGGCATTTCCCGTAGTCTTTCAACACTACTTTTCTACATACAGTGCCCCGATTAGTTATTCAGTGGCATAATCAAAGCAATGCCAATAGTGACTAGACAGGCAGAAATTTTCTTTATTGACAGTCTAAAATAGTTCCTTTGAAATCTGAGAACATCAAATCCACATCTAAGTTTAGATTATATGAAAAGGAAAATACTAGTTTTAAATGTTGGAAAGGGTCAAAAAGCCCTCAAATGTGATATCTCAAATACTTCGTTGCAGGGACTCATCTCTAATTTTAAGACATTGATAAAGAGACCTTGTTTAGAAAGAATTTTTTTATATTTACAAAGAGTAAAATTTAAGCTAGAGTTGCTCATGAAAAACAGAACAAAAACAACAAATAGAAAAAACTAATAAGTCATTCAGGAATGTAAACTCTCACACTGGCAGAGCTAAGGAAGGTTCAGAGGTTTCTTGTTGTCCTAGACACCACTCAGGAAAAAAAAAACATTAAAGCACACACTTAAAACATTTTTGGCAAAAGTTTTAATACCTGTTTAATTTTAAGCATATGAACTGTGAACTTCACTGCAATTTATGTAAGTGCTTAAATTTTAATACACTTTTATATATTCTCCTGAAATAGAGATGCTTTCCAAAAGACAGGGCACCGGGTAATGAAAGCTACTGTCTGAAGCTTCCCCAAGACCATTTTTGCTGGTAGCACACGGGATCAAATACACAAGAACAACTAAAATAAAGTGCTAGTAAGTCCTCCAACAAGCTCAGTTACATGGTTAGACACTAGCTCTGGCAAAATACAGCAGTGCACCAAGCTGTGGTGAAAAACAGTAGTTCTAACTCCACCTTCCCATATCCACAAAGTCAATTAACTGAAATGGATGGACTGTTCCCTAGCATAAGCAGAATAATTGTATTTTATTTTGGGTTTATGTACAATGCAATAAAATACAATTTGGGGTTAACAAAAGTAGTTTAAATGAAAAAGAGGGAGTTAATTAATGTCACAGATACTCCATCAATATACCACAGGGATATGTCCCAACTACTTAGATCAAGGCAGCTTGAAAAGTGTTCTTTTCCCTAATGAGTCCAAACCTTATTCACTCTTCTCTTAGTCTTACAAAAGTTAATAGAACTCAAAGAGAGCAAGATTTTCTCCATAAACTGGGGAAATATGCCTGGACATAGTTGAGAGAATAACTACAGAAAACCACAGTGTTATTTTTGCCATCACTTTTCCTGGCTAATGCTGCACTTTCACGGCCACACGCTGCTCTCTGTTTCACTGGTGTCCAAATTTCAGAATTTGTTTTTTCCTGCTTCACAGCTGGTTATTTGAAGGGCTGGGAAGAGAAAAAGCAGAGGAACTTCTACAGCTACCCAACACCAAGGTCGGCTCCTTCATGATCAGAGAGAGTGAAACTAGGAAAGGTGAGAAAATAGGATTTCTTTCCCCCTTGATCTTGGGCACTAATAGTTTTACGGCTTTTTAATTCACTCCCTGTCCTGCTTCATATGGATCAGTCTGAAACCAGAAAATGTGAAGGCAAAGGCACCCAATGCAGCACGCCAGTCTTCTCCAGTCACCTAAACTACGAGCGGTGCTGGAAACATGGTTAGCGATGGCCATGGAAAGTTCCACAGGCATCAGCACAAACAAGACACAGTTGTTTAAACACTGTTATTTACTTTGGTTGCACGCAAAGCTTATCCGGCAGTGGGACTTTTCAAATGGAGGAAAAGTCACAGCTTTGCCTTGGTCCACAAAAGATTGCCTCAGGAAGCTATAAAATACACACCAAGCAGCAGGGGTGGCTGATAAGTGCATTTCCTATATGAACAGGTGGTTTTTATTTACTTTTTTAAAATGACGTGCCTTCAATTTTATTTTCTTTCGTAGCAATTCTGTTGCTACGTGGGAATTGTACTGTACACACTTTATACTTTTATTCTCTTCAATGGGAATACATATCCCACTGTGCAATGTGGTATCTTCCCTTTTTCGGAAGCAGCAGAACACATCCGAATATCATGATACCACAGATAGAAGAGAATAATAAATCACCTACTCTGCATAACACAGGCCAATTTGTTTCATAATACCTATACTAAATTCAAAGAAATTTAGGTTCAACATTCAATCCTTACCAATTAAATGCTGTACAATAGTTTTGAGCAAAGAAACAGGAAAATCCAAGTTGTCATCTCCTGCCAGGACTGCACTATCAGGTAACAGCTACTGCATTATTGGGAGGTGACTAAATCAGCATACCAGCACATGAGTCTGGTCCCCTTCTTCAGCGGAAGACAAACAAGTTCTGTAAAGGCCTATTTCCTTTACACCATTTCAAAAAAAACCCATACCAGAAAAAATAAAGGAAAAACACACCAGAAATTTAAATTCAATCAAAATCTCAGGCCCTGATGTGAGGCTCTGTATTCCCTTTGTTATACTTCAGTATGTATATAAAGTATACTATATAACTAGAAATTAGGATGGCCACTCAGGTTTTTTTTTCAGATCTTTCTGGTACCACATCTTACAGATACTTTGGTTGTGATCACTGCTATCCAATCCAGAAGTAGGGTCCTACTTTGGTCTAATTAATTTTCTCTCTTTCTCCAGGTTTATATTCCTTGTCAGTGCGGCACAGGCAAGTGAAACATTACAGGATCTTCCGCCTTCCAAATAACTGGTATTACATCTCTCCACGGCAAACCTTTCAGTGCCTTGAAGACCTTGTGAATCACTACTCAGGTAAAAAGAACTACAGGATAAATGTGTGTTCTACTGGCAACTGTAAAACTATCTATCAAAGGTCCAGATAAGAAGTTTTGCCTATGTGCGAGACTCGCAAATACTGCCACAGAACAAGCAATAGAAAAACTTTTCATTTATATCTTTTACATTACTTGTTATCCTAAATACAAATATGCTAACCTTAACAGTGCAACTGAAATCAACCCAATAACTCAGCTAAATAAAGATAGATAGGCTCTGCCCATATTGGTAGATGATACTGTATGGCTATGCCAATAGAGATGTCCCTAACACTATTTGGTCCAAACACTAGTGTCTAGCACTTTCTTAGCCAACTTTCAAATACGGTCTGGAGATTAGCACAGGCCAGTGATGACCAAACCCTAGCACAGCTCAAGTTCAAGTTTGGGTGTACAAAAATGTTAAGCTGTACAGATGCCAAGTCAAGGGTTTGGGTCCCAGGGCCAAAGTTCAACTCCTGGTTCGTTTTCTTTACCAGCGTGGACATGTCTGCCATTTATCTACTTACCATAGAGACAGACAGATAGAATCAGGACATGCAAGACCAGGTTCTCCAACCACGCTTCTCTTGGGAACCACTACATCACACAACCTTATCTACAGCAGGAAATTATCGGAAACGTTGTTAGTTTCTTCCCTATTACTTTAGAAGAGTATGGCTGGATCTTATTATCAACAGAAGTTATCTCAAGGGGCTCAAGCTGTTAGCTTAAATTTAGATTCAGCTGTCATTTTTACTAACATAATTCCAGCTGATGACACCTGTTTCAATTATAGTTTTCCAGATTTATGGCAATTAACCTGTGTCAGAGAGATAACAAACGACAGAATTAAGTGACTGCAGTTAAAATGAGAACATTTTAAAATGAGGAAGGAAGACTGCAATGGTTAAGTTCATAAAAGTTACATGAGAACAATAGGTTCTGTGCTTTAATTACTAATGCGTACTCTGTAATTTCAAAAGTGTAAAGCAACTGTATCTGCGTATTTCATAGGTAAATGAAAAAGTGTGTTGGCCAAAGACTACTCTGACATGCTGGGGAGAAAAGCCATATTCACATTTAAAACACGCAAAAGAAACTTTCACGTCTAATGACACAAACAGAGTGAGAATTTGGACGGCATATTTTTTATTTTTACATTTTAGTTAGCTGACACCTTTCTCCATTTAGAAAGAACGAAACAATTGATGCCTAAGATTTTGGATGGGGGAAACCCAAAACTTGTGACAATTCACATTTCTACTTGAGTTATAGGTGTCAGAGGAGACATAGTGAGATTTAGCTCTCCTCCTTCCTCCACCATGAGATGATACAGAATCTCACCCTGAAATAAAGCTCAGAGATGTAAAACACTAGTGTTCGGCCACGATGTTCTCTACTTCCCTAGATGTCTCCAGGGACATGAGTTAGTGGTGGACTTGGCAGTGCTAGGTTAACGGTTGGACTTGATGATCTTAAAGGTCTTTTCCAACCTAAACGATTCCATGATTCTGTGATTCTACTTGGGCAGAAGAATATATGCAATGTTCCTAGTGGAACAAGGAGAAGAGGATAGAGAGAAGAAACATATATGAAAGTAACACGTGAATCTTAATTCATTCCATAGCCATGTCCCACAGCACAACCGGTGCACAGACAATCCAGTCCGAGTGGTTGTATCTTGCATCTGTTTTACACTCTCTTTGCATGGCTGAGGCAAAAGCAGAACTCACTGAGGACTCAGGGAACCTGGGTTTAAGTCCCTGCTCTGTCACAGACTTTCTTCTAGAGTTTGGGCAAGTCACTGTATCTTTCTGTGTCTCAGTTCCTCACTTATACTGTGGGAAATATACCTCATGATAAATTAAAAGGCAAAAGTATGAGGAAAGGAAAAAGTTAAACCTGTGTTTCAGCGTCCTTGCTGAGAACACACAATTTATTGACTGCTACTACTGTGCCCAAAACTGGTTTTTTGAGCACGCACCGGGGAAGGAAAACAATGAAGGTAAGAATGAGCAAAGATTAACTGTCTGTTTATTCATTTCCCTGTTCAGAAGTTGCTGATGGCCTCTGCTGTGTCCTTACAACACCTTGTCTTACCCAGTGCACTAACAACAACAGCGTAACAAATCAAGTTCCTCCTGTGGTGATGCGTAATAAAAACTTCAACTGGAGAAATATTCACAGGTACCACATATAACACAGGCCGCCAAAAACAAGGGGTTTTTTTCCAGCCTTGTAGATACTTGTACTTACATCACAAAAGAAACATCCATTTCCTTCTTCAGAGGCCAGTTTTAAAGATTAGACAATCCTCAAAGCTGCTGACAGCAGGTTAACCCATGAAAACTGGATGTCCAGTTCTCTACCTGAAAATCTTGGTCTAACTTTGAATAATAATATAGTTAACATTAAACCATGTCTCCTATTCAGCTAAGGGTGTGCCCACCTATGCAGTCCCTTTGGAACTCCTCTGAACCAAGGGGGCGGGAGCAAAAGCCAGGCCATAAAGCCTAGTCAGATCCACCACCAATGTCAAATTAACATGCAGTGACTACAGGTGAGTCCTGATGGTCAGAAATGGTTCACATGGTGACCACCCATGAAGCAGCACAAGTGCAATGAACGCATTATCCCAGCATAAATCTTTCCTACTGTGTGTGTCTCAATACACAGCCCAACTTGAGGTTCATGAGACTTCTAATATCATGACTGCAACTAGAGAAAATAGGTCAGGTTTCAGAAGCTGGTGAAACAACCACCTTCAGGAACAAAAGCACCTCTTATTTTTGAAGTGTAAATTTTCCTCCACTACCCTTTCTTTACAAAGCATATTAATTTGCTTACAAATGCAAGAAAATTTTGTGCAGTATCAAGGCCATCTTTCCTACAGATTAAAAAGAAAGAGAGAAAGTATATAGATGTCATTTCCTTTTCAGATGCTGAAAAATATTTAAATACTACTGTTGTACTGATTTTTTCGGAAAATCTCTAAAAGACAGAAATCTCTGGTGATTTATGAGACTGGAAATTTTTTATACAACAAAATTAACATCATTTGGTTTGACAACTATTAATATTATACTAACAGGCTCAGTTCAAGTAGCTGAAATGGTAACAAAATTTTGTTCTTTTAAAGGCTGGAGGTGACCGAAGATACTGAAAGCACTCTGGCAGCAATGGATGACTCTTGTCTCAGCTATGGCCTGAGGGAAAGTATCGCTTCCTACCTCTCCTTAACAGGGGATGACAACACTTCTTTTGCAAGTGTCAGAAAGAAGAAAGCCCAATCTCTTATTTACACAGGGAGTAAACGTAAGAGTACCCTTCACTTGCCACCTACATACTATGAGGACTAAATATAAGACAACCAGGAAGAAACAAAAAAAAAAAAAAAGGACAAGTGAGGGGTTAGAAGAGAAACGCAGAGCATTCTGTCGTCCTCCAGTCCTTCGACAGCTTAGAGATATAAGCTGATGATCAAACGCTGGCAATGCTTCTGCATTTTCTCTTCTGAATGTCAACCAGAGACCTTCTTAAGGGTGCCATCTTGGCCATGGGATACGTTGGGAATGTCCCCAGTGCACCTGAAATTAGAACCTGCTCACAAGCAGGATAAACTGAGATAGACTCAGAGACAAGTGAGGCAGAGGACTCTTCAGCAAGGGTGATGCCCACCATTGTACAAAGGTGATTGCATAGAGAAGGACTAACTACAGCTCAAGAACTTAAATTAAGTCTTACTCTGTTATTCTCCACAAGGCTGAAAATCATCTTTTCAGGACCTACCTACATTGAGAAAAGGAGCCTTTTTCTTCTCCATATAGAATCATTCATTGTCATTGACAATGGGTCAGAAAATCGTCAATAACCCTAAGAAAGTGTCTAACATCCATCATCCAAGAAACACCTGTTTATATTGACTCCATACTTCTGTCATTTTTGCCTTTTAGGGAAAAAAAAAAAAATTAGAATAATTGACTTTCCAAGTGGCATTTAATTCAACTGCTGGTAATGGACTGCAGCAGCACAAAGTGGTTGCAAAATTAAGAACAGGTTTAACTCACTGAGAAAAGTAATTCCTGCTTAGCCCTCAGCTTCTCATAGTATGGCAAATATACAACAGAAAACAAAGGGTTTTTTTAAGTGAAAAGTGAAATGTGGTAATACCATGCCTAAACGCAAAGGTAGGCTTGCAAAGGTGTGACTTTTTATGTATAGAGGACCAGATTTTAACCTCATCTCCTGAACGCATCCCAATATTTATGTATAATATTTATATTAGTAGAAGCTTTTTTTTAATAATTAAACTCAGAGAGCAAATCAGTAACGATGGCTGTTAAAGAGTCTTCTGAATTTCTTGTTTGAAGAGAGTTATGTCAAATAGCAATGACACATTTCATCAAACCGCTTAAAGATTTGTAACTGGATTATCTGAAATTTTACAAATTAGAGAATTTTTCATTATATATGCACCCTTTTCTAAGTGATAAAGGAGCAGCTGGCATGGTCCTTTGAACGTGATTTGTGATTGCTTTCTAAATCAAGTAGTCACTAACATCTGGGGGTGTAAAATGCTGCAATCTATGTTCTTGAGCTGAAATCTTTTCAATCTAATATTCTGTCCTACCTTTTTGCACAGATTTGAGTAATAAAGGTTTGGAGAGAGGGAACTGGAGATATATATGTACTTTTTTTATTTTCTCTGTAAGTACGTCTTAGCACAAATCTGTGTGGTCCTTAGATCCTTAGAGAAATCAATATCTCTAGATCTTAGGTCATTTGCACTAGCAAGAGATGTTCAGAGATGAAAATAGTTCACAGCCTGTTTAAACATATTTCAGAACTTAAAGGATGAATGAAATTTGGCTGGTAAACATTGAACACCATAAAGCAAAATGAACTCAGGAACTCTAGGCATTTGTATAATCTTATTACTGTTACTGATCATTAATACGTTATGGTGACTGCAATTTATCCAGTAAAATGTATATGGGGAGCATTACAGGTTTCTTAGTCATGACTTGTATTATTCATTAAATAATATCCAGTAGTTACTCTGTATTGCTTTTAGAAAATGGAAAACCTAGTGTGCAACTAGTACAATCACCCAGCCTTGCAATGACACTGCCAGAAGGTATCTTTGATGGAACACAACACAAGAATCCAAGAGCCCATGTAACTGGGCAGCACCTGGAATATGCTCTGTAGGAAGGGGAAAAGACATGTTCTGATGACGACAGGTTCACACAATCACAGACCAGTTCAGGTTGGAAAGGACCTCTGGAGGTCACCTGCTGCAACTCCCTTGCTGAAGTAGGGCTACCTAGAGCTGGTTGCCAGGACCATGTCCAGATGGCTTTTGAATATCTCCAAGTATGGAGACTCCACAACTTCCCTGGGCAACCTGTGCCAGCACTTGGTCACCCTCACAGTAATGACGTGAGAAGGTGACAAAAGTTTGTGAATTGTGCCATTTTTTTTGTATGTGTGTATGGTTGAACTCGATGATCTCAAAGGTCCTTTCAAACCATGAAGATTCTATGATTCTATGATTCTAAAGGATGGCTGGATTTCACAGATGGTTATGGGGAAATTCTGTGAGGTTTGGCCATTTTTCACAAATAACTGAAAGATTATTTTAAGGACCTTTTGTGAAGCACAATCTTGTGAGGGCAAACAGCACTGTGGTGATTCCCTACAAATCTGAGATTTGTTAAGAAACAACATCAGAAATACCAAATTTGGGTAGGGATGTGTCAAAACTAGGATCAATGTTGAAAAAGTAATCAAAGGTGGTTGGTTGGTTGGTTGATTGGTTTTAGAGGGAATGAGGCTGGTAAAGGGAGAAAAAAAAGGAGATGGGAAAAGAGGGAAGAAGAGGATCTAAAGGGTAGTTAATTATAGGATTGAGGATATTTAGGGTCCATGTCAGACAGCCCTGCATCCAATTGCAGTAGTTTTCAGTAGGGCAATAAATTTGCTCTTTCCACCATTGGCTGACCTTCTTCCATGGCCAGCAGGGACCTGGTGTATTCCCTTGTGTTGGGTGGAAGCAGCCTGGGAGATCTCCTGACACCCACCAGGAAACACCTGGAACAGACACCTAACATCTGCCCTTCACAGCCTTCTGCAAGAGATGGAGGCAATCCATACCATTGATCTACTCTTCCATGTCAAAATTACACCAGTAAATAAATCAATTAATCAAAAGATGAAGTCAAACACCATGTTAATGCTCTTAAATGATTTAAAACAAGACCATAATCACTGAGACTACACTCACTTTTCTAATCATACTACTGAAAGATGAAATAAGTCATAAAAAGTCCTCCTGATACTTTGCATTGATTTGGTACAATCTTTTTTTTAAATCTGTTCCGAACAAAAGCTATTGTAGGGCAGACACAGGAAACTCAAAAGCATTTTGCTATTATTTCAGGAGCACGTCTTCTTGAAGAGAAAGTTTCATACATCACACCTCTCTGCATGCTAACAAACACCATCTTTTTTTTTTTTTTTTTTAAATGCACAACAAAAACCCAAACAAGGATCACAAGACTAACTTGCAGAAAAGTTGTATTGCTTCATGGGATTTTCCCTCAGGAAACTTATATCTGGTATATATTCTCAGTTTCATGATTCTTAATCTGTGTGCACCTCCTTTTTTACAGTAAAATTAAAAGTATACAATGGTTTTGGTATCTTGTAAAAAAACAAGACACATCCCTTTACAGGAGGTCTAGGTGAGAAATCTGAGTAAACCAACAGATGCATTGTGCATCACTTCGTTACAAAAAAAAAAAAAAAAATAAAAAAAAAATTAAAATAATCAAGTATATTTTTAAGCCATTGCTGTTACTGCTTGCTTTTGGTTTTAACAGTGTATTTCATAAGAAAACTAATCCACCGTGAAACTGTAAGGATAAATACTTAACCTCACTTTGAAATAAGTGGAGATCCTGCTTTTGCCAAGACAGTGGTCTGCACAGCCCCAGGAAGAAAACTGTTCTTACAAACACTAGATTAGTGGGAAGAACTGATGCACCTGCCTGCTCATTGCACTTGCCACTGTTTTCCCTTATTCCATGTCCTGCTGTAGGAGAAAGGAGGAGTTCAATGAAAAGATGTAATGTGCAAGTACACTCCAGAAATAACGATAAGCAAAGAGATCCTTGCATTTCCCTTTTATCAGTTGTTCAGCTGGCAAATTGCACTGTACCCTGTTACAGCTTTCACAGGGACCCATCCTGAGCCATGTCAGTAAAGGGTTTGTGACTTCAGAGAAAGAGTAGGATGAAGCTGTACTCTGAGAGAAAAGGACTCTGAGTCTACTAGCAAATTAACCGCTATGCCAAGAGGCGAGTAAAAATCTAGGAGGAATTACCTGAGAATGACACAAAAACACAACTACTGAACAGCAATTTGCAGCAACTTCCCTTGCCTTCCCCACTAGAGTGATGCAATTGAAATAATCTTACTGAGACAGGGGGATGTAAAAGGCAAGTTATGTTTCCTGGAGCAAGGGCACACTACAGAAAATTCAAATAGTAAATAGAGATGTGATTATTTTCAAGGTGAGATTTTATTTAACTGGGCCCTAGCTTTTCTGGAAAAAGAATTTTGTTCCTTCGCTCACTGATATAAGTCAACACAGCTAGCAGAGAGATCATTTTGTCCAAGTACCATTTCTGCTAGATATATAAACCTTCACTGAAGATTAAGCCTCATTTCGCTGCACATTACTCTCATCTGAGGCTGTAAAGTTCAATGGTAGTACCGAAGCTGACAAAGCTGGCCTCAAAGTCCTGAGGTTTGACACAGGAAGGGCTGTAAAATTACTGATCACTTGGGGTGTCTGTGAAAATAGCCCAAGCTGACAGCAAACAAGCCCGTGGGTAAACGGATTTTTACTCTCTCTCTGAAACTTGCTTTTTCTTTTAAATGAAATCTGTCATGAGATCAGATAAAAAGATTGGATGCTTTAAACATGCGGATGTTTGGCTCGTCATTTTTAGAGTCTAAAAACTGCTGATCAACAACCATATTTATGGAATGGAAACTAACCTGTTGTACCTATAAGTTATGAAAGAAGACTATTTATATAATACACAAAAAAACCACAGTGACGAAAACCAGATTCTTGCTATGACTAAACCAGTCACCAAAGTGCATCTCTGGTACATCCCTGTGAAGCACCCAGCTCTTGGAGATAGCAGGCACAGGTGAGATGAAAAATAACTATAGCAATAACAGCCCTTAGAGTGCTGCCAAGGTATGGATGAAATAAAACCAGCACCCACACACTGCAACATCCTCACGTCTATAACATCCTTTCACAAAGAAGTCAAAGTGGCAGGAACGGGACTTACCATCAACAACACCCTCTTGAAGAGGTCCATACTCGCTGCCTCTGTGAGCAGGTGAATGCTGGTAACATCCGCCCCAGCGCGGTCGGCCCCTAAAGAAACCCGGCTTGGATCTCCTCCAAAGCTAGCAATGTTCTGCTGCACCCACTTCAAAGCTGCCAATTGATCCAAAAGCCCAGCGTTTCCACTCGCTTCAGGAGAACCTATTGTGGAAAATAAATAAATAGGTCTGAAAAGAAATAAAGCTATAAACATTTGAAGTTTTGATTAAACGTTACATTTTTAGAAGCCCTTGCAGCTGAACCTTGGCAAAAATTATATCGGAGCTTAAAAGCTGAAGTAGTCTCTTCCAAGGTCATTACTATATTAATAGACTCCATTTCAATTTTCACCACTCCAGGAGTTTAAAAGAGCAAGGATTCAGTGCTATAGTTACCATGTATGCTTATTCATTGAGGCCCTGAAATATTCAGACATTTCGTAAGACTTCCCTACCTAAACAACCAAAAGTTCCATATTATAAGCATGATGCAAACCAGAATAGAGGACTCTTTGGTGCCTATCTGCAAAAAAAAATATTTTACACACATACTTGGGCAAAGATGTAACTAAGAGTAATTAACCATTATTCTGTTTAATTTTCAGTACTTTCAAAAACATCTGATCATCTTTTTCTCTAGCTACCATTCTGCAGGAGCATTTTATCCAAGCCCCATAACATAGTGTTAGTGTATTTTATTACAAGACCAGAGCAAGTTAATAAAAATACAAGAAATGACAGTTCATAGAAAGTTAATATAATTAGCAGTTCTTCCAACTGCATCCTTGGAGGTACCTAATTGTTTGTCCTGATTATACAAAAATAAGACTCCAACTTCTAAGCTTCATTTGGACACCTCATGGCAGGAGACATGAATCCAGGCTCAAGCATCCAGAAATTGAGGCTATAAGATTCTTTTTCTAAATAAGCAGCTTGATCTTAAAATGAATTAAAAGCAAACAACAAATTAGTGCGTTTGCCAGATTCAATTGACTGTTTCCCTGAAGTACACCTAATTGCATCTTTCTGCTTCCTAGATCCCTTTTACACTTACCTGACCA
This sequence comes from Rynchops niger, assembly GCA_013400035.1. Classification (NCBI taxonomy): domain Eukaryota; kingdom Metazoa; phylum Chordata; class Aves; order Charadriiformes; family Laridae; genus Rynchops; species Rynchops niger. The sequence continues at coordinate 392,447 of VXBH01008825.1, forward strand.
ATCATTTATAAGTCGCATTTCTTTACACATGTACAGATATTATTTTATAACTTATAGTATCTCCATGCACATCCTTTGAGATTTACCTGTGCCTAACTGATAGAGACCTGAATTATTTGTATTCATATTTTTGTTCCCATAAAAACAAAAGAAAAATAATTGATTATGTACTCTCCATGCTTAGGTATCACCACTGAAAAGACTACTTTCTTTTCAACACTGACCAGTGGTAACCTGGTACTTTGATTAATAGGAAACTATGGCTGAAAGCATCTAAGGATGCGAACCCCTCGGCAAGCTTAATTTTACATCAATAAAAGCAGAAATAAGTAATTCCTACACAGTCCCTAAAAAGGAATAGAAAATTATTATTCACTGTCTACTTCTTTTTAATCCACAATAAGCCATTCATTTTTAATGTTTTTAAATTCTCCACATTCAAAACTTGGACGAAAAAAAATAAAACAATAAAATAAAATTTAAAAAAAAACAAAACAAAACAAAACAGAACAAGACAAGATATAAAGCCAGGAATAGAAACACAGCTGAAACTATTTGTCTCTTCCATTGCCAAGAACAAATAGTACAATTTTAAAGTAAGGGTAGGCTCAGAAACTAGGAAATCAAAACGAACTGATAGAGGAATAAAAAGCTGCCACTTTTGTGGACAGGTAGCCCTGTCTCAGACAAAGAGCAATTGAAAGCATTCATCCTGTAGTAGATATCCATATGCCTACCAGAATGAATTACTAAGGTATCATAGAGATCAATTTAAGCAGCAGAACAGAATATAGAGGAGAGCAGATTATTGATAGCCTTGCAGGTTTTACAGATACACACGTCACAGTAGCCATCACTGTAAGTGTCCTTTCAGCAGGATAGCCAAGAGTGAAATGGCCCTGGAAACTACACCCTTCCACCTATTGCCATAGTTTCAGATGATTAGGCCAAGTCACACCAGTGAAGCAATGGAGAAAAGAAAAATAATAATCCTGCTCTAGTTTTTAGGGATTTTTGAGTCTGTTCTGCACACCACAACCACTTCCCAGGGTTCTCAATCCAGCAATAAACCCACTCGATGTTGTTAAAAAGGAAACCTCATTTCAAGGGCTTGCTGCATGCCTCATGAAACCTCCCAGAGGAAGTGAAATCCATGTAAATGTTTTAGCCACCCAATGTGCCTCGCTAGCGGTACACCAAACAAGCAGACCGAGGAGGGAAATACAACCAGTTCCTTCTGCCCTGGCAAAAACCACAGCCAGGTTGTGAAATGTACCACACTGGGGAACAGATGCCTGCACAGACATTGACCGTAGTTAGACAAAAAGAAAGGTGTCTGTCAAGAATCTTTTCCATTGCCTTTTTGCAGGAAAAGTTCACATTCCTGAGAAACCAGCATTCAGAAGGAAGCAAAGAGGGACATAAATATGCATATCTGTTATTACTAAACTGGAGAAGAACAATAGTGCTAAAATTTAAGCATGAAAATCATCCTGTTTTATATGACTCCTTGAACTCCTAAAAGGATCAGACCTAAGAACATGACTGTCTTCTCCATACTCTTGCCATCCATATCACTGGCAATTCACCATAATTAACTTTTCTGGGTGCAAAGCAAGAGATGAAGGCACTAGGAAGAATGTGCATCACTTTTTGCAACATTAGCAGGTGACAGCAAATTAAATTAAGCCTCCTTTGTTCTTAGAAGAATAAGAGTTCTTTGACTGCAAAAGCCATGACAATAAGAGAGCAAAACAACTGCAGAACTAACAAAAAANATCTCTTGTTTTTACCACCCTTCCTCCCCCAAAAACTCCACTGAACTCCTTCATTTCTAGCTTTGCAATTTATAACAAGTCAACATGAGAGGATTCAGCACTTTGCTTAGTTGGACAATGAAACTGATATTGCTCACAAAATCATAACTTTTGTTTGTAACTTCAGGGCTTTCTAACGCTTTGCTGTTCATGTATACCCACAGCCCTAAGGGTGAGCTCCTGCCCCCTTTGAAACTGGTGGCAAAACTTCCAAAGGACCAGGATTTGCCCAAGTCTTTCAGTAAGAATGGAAACATCCCTGGAATATCATTTGAGTCTTGAGAAAACCCCTTATAATATTTGACCCAGCTTGTCAATCTTCATTGAAAATCCCCAGTGGCAACTGGTGATGTACATAAGGAGTCAGAGATACTCCATCATCCTGTGGTGGACCAAAGAGTAGATCTTGCAGTGGGAGCATTGCTTTGCCTGGTACAAACATACCACGCCTCATACCCCCCACAGGGGATACAGGGGAGACAGGAGTGTGGCACTGAAGGAATTTTTAGGGCTTCCTATGAATGTGGTGCTTAGCTTTCTCTGATGACTCTTGCAAAGAGCTTTTCCTGCTTGTTCAAGTTCCCTCTGGAGCAGAAGGATTTTCCCCAAATGCACACAAAGGACTTCCCACAGGGGAAAGGGCCGGGAAAGATTGCCCTTTTCCCTGGCTGCAGCTCCGCAGTACAGAGAAGGAGAGGGCCCCTAAATACTCCCTATTCATAGTGAACCACCTCCATCTGGAGGTTTGCAGGAATGCAGATTCGGTACCTCCAGCTCATGCACTGAATTTCTGGGACATGCGTGCAGATCCCTATGAAAAAGAGGATGGAGAATTTTCCTGATCCCTAAATTATGGACCATCATATAAGTAAAGCTATATAATATTCAGTCCAGCTAGCAGTTTCCACTTAGGAAGAAACCTCGGTGAGATTCACAGGGTGGAAGGAGGTTAGTGGGTAATGCGTGGGCAGTGCTGCGTAATGGAAGCTCGCGCGGCATGTATCCACACTGCATATGGCCCTAGCCAAAATGAAGCCACAGTATCACTTTCATAAGCATCCGGTTCACACTGATGAAAACAATGATTCTTTCCCCAGATACACCTATTACCAACTTCATATCTAAATGAGTAAGGAGTTCGCAGTGCCAGCTCTCTACTTACTGAATGAAAAACAGCCTTTGCTGAGAGTGAGCTTTGAACAGAACACTAAAACAGAGAAGGGAAATAATAAGCAATAACTGTAGCTATAACCCAAAACTAGGTAAAATCCACCCGACAGCACTAGCACTCAAAAGGATCATGAGACAAAGTATATTGGTTTGGTGTTTGCAAACATTGCAAATATAACCACTAAAATGTCCACTAGAGAGACCAAGGATTGCCACCAGAGTGATGGAGCCGGAGTTCCACTTGCAGTTGTTGCATTTTCTCTTCGCAGTTCTCTGCCTTAAGTTCCCCTGCTCCAGACAGAATTGAAAGATGGTAGAAGGGAAAGTGTTCCCTATAGGCAAATCTAATAAAAGGCAAAATGAAAAAAATAATTCCAAAGATCAAAAGGGAGACATGACTGTGCGTTTTCCTGTGTATGTGCCTCTTTGCCCAACATAAAATCCTGTATGTAGTGGGACTTTGTATAATTTTTAATGGCAATAGGTATTAGGAAGCAATAGGAGAGCAAAAGTGTCCTTTACACTAGCGTATGGGGAAGGGATGCAAACAGAGAACATGCAAGTGTTCACTCACATCCAGGACAGTAAAAGGGCCTAAGAGAATACAAATTAAACAAGGCAAGTCCTTCAGAGAAGTCAGGCTGAACTACTGAGGAACCAACCAACTATCTGTGCTGTACTATCCATGCTTTCATGTCCTTCTTACCGCTAACCTGCAGTTACCCCTCTCTGCCTTTTCCCCACTCTGACATGGGCACAATCGAGCATTAGCAATATTTCATGAGTGAAACAACTGGAAGTTGGAGACATTGAAAAGCATATCCACAATGTCAGGCCACTGAAATTAGCAGAATACCCCAATATCCACAGTTTCATCTGCAAACAGAAGTCTAGTCAGATGCTTAGATGTTGTTTGTTCTTTTCCCTTTGCCTGCAGTCTCTCCCCTTTCTCTTCAGATCAAGTCCCCATCATTTCTTTTCTTGCCCATTTTATTCTTCCAAAAAACAGTAAAAGATACAGGTTTCTCAAGTTTAAAAATAGCTTGCTTTAAAAAAAAATAATATTAGAAACAGAAGTGTCACAGAATGTGATTTAGACAACAGTTGCGTGTGTTCTAGAAATCCACGACTTACCAGTACTGAGGAAGCCAAAAACACCGACCCGGTAGTTTGCGGTCACGACAATGGCATTACTGACGGCAGCTAGGTATGACCCATCTATCGTTGTCTTTCCTGCGTCAGCATTGTAAATCCCTCCATTGTGGAAGAAGAGCAGCACTGACATGTTTTTGACCTGCCATGACAACAACTAGGTTAATATCCCTGTAGCCAACTGCTTTTGTAGGCCACTGGTGAGAATTTCAGCATCTTCCCCACTAACATTTACGCCATTCATAGCTCTTTAACAGTGACCATAATCAGAAGATATCTGGCCGTCTGTCTGAAATTCTAGGGCTAAATTGCCCACAACGACCTACATACCATTAAAGAGGACACTATGTCCAGTATAAAGAAGATTTAATGGCACCACTCTGTTCCACCAGCCAACAGGTGGAATCTGTTGGAAGGCTGTAGAGCTAACCTTCTACCAAGGCAGATCCATCCTGCTGACTTGGCCATTAAGCATGCAGTGGGCTTGTCTGCTGTAACATGTCTGCTTTACAGAAACACTCAGGAAAACTTCATAGGAAACAGGAGAAGGAAAAGGCCTGCTGGGTTCCTTCATCTTGAGCAAGACTAACTCAAGAGTTGTGCAGGGCTGCTTCCTACTCTGCAGCCTTCTGCACTTAAACACTGCCTAGTCTCAAAAATCTCACTGGACAAGAGGACCTCATTGCTCCTTCAATCATCTACTAGGTACATGGAGGGGTCCTCCAGAGAGGACTTTGTCTCTGCATGTGAGAGACTCACCTCTCATGAAGCATAGAGGGTGTCTGCCCCAAGAGAGCCCAGCAGGACTCCCGGCATGGGAAGGAGCTATGATGGGCTGCTCCCTGTGTTGGCACTCCTTGCAGAGCCACCTGATTTTGCTCAGAAACGGAGGCTTTTTCCCAAAGCAACACCCCATCTGTGTGGACCCTCTCTGCACACACAGCAGGGCTGTGGCCAAGCTGCTGCAGCACGAGCAGCACAAAAGCAGAACTGCCCCAGGAGACCTCATTGTTTACCAGCAGATTACAGCTCCATCAAGATGACACTCAGAAGAAATGCAAGTGAAACATATGGAGGGGGTTTGTTTGGTTTTTTTGAGGTTTTTTTNCAAAAAGCAGAATAACCTACTGCAATGCTTAAAGATTTTTTTTCAAAGTCTAATCTCAATTTTACAGTCAGCACGTTCATGTCCTATTGCTCACTTTGGGGCTATCCTGAAGGATGCTCCTCTCTCCTCTGCTCAGCAGCGGGTCACACACACGCACCCGTCCAGCCTTCTGCTTTGGCACTGCTCATGTTTTTTCGAAGAAGGGCTGGTAGCCCCTGCAGCAGCATCAAAGTCCATCTGAGGTTTGTTTTTCCCTGCAGCTAGAGGGCATTAGGCTCTGTCGCTGTTATGTTCTGGATGGAGCTTAGCTAAACACTCTGGCATCTGCTGTGGCAAAGGATGTCTCCAGTGAAAATGCAACTGGCTATACGGGAGAAGCAGCAGAGAAGAGATGGTTGCAGCCTCCTGCAAAATTAATTTGTCATGATTGTGTGCGTTCCTCAGTTATCTCTTTGGAGAATCACTTCAGAGGCTTCTTGTGAACACAACAATGTTACCAAAAAAACCCCCAGAAACTGCAAGCACTGACACATGCTGCTCTCTGTCAGGAACTCCTGCTCCTGAATAGAAATTGCCTAATTCACAGTGCCTTGCCCCTGGTTCCCATTTCTGCACTGCACGCAACACAGAGAGAGAGATGGGGGCAAAGAAAAAAAGTAAAGAATCTATTTTCACATGGAAATTCATTCTGAAATACAAGCACATTCAGCCACCTCAGCTAAAACAGTATTAAATATGATGTTGAGCCCACTCTGTCCCCTCAGCTCAGCGTGGTTAAGCCTGAGGTTCCAACTAGGCATTTCCCACGTGTCCACAGCCTGCACAGCACTGTGACCTCCAGCTGCCCTGTCAGTTGTATATTACATTATGCTGGGTGACTTTGCCCAATGCTCTAGTGATGTAAAGCTTAAGAAAGGCAAAGACGGGAGATAGATAGAAGTTAAAAATGGCAAAACAAAGCCTGCTGCAACAGCTATGGAGCAATGCGGGGGAAGTTTTAGCACCAGGGCTATGCCTAATGCCAAGTGTCTGGAGGTAGCATTCCCATTTCTAGTCCGTGTTGAGCAATGACAGCTCCCTCTCTGATGTAAAGGTAAGATAAAACTATCATGAAAAATAATTTGGGGTTTAGAGATTTCAATCTCAGAGCTCACGGACTTGAGCATTTTAGATGAGGGCTATCTAATGTAACCATCTTCCCATTTCTTGTTAACCATTTTAACAGTCTAGCACAATTATTTGCATGCTGTAATTGAACTATGACTCACAACATGAGATATTTCATATCACCTATCTATATATATTTGATAGCCAACTAATTTTTTACTGTACATTAGCTGCTGGATAATTTATTTTGGATATAAGTGACTTTCCCCCAAGGCTTGTTCACAACCAAATTCAAAGACCACTGCAATTACATATGTGAGGCAGAAGAGCTGCCGAGGCAGAAGAAACGCAAGAGCTTAACTAAAGCCTGCTGGAACCAGTCTCTTCACCCCCCAGATTGTACCAGGGTACCAGGCTTGGTACCAGGCTGAGGGGCAGCACAACCAGCATCAATTCCAGGTTGCAGAGGGGAAAGGGGGGCAACGCTGGGCAGAGTGGGGCCAGCACATTCCTCACAGACAGGCCACGGCTGCCACATGGCTACTGCCCAGTGCAGGGTTTTGCTCCATACTTAGCAATAAAAGGCAAACACTCGTGCTTTGAGGGGTAAAATTGGCACAAAGAGTTCCAGCTGGGACATGGTCAGATGGCTCCCTGTCTCAGATAGCAGGGGGATGTCTTCTGGGGAGCCCGACAGCTCCACTGTGGTCTCATGCCTGTAAGGGCTTAGGTCCCATGTACAAACTCTCAAGGGAGAGAGAAGTTCGGCATCTGCCAGGAAGCTGCAAGTCAGCTGGCAATCTGAAAGCCTCTATAATATTCGTAACCATCTTCTCCATTCTGTAAAACATTTACTGAGCTACTTGGCAGGGCTAGATTTAAACTCTACTGAGACAGGCAACCTCAAGTGCTTTTACCACTGTACAATACTGCTCTGTAAAGAATTGAGTGCACCAGGGATGATGCGATAAGGATAGGAATAACACGTGCAGGGGATGGGAGGAAAGAGGGAACACTTTCTATTCTTATTTAGTGGAGAGTTTCAACTCTTGAACTTACATTTGAACTCTTCGCAAATCAAGCTGAAGCACAGCTTTGCTTTGCTAGTGTGGCAGGTGGTGATGGTTCCACGTGGAAAAAAGTCTCCCAGAAGTGCCAGTTTTATTTGGAGGGTTATGTGGTACACGTAGCTATGGAAGCAAAATGAGGTGATGTCGTTCACCTCGTTCACCCTCACCTTCGGTGGCAGGGAGCAGTCCCTGCGCCGTGCGGAGCAGTCCCTGCACCGTGCTCTTGTTCAGGCTCAAAACGCTCCTGAATGACCTCTGCATTCACTACTCTCCAGGAGGTTTTATATTCAGTATTTACTAGCTAATTTAACTTTCCATGGGCTGAAAATATATAAATATAGGTCTCTGTATGTGAGTAAAAAATAGACCTCACCACAAAAAGAAACAGGAAAATGCCATGCCTTCTGCTCCCAGCTACTTCTGCAAAAACAGAAGTTTTGGTTCTCTCTTGAGTGAGACTTACGCATGTGAAACTGATTGACTTGATCAGACCTACTTCTACCTTACACCTCTAACAAAAGACAGGAGGGATTCAGTTCTCAGTACCGCCAGAGAGAAGAGACAAGCTTATTCAGTCTGTCAGATGGCAGCAAACACAATGCTCTCAAATAAGCTATCAGGAAAGCAGCACTGTGGCGGAGATGGCAAACTGCCTGGGACAGTGACCTGATGTTTTCAATAAGCAATGACTGTGCTCAAGGCAAAATGACAGTCTGGTGCTGCAGGCAGAAACTTTCTGGTGACTGAAAGGGCCTGTGAGGGACCGTGCGTGCTGCTGTCAGATAGCTAGACCAGCTCTTTCCAGACATGCAGTATGACAGACTCATAAATCTCTATTAAACACCGTCACCTTCTGAAAATTACCAGTACTGCGGACAGAAAAACTCTGTCCCTCTGCTCTGGGCCCACTCTTCAATGGGATTCACGTGTTATTCAGCATCTTTATCCCCAGCCCCCCAGGGGTCTGGCCAACCATCTAAGAGTGGCTTTAACTTGAAGCTTTATTTTATATCTGTTTGGAATGAGAAATTCAAGATCTTTCAAATGACAGTTTCTCAGATTGTACCATTGGCCCAGTCATCTTTAAAACATCTATTTGTATGCTCTGCGGGCTGGGCACAGATCTAGCACTGCTTGCAACCCTCATTCCTCAACAGAGCTCCCATGGATGTCAACAGGAGAACAGTAAAGATGAGGGTGAAAAACTCATCTGTTGCGGCTCAGCTGGTGTTAGTGTTGATGTGACGTGTTTGCATTGTGTTATCCTCTCCTGGATAAACAGGTCATTGCCGTTTCTTTCCTTAATTTCTCCTCCTTTGCTGCCACCTTCGTCTCGTGTTTTGTTTCCCTCTTTGTCTCTCTCTTATTTCTAGCTTTTTAATTTTCTGCCCTCCTCGTTACCCAAACACGGCTCACTGAAAGCCTACAGGGAATACTCTTGCACCAATACAAACAACAGAGTGCCTAATTTAACCTCGCAGTGCTTTGCAAACACCACATGAAACACAGTCATTCATGACAATTAGAAGTACTTTGAAAAGAGACAGTGCTCAGCTACAAAAAAAAAAATTGACTTGTCTCCTACTTACAGTGGTGGCAGGAACAAAGACATTCAGGTATAGACAGTCTTCGCTGACTGAATATGGTGGGGCCTCTCCATCTCCTGGCTGCCAACAAGCTGCCCTAGAGACACAGATTGAGAAAATTACAATTAAAAGGCTTGTACTCTTTTTCCACCGCTGCTGTTTCCTTATATTTTGATGCACAAACTTTATAAAATCTTTAAATCTGTAGATCTCAATCACAATTAAAACTATGCCCACCTATACCTTAGTAACACGTACATGGGTTTGTATATACACATACGAATGCAAAAAACACGTTGTATTTTCAGGCGTAGAATCCTGCCCTTAAAAAAAAACAGCCTCATTTTAAAAATATTAGAACTTGAAAATAAGCCTTCAGAAAACTGACGCTACATAAACTTCACAAAATTAGCACCAGATGTAGGGGGAGCGGGACTGGAGGTTTCAAGGACAGGTCTCCCCCTGCTATTGCCTGGCACACGTGTATAATCCACTCTTTTGCTGAAATGCCCGTTATTTATTTTAACTTCTAATAGTCTGTGGGCTATGTTTATTTGTATTTATTTTATTTTCTAATGGTCTGTGGGAGAATATGATAAGTTTAAGATTTTAATGCATTCTTAAAGTCTTTTTGCTTTAAGCATCATAGCAGACCATTAGCAGTGCCCAGCAATTTTAAAAGTAACCTTTCAACAGGAATTCAGCCAGGCAGCCACGTACAGAAAATTCATTTTCTGGCCATCATCTGTATGAAATTCATATGCTCGTACTCTGTCCACAATAAGAATCAAGTGGATGACTTTTGCAGCTCAGATATAAGCTATTTTGAAACCAGTTTCTTCTACTTCACAGCCATAGTTATATCACGTAATGAGTTATGGAAAAGCATCACAAGTTATTAGGGAAGAAGACAAAAGAAGCTATGGAAAACACAGTAATATCTCAGAGAACTATTTCTAAATTATCATTTTTAATGAAGGTGTGAAGAATTTAATAGAAAACTGCAAGTAAAAAGACCAGTTTGAATGCAATTCTATGAAATCTTTTCCTAATGAAGGTTCCTAGGACTGTGATATCACTCAACAGTTTTCACACTGACGTAGAGAAGCACATCATCTCCAACCAAAACTGCTCAAAATACAAATTCACAGGTAGGAACCCAACCAGAACAACAGGTCTAACGCTATTTATCGTGCACCCTTCAACAGGGCACCAGGAATCACCCGTATTTATGGCTAATAATATTTTTTGGGGGTTTTTTTGGTTTTTTTTTTGTTTGTTTTAGCAACTCATCAAGATTCCCAGCACCTCTCTCTCCTCATGTCAGGACTCCGGGGAAAGGCTGCCACCTGCTGAGGCAAGTCCAGAGCTCCTCCAGCAGCTGGAGACTCCAACAGCCAGAGGAGATTTTTTTTTTTTTCGTTTGAGGCTTGTTTTTGTTTTGCCTTTTTTTCATCTCTAATCAGGTCTAGGCTGATAAATAAATATTTCTCTTCTGTCACTAATGGCACCGTGCTAATGTGAATTTCTTATATACAAATATTGTGCAACAGCAAAATAGAATTAAAAAAAAAAATAGTTGTCAACACTTTGCATACAGAGACTAAGATCCTTGTGATTCTGCAAGTGCACTCCTGCTAAGTTCAAAGAAATAATTTTTTTAACCTTAAATGAATAATAGAAGATAATGTCCAAGTTATTCACTGGCCTAATGAAGCACTGAGAAGTCAAAAGATAGGAGCGGATTAACTAAAGTCCCTAAATTGCTTTGAAAATCTCAGCCAGGCTGCTCATTGCAACACCAGGTCTTCAAAGAGAGACCACAGAAGCAGATGGGTCTTACCAAAGCCTGCAGCTGTGGCTGCAGACACAAAGAGTTGATGGTGTGTGTGCTAACCTAACATCGCTGTGTACCTGAGGAAATAAAAAGCCACATCTCACCAGATCTCTCCAACGTATGTGAGGCTGCATGGTGACTGTGGTTATGCTGTTGACACCTCCACAACTCAGGTGCAACCTGAAGGAGGAGACCACCAGAGGCTAGATGCTCTTTCAACTCCTCAAGACAACACTGCATCCCTTTTCACTCAGTTTGTCACAGGCTTTGCTAGAAACCTCTGGAGACAAATTCTGAGTAATGGAGGGACCAAACAGAGCTTGTAGGTCTCTAAATCTGTAGTCCCAGGGCATGTTTCTGCCAAAGCAGGTGGTAATTTATGTCAGCCCTGAAGGGTGCCATCCTCCTACCTCCCTTGCAAAATCGGTAATTCCCTTAACCATGTAAGCTCTTGGTCAGATCACGTAGCTCAAGTAGTTCATCACTAACCACAGAAGTCATTCCTGGTGCCAGGAATTGAACAGGACTGCATGGCCAGGCATGGCTGGAAGGATAACACAGGGTGTCAATAGACCTCTGGTCCATATTAGCTGCCTTGGAAGATCTTGGGTCACTAAACCTCAGCTCTTAACCCCGATTTCTTCAACTTTCTCTACAGAAAGTTCGTCAAGTCCTTCCACCAGACTCTCTCCTTTTGACTGTTCTGCACCTTCAGTCTCCTATTTCTTGTTTCTATCATTTTTTGTTTCCTTGCAGTTCTTCACATCAGCCATGAAACAGTCTGCTTTTTATTGATAGGAATGTGATCGGGTGCCAGCTCTCCTGTATCAGCTTCCCGTGTACATGAGCAGCATGGCTCGCTCAAGTGGGCTCATGTGCTTTGTAGTTTGCTTTCTGTTATGTGGAGCAGGGATGCACTATGAAAAAAAAAACCAAACTAGAAAAAAACCACTCCACTTCCATACATTTTTTCTTCTTGTTGCTGCATTTCTATTTGCTGGGGGGGGTATTAAAAACAAATCAATTGTCCTGACATGTTCCACAGCACAGATTTACTAAGTAGTCTCACCCAAACCCTCTTTTCTTTAAGGAATACACATTCACAATTTTTCATTTTGGTTCCCCAATGCAAAAAGAAATTAAGACTTGTATTATAAGGCTAAATGAAACATAAACATGCACATACAGACTATGTCCAAAGAGTCCCTCCAACCTAAACTCACCAAACAGTGATATCTGTACAGCCCTGGAGATCCAGAGCCAGCCAGCTGGAAATATCAGATACAGGGACGTAAGATAAATTTAGCCCATCTGCTAATACTGTTCCAAGTGCTCGTTTCCTCTTAAGGCATTACCTAAAATGTTTATAACTTCTGTACCTCTGTCCAAGCCATTTAGCAATTATTTGCTTTCTAATAGTTTTTGGACAGAAAAGACTATTTGGGTCCTTCAGCCTGATCTCCTAGACACTACCAGGCAAAGAATTTTTATGAGACCCACAACTTCTGGTTACATCAGCGTCAAAGCACCTCCGTTTGATTAAATACTCTACAAATTTATGGCTCATCAGGACCAAAATGTATTTGTATATAAATACTCAGAATGAAAATGGATTGACAGCAGACGGTGGGGAGTTATGGATAGATTCGAGGCAACATACTGGAATCTGCCTTTTTTCTTGAGGTGCTTTCATGCATTAATATGTAGATGGAGAAATTATTCTTTTTTGTTAAACAAAGTCCCAAAAATTTATTAATCTGTACCCTATAGGTTCTTTTGCAAGTAAGTACATGAATATTGTGGTCATCTCTCCAGCTACTTTCACAGACCTGGATGGAGAAGGACTTCTGCAGATGATCAAAGGGGTTTCTTACCGAGCCACAGTAGCATTCCAGGTTTCCACCCAAGCAAACGGCTCTGGAGGACTGAATCGCCTATCCACAAGGGGAGGTGCAGCATATGGGACCCCCAGGAACTGGCTGATATTTCTCCACTCTGAGCCAATGCGAATCACCTGGGACTTGCCGACCAGATCTCCATGGGACGGGATGTACACAGATGGGGTTAAATCCGATTCAGAAATGGGCAGGAATAAATCTATTTGGGAGGGAACAGAGAAGAAATAATTTTCTTTTCCAAGTTAGTACCATTCCAGAAATGAAGATCAATCCATTTCCCCTTAATTTTCAACTGTTAAGTGTCTAATTCACATTAAATGAAACTTAGATAAATTTGTGTTATTCTCTCCCTATATAATACTTCCTGCTCTGCTAGATGTTAGCTACTGGATATGAACATTTAATTTTCCAAACCCTTATTCAAACATGTCTTTCAGATCAGACATCACATTAGAATATAAATCTGACCATGTCTACAAAAAGGGAGAGAGATTTTCAGGCTTCCCCTTCTTCCCTGACACTTCATCTACTGCAAATGAAGAGGGAGGACCTGGACTTTTCTTGCTGGTGTTTTTGGTTTGTTTTTAATGTTCTGCACTTTCTAAAACCTCTTTTACAGACCTCCTTTATTTAAACTTCCTTTATTATAGGTGCTTCAATAGTAGATGATAACTCTATGATTTTGTGCATTTTAATGAAAAATAAATGGGGATATTTTCCCATCCCACTCTTCTGTAACTCCCCTGAAACAGCAATGGACAATTGTCTAGGAGACATCCAGACTGCTTTATGTCTACTGAGGATTTCCTCACACCCATTCATGAGGATTGTGCACAGGCCACCACAGTTGAGTTCCTTCCTCCACAGCCTTCACCCACTCTTACCTTGTCTTCTGTAGATATATGCAGCTGGCTCTTTGAGTAAAACCCAGCAGCTGTGCCCTTGCAGGCCATGTTTGCATATCTGTGTATCAGGGTAGAAAAGGCATCTTATCACTGAAGGCTGGATTTCCAGTGTAACCACTATACACGACTGGTTCTTTGAACAAGCTGTAAGGTGAAATGTGAGAAAAAGAGCAGGTAAAAAACGTATGTTCAAAGTAGTTTGTACGACATTGTTAGAAGATGCTTAAAAGAAACGTTTTACAACAGGTCAAGCAACAGGGATCCTGCTCTAAGGCAGAATAAGGGAACATAAATGTCCCCAGATTCCAAGAACATTCTTCAAAATAGCCAAAAGACAGAAGGTTACATTGGCTTTAAAACAGAGTAATATAGCAAGAGAACTGGTATCACAGCTCTTAGGAGAAGAAAAGCATCTTCTAATAAAGTATTGAGGACCTCAGCTGAATTCAAACGGTCCCCAGGGAGCCCTAGGGGAAGCTTTCAGAACAAGAAAAGCCATCCTCTCACTTGACCGAGTTTGTACTCAAACATCTTTCCTTTAGAAAAGCTTCTTCAAACAGTTATGGGAAAAGGAAAGGGGAAAAAATTACACTGCTCACCTTCGTAAGGCGAGGACCATCTACTGCAGAAAATGGGACCATTCCAAGGGCCATCTTCTGCAGCAGGTGGGGAGCAATAACTTCCCTTTTCCTTATTTCTACCGCTCTGTGGCATTTCAGGATTTGCCAGTCATGTGAAGTTAAAGAATTCTTTGCTGTCTAGTCAGGCTCCTGATTAAAGCAGTTCCCTTTGTTGTTACTACAGCCCAACCCTCCTTCATCCCAGCTCTCAGTTAACCTGCCTTCATGCACTACAGCTACAGGTTACTTTAGATAATGGTGGGTGGCTCTAACATCAGTCTTACTTGATGAGCATCCCTGAACTGTTCTTTAGAAAATAATGAAATTATCCTTTAATTATTTGCTACAATATTCTGCAAGTTGTACAATGCCTGAAGAAGCAAGAGGACTCTGTGCTCGAGAGATGTCAAAATTACCCAACCACTGTATGACACTTTATTTCCATTGTATCTCTCATTAGATAATTTCCCTTCTCTCAAAATCACAGACGCTAGGGTAGTCTTTAAAAATAAGCTAAATCAATGTATCTATGTAAGAAAGGGTGTGGGGAGGGAAAGAAGCTGTTCTTGGTGTTTCAGTCTCATGAGCCAATATTTTCTGTAAAGCTATGTATAACTATTTCTTACCGGACAGACAAAAGTCTCTGGCAGTGGAAAAGTCATTGGATATATCTCTACTAACTTGCACAACTTCAAAGTTTGAGATTGATGAATCCATGAGAACAAAGGACATATTTAAGGGTTGCCATATATCCGAATACTCTGTAAAATGAACCACATAAAAATAATATAACTAGATAAATCAGTAAAAAATTCAGAGGAAAATAATATAGAGGTAAAAACACTGTGGAGTTCCCCAATGACAGATTTTCACCTTCCTTTGCCTCAACAGGGAACAAATGAAATAAAATATTCAAATGTTTCTGACTGACTAGAGGGTCCAGTCTCATCTTCAGAAGTTATTTAAAATGAAAGTTACAAAGGTATTCAGTTAATAAAGATGTGGATCAGGAGCAGCTCCATCCAGGTTTCCATGTAAATCCAACTGATTTAAGTAAAAGATTTCTGAACAGACTTAATTACATTAAAGGACATGGGTCATAATGCTTGCACCCAAGTTCCTGCACAGGTACAGCCACTGACTCCTTCGAAAGCAAGCGGGGATCATGCACGAGACTGAGCACTGCCAGAACCTCCAGCAGACATCCATATCTCTATTTAAAACAGGAGCTGGTTTCCTAAGGTAAGCTTCACCTCAGTCACCTGCAAGGTAGATATCTACATTTGAGTCAATTACACTAGACTTCTTGTACTATCAGGAGGAACAAACAGTTTTACTATACAATATCTCCGCCCTGCTTTAGATGTCTGCTTTAGCATGGGACAAATTACCCCCAGGAATCCACGGGTTACATGAGCCAGAGGTCCATGTTCCCTGTTTAGGGAACCTCATGTGAATAGCTGAAATTGAGATGTTCATGTTGCCTGCATACATCTACATACAAAGAGCAAGTCCCGACCTTACAGACTAAGTGCAAATGAGCCAATGGTTTTCACAAGCGTTATATTTTGTCTTTACTTCCCTTCCAAGCAATCGATCGAAATCCCACAGCAGCACATGCAATTTTCACGGATTTACAGACTTTGGTTTTTTTAAGGTCACAAGAATTATTTTGATTGTTTTATTTCCTAGACCGAACTACATTAAATTCTATGAAGTTCTAATGTCATGTAACTGCTATATAATTAAGATTTAATTCTATTTAATATGTATATATACATATATACAAACATGTATATTCACATATTTTCATGTACACAGGCATAAGCATGTGTGAGCATATGTATACACATACATACTGACTCTAGTATTCATCAAAAATCATTCTTCTGTCTCACAGTAGATTTAAAAAAATGCCAAAACATTCTTCTCTCATAGAAAACTGGATAAAAATATCCTGCAGGCTCTCAATTCCGCACACAGAAGTCAAAAAAGAAAGCTTGGGAAAGAATGGCCCTTTAATTATTTTCGTTCCTTTCAACAGTTCAATATGTTTTAAAGGCAAAAGGGCCCTGCTGTGGCCACTGAGTCTTAAACAGGACGTTGGCGTTACCCTCTCCATGTAATTGTAAGGAGAGGACAGAGCTGAGTCAGCTCTTGCCTTGCTATTCCTGGTGAGCAGATCTTGCCCTGTCGCTTGAGTTCGTTTACCACACAGACACAAAATTTGTGACCGTTAATTTCATTGAAGACTCCTTCTAGTCTTCTGAGAAACTGGTGACTTGCAGACATAGCCAAAGTTTCCTTCCTTCCCCTCCTCACAGAAAGACAGCTGTGACCATACCACCCAACATTAAACGTGAAGCTGAGGCCTGGGGCTCATATAATCAGGGTTGCGGCATGCCCTCCTTGCATCTTGGAAATCCTGGTGTTGACTTATTGTCCAGTTGGTGAGAACCCAAGACCCAAAACAGATCACACACTAGCCTGGTTGCATCATACCTTGAGCAAATAGGCAGGAAATAGTGATGACTAAATTAGATTTCAAAATTATTTTATTCCAAATAATTCATGACAACACAGGGCAACTGCCACAACCCAGGGCTCTATATTGATAATAAAAGTCTTTGCTTTTGCAAGGTAACACCTTCCCAAGAAAATGTAAGCCTCAAGCATGGGTTACCTCCCAGAGGGCAAGATAAAAAATAACTGTATGCTACCATTCTTGCCAAGGCTGTTACCTTAGCACTGGCTCCTTTGCTCTCACCCTTGCTGAAGAAAATGTCTAATGGATTAATGGACGATGAACTGACCTACTGTACGCCGTATACCTTCCCAAACAGCCCAGGTGTGAACTAGGCAAGAAAGCAGCACTGAGTACCACAGGTGCTTTCCAACCACTTCAAAATCATTCCGCTCTCATTATGTTTGATCGCAATTTTTCCAAGAGACAGAGGCTGAAAGTCTCCAGCTAAGTAGAAATGAAGGTTACTTTGGTATTGCGCTGTCATACGTTAAAGAGCACATACTTGACATTGCAGAGTAGCAAAGTCATCATCAGCACTATATTCAAAGGGAATCTGAATATTAAGGGAGTAATGACCCTGCAATCACTGCAACAGACCTACTACACTTAATTTTTTTCTTCCCCTCAGGCACTAACTATTCAATTGTTTTTGAATACCGCAGTGATTTTTAGTCATGTGGAAATCACTATATTTCATACTGTCAATGATTTCTCTATTTTAAAACCATCTAATATGACCAGTTGCACGACCCATATTAGAAAATTTCAAACTCTACCTCTAGGGTGACAGTTTGTGGCTTTTATTTAGAAAGATACCTAAAACCAGAAATTAACTCCGTGAGTGATGGAGAATTAACCATTACATCCTCCCCAGAGATTATTTGCACTAACCAGATCCCCCAGGTCTTATTTTTCCAGATTAGATCTTGTTGGGTTTTGTTTTCAATTATTTCTTAATTTTTTTTTCTGAAAACATGAACAAAAAAGATTTTTTTTTAATTAATATGTTTCTACATAAAAGCAACGTTGCCACCTTGCACTGTGTACAGTACTCGTAACTGAGGTCCTGCTGCTGGAACAAGTAATCTCCTTAGGTTCAGACACAAAGCTTCAAATTACTAGCTGTGGTTCTTCCAAAAAAGAGCCTTGTTTGGATTCCACTGTAAGTCAACAAGTATGGGTGCATCAGTGGTTTTGGAAGATATTTCACCATATTGACTTTATTCCCATAGCTTCCCCAACTCACTGAGTGACCTTAGGCAAGTCTCATAATACACACACGTCTCCATTTGCCCACAGGTCAAACATTCAGAAGCGTTCTTGCTAAGCTAAACTGTACTCTCTCAGGAAAAAAAAAAAATCAAAACAATTGCACAAAAGCAAAAAAAAAAAAAAATAATCCTTTTATTTACACTTCTGACACTTGAATTTGGCCTCCTGTATCTATTTCCCTGAGGTTTACTATCTTATTTTTATTAAAATCTTTTGAAGGTGCTCAAATTCAGCTTGTGAGTGCACACTGCTGTTGTTAGGTACATGTAGTGTGTTCCACATTTGATCACAAGCTGCACCTCCTACCTCTATAATAAAAGATTTTTATTTTACCCTTTTAAGTGGGGTAGAGTCAAGTTAATAACATTGATTTTAAATACATATAAGATACAATGGGCCCTTTGCATCCCATGCTAGGCACAGAAGAGCAACCACTCATGATGCAAACAACCACAGATCACACATTCACACCTGAAACATATTTTATTTTGATTATTCTTTGCCCCAAATCTCACAGAAGTGACCCTTGCAACCTCCCACTACCCACATGGGGTTGTTTTTTGTGTTGGTTTGCTGTTGGGAGGGGGTCCATTCTCAGCCCTAGATGAAATGTTCATAATCTCAGATCATATTTAGATACTGAGACTTCCAATGTTTTCCCTTTCCAACGTTCTGCCTAGCTGACCCCAGATGCAGATAAATACAGAAACAGTAATGCTTATTTTAATGACAGAGCAAAGCCTTTTAACCAAGAGCTGTCTACGGATGGCATCACCGTGGACATTGCCAGCCAGCAGTCAGCTGCAAGTGAGATTTTGGCTATTAGTTGTTTCCTTCTTCCCTTCTCCTGGCAGCAAATCCAGCAATGCCGACAGCCACGCACAACCACTGCATTACGTGGGCCAAACAGGACTTTCCATGGCTGATCTCAGCTTCCCTCCTCTAGAAACTGCTCTCACAAGGCACAGAGCTACAACCTGGCACCGCTTCACTGAAAATGCATAGTGCACCTGATGGGCTGGCAGACATTTCTGGTTTATATATAGGTTAAGCTCAGACCTTCTAAACCACATTTTGGCAAATGCTTTGATTGGATAATTACAGCACTCCGAATCTAGCCAGCCCTGTAACTTTTATTGCAAAATTATAGATGTCCCAACACAGAGAGCCTCGCTCTTCCAGATGTTCTTGTTTGGGTAGGCAAGGTTTAAGGCTGGATTTGCAAAAAGACTCACACTGGTCTTACTCAGTTCCCACTCAAGTCACGGGATCACAAGACTGGAATAGATTTCCTGGCGGCACAGTGTTCTGCCTCCTACTTTCACAGGCAATGACATTATAAAATACTCTTCATAAGTCAACAAAAGTTTCATCACTGACTTCAGTGGAAGCAAAGAGGGGTCAGTCCTGAGTTTGCAGGAAAATTTGACATTTGAGGTAAGGAAACAGAGATGCAGAAGTGTAATAAAATAACAAGCTAAATTTAGAAGAAAACTCATGAAGTTTTCATATGAGGTTAACATGCAGTTAAGGAGGTACATAACTCAGACCTCTGCGTTCAGTATGGCTAATTTATGTTTGAAAGACAAATTCTGACCTTAATTCTGAGATTTGTGAGCCATATTTAAAAGCCTTGGCTCAAGTCAAAAATATGCTGACAGACTGAACACAGTGCTTTATATACCTACCGTTCAGAGATATTTCCAATGAAGACTGCTAACCTGTCTCTATACCAACAACCTATCTATGTACCAAAAATCTCCAAAACCAGCAAATCATCAGCTCGGAGGGGACCTGAAGAAAATATGCTCTTTCTAAAATATAGTTGCTTCTCATTTTTGTCCATCCGCTGAGATTTGAATAATTCAAAACGAGTCATTTTCTTAAAACTGCTGCACAATAACTATAATCACACCTCAGACAAATATGTCCCAACCTAACAAAGGTGGTATTTATGGCCTTTAGCAGTGAGCAATCTTGCTATGCTCATGTTAAATGCAAGCTTTACGCCTCCTTCAGTAGTGCCAATTATAGTAAATGGTATAGTAATAGGATACTAAAAATGTACCAGATATTTATCCAGGTTTAAAATAAGCTGTTTTCAAAAGGCTAAAATCCTCATGTTTACAAACAGAGTAAAAATCGAACTTAAGACCAAAGATAGAGTAACTCTACAACAGAGGTCCAATTCTGGTCCTCTGGTGTATGTGGGGGATGGTAATGGGGCTGGATGGGGGAATGGTAAATCAGTTCCTGAGGATGGATAAAGAAAAGCTGTCTTTGTTTCACACCAAAGATCTCTCTGACATATCCTCAACGTTGTGGGAAAACAGGAAGACAAATGATGGTATTAACAACCAGAGTCAGCTACATCAGCACATGCACTCTCTGTTGAGAATGGAAATACCCCATGTGCTGAGATAGCCCAATGGGAAATTTATTCCTACGTCGGAAAATCCCATAGAAGCTGCTCAGTCCTGCATTGAGGGAACGACTATAAATCACTAGGGGATCACAGGAGGCAGAAATAGGACGGGCCTAACAGATCATTACATCCATATGACTCCGTGTTTTCTCAACAAATTATTTGATTTGAATGGAGCCCATACGACCTGCATACGATCTGCAGTCCCATGCAGAGATCATCATTTAAGGGCCATTGTCTTTTAGCAGTTGCCAAATCTAAGACAGATAGCTGTATCCTATTTAAGACTGAGGAACCTGAAGACACAAATGCTCATTAAAGTTTGGATAATTACTGTATACAACTCATAAATCTCATAACAAAGTATAAAAGTAGAAGTTATACATCAGTGTCACTCCTTCCACATTCCCACACACAGAAGAATATTTGCAGGCTCACCAGTTTGCTTTCAACACAAGTATTCCTTCTAAAAAGCCAGGTAACGTGTTTCATAAGTTGTTTTGCTTCTTTCAGTCTTAATTATAAAGATATAAAAATGTCCACAGCTCAAACTCCTGTGCATAAATCATTTGAATAACAGCATTATGCAGCTGTAAAATAATGATACATAATTTCTCGTAAAAACCTTTCCTTATCTTCCCATATCTTACCGCTGGCTGCAGAAAGTTCCATCTCTAACCTAATTATGAGACCTGACTGTTTTCTCTTTTATATTCCTCCATATTCACACAACTCAACAGAGTTGTTATTTAAATTCTAGCCTAAGTAAACCAAGACTGTAGCATGACATGTTAGCATTTTCTGCACAGGCAGTCTTAAAGTAACAGTTGTCCTCCCATCACTAAAGGTCACAGATCATACCTGAAACTAGCCACAGATGGTTCCATACTCAGTGTCATCACAGCACATGAACTTCTTCAGGGGAAAAAAATGCTCCAAATGTAACAAGTCGGACTTTCCCAGTCTGTTCAGCCTATCTATTTTTCAAGCATTATTTCTCAGATAACAGAAACTATGTGAAAATCACAACCGAGCAGCAGAAGCGTGCTCTGCTCCATGAGATAGATGTACAGAAGACAAATAAAAGTATTAATTTACTTAAAGACGAAAACCACACATTCAGTTAAACGCACTACAGGCTAGTGATGAAGATGACTTGAAGAGTTTAACCTTGTGTCCGAAAGGGTATTGCAAGAACTTTGTGCCATTGATCACAGCTCTGTACCCAGCCGTTCAGCCCACATAACTGCTGATTTATCTAGATTTGTTTTGCTGATTTACTTCATCAGTTTCTGTGAGGATGTAATGTGAGACAGCATGGACAGCCTTTCTGAAGTCAAGATAAACAACATCCACCGTTCTCCCCTCATCCACTTATACAGTCACCTGTAGAAGACTATCTGGTTGGTCAGGCATGATTTTCTCCTTCATAAATCCATGCTGACTACTCCAAATCACCTTCTTGTTCTTAACGTGTCTGGAAATTATTTCCATGATCGGTTTCTCTATTACCTTCCCAGGGATCAAGGTGTGGCTGACCAGCACATAGTTCCCTGGATCCTTCTTGCCCTTCTTGATGGCAGAGGTGACATTTGCTTTCCTCACAGCCTCAGGAACCTCCCATGCCCTCCCAGGGCCTTTCAAAGGTAATTGAGAGTGGCCTCAGAATGACATCAGCCAGCTCCCTCAGCACTCATGGGTGCATCCACTCAGGGCCCATGGATTTGTATGTCCAGCTTCCTCCCTAACCTGATCGTCCTCCATTGGCCATAAAAGTCTTCGTTGCTGCAGTCTTCCCCCCTGGTCTCAAGGGCCTGAAGGTTGGATTTACCAGTAAAGACCAAGGCGAAGGAGGCACCTTGGCCTTTTCCATATCCTTTACCATCAGGTCTCCTGCCCCATTCACCAGCAGACCAACATTTTCTCTATCCTTCCTTTTGCTGCCCATGTACTTGTAGAAACCTTTTTTTTTTTGAGACTTTTTCTTTTGTTCTTTGGTCCTACCTGCCTCTACCCTCTCTATCAAGAATAACAATGAGTAAAACAAGCAAAGCATCTACTTGCCACACGACTGAAAATAAGTGTGCTAATCTGGGTTTCTTCACAATGTGTCAGGGCTGGAAATTCCAAAGACTTGGAATGGAGTCAGCACCCTGACTGTAAATGGGCAGAAGCGAAGTGCTGGGCACTCAGTCCTCAGCATTTAAAATTGTCTTAGTAGGAAATGAGGCAGTCAAATACATTAACTGTCTATTAAAATATAGGCCTTAATTATGCTTCAGTAAACTCAGACTCTAGATGGGTCATAACACTAACTTCACTATTTCACAGAGCTTTCTGGCAAAGTATTCAAATTTAAGTTTTTTTCTGATCTTTTGATGGAAAGTCTCATATACATTTTATATATATATATATGCTTACATGCACACACAGAGACATACATACACACACAATGATGCCCTTTAAATAGTGACTTACACTCACCATCTGGTTACCACACAGGAGATATTACTTTCTTTTCCCCATGTACAAGAAATACCATAATGTAGAAAATTCAGTCACTGCTAGCTTTTCTATGATGCCTAATCCTAAACCCACTAATCTTCTATAGCATATATTAATATAACGCATATAATCATAAAGAGTTTGGAAACAATGTTTTTGAAAATTTTCCAAAACTTCTGACAACGCGACAGAGATAGCAATCTGACCTAAATAACCAGGCTGGTACTTTTACTATCAAAATGAGGCACAACGTTAAGAAGGACAGATGGTGCCCGGTTGCATTTTGAATGTGTTGCCGCACACACCGGTGTCAGAAACCCAAAGAGTACAGGATACCAGTGCTAATTTGGCATTCAGGCTAGTTGTCCTCCTTGTAAAGTAGTGACTTCTCCTGACTGCTGTCCTCAGGACAATTACTCCAATCCAGAATCCTTCCCTTTATGAGAAGCTCTGCTCACCTGAGTGGTTAAGCAGACCTTTGCAAACCAGAGGCATACCTAGTTGCTCTGCATTTGGAAAAATGACCTGTGAATGGGCGTGATAGATCAAGATTGTTACTAAGGGTGAGTACCGCACTTGCTGTGGCTAAGTACTGAGCAGTCCTTAGAGTAGAAAGCAAATGACAGATAGAAAGGCCTAATTTTCTTAAGTGCTGCTTAGGTCACTAATTTCCTATATTTAAGAAACCAAGAAAAACATAAAAGTAAAATGACAAAAGTACTACAAAGCTTCACATTGAGAGGAAGAAAGCTTTAGTAAAGCTATTTTCTACATGCCATGGGGAAAAACACTTTGCAAAGGAGTTGAATTGCCCAACCTAGACATTAGGCCACTAGCTCCTTTATTTCAGACAAAAAATATTTCTGCTTACCAATAAGGATAGGGTGTTTTCCTTCTAGTACATTAAAACGACCATTATAAAAGCACAAATTCTACTAATAATACAAATTGTCTGAACATGATCACGACTGGTAGTCATAGATGTGATGATGAAACGGTTAGTAATAAATTCTGAACTCAATATTGAATATTAACCATCTCCTGCAAGCCCAGTTGCATATGGTTTAGGAAAAGGCAGACACAAACTGATTAACAAGTTTACTGAGATCAAACAAATAATCGAGGGCAGAGATGGATGAGACTTCTCAATTTCAACCTAACCTAAGGGTTAAACTGAGTTATCTAATGACTAGTCAACCTGCTTCCTTTCCGTTACGCACAGCATTTAGCAAATATGATGTGTATTTATGGAAAGCACACATCAGGGAAGCCTGTAGCTGTTGACAATTTGCATGCATTTTTAGGGGGCAATAAACACAAAGCCCTAAAAGGCATCAGTTAAGTTTCATTTATTAAGAGGATCCACCCACTTCTAAAATAGCAAGTGAGTACTGTAGAATTAATTTGCTGCAAGACTGAAATAATTTTTTCTTCCCAATACAAAAAAAAGCTGGTGTCATAGCAAGTTACAGCATCTCCTCAAAAGTGGGGCCCAACACACACCTCAAATACTACATTTTTTGTGATCCATTTCCAAATAATCTTTGAGATAATATTCCTGCCCTTGCAGGAAATCACAAACAAGGATTAAAGGCAGTACGGTTTATCATTCTTATGTATCATCAATTATAAAGCAGTGTAAACCTGCATTAAATTTCTGGAGGAATCGTCCCTTTTATCATCTTGGGAAAAACTAGATTTGCTAAATTCGACTTTGCTATTGTAATTGCTTGTATCTATTTGGAAACTCATCGTCACTCCTTGCATTCAGCATCACTGACAGGAACTGCTGGTGATTTGTCTAATCTGTCATCTCTTGCCATCCTGGCATGCACAAGGTGTTACAAGAAAGGCACTAGAAACCCAACAGTGGACAGTAGTGCAATAAACACTCGCCCTTGTTACGCAATAAATACACAATATATAATTGCAGGAGGCTACCTTTGCCAGAGCTTTTCTTCATGGGCCACTGCACTAATATATGAAGTAACATCCATTGAAAGCGATGTAACATCGACACTTATAAATGATATATTTCTTCTATATCCTGCCAAATATTTTGCCTCAGTGACCTCTTGTGGCAGTGAGTTTGAGAGATATTAGGCCAGCATTGTTGATAACAATAATTTTTTCCATTTCAGTGATACACGTTTAATAAAAAAAATACATGCTGCATCTGAATGAATAAACTCATGGTGTACACAATCATTTTGTTATAATGTGATTTTTGAGTAATATATAAAAAAATATATACAGAAATAGAGGACGTGTCCTTGTTTTAGCTTAATATGTGAATATACTTACCATTTTCTGGCCTGAGAGGTAAACTAACAGATGGACACAGGTTAGGCATGGTGTTCTTCAAGTCAGCTAAAAGCAAAAACACAAAACATTTGAAAACAACTACTCCTGAAGGTTTAAAATCAAAACCTTAATATTTCCTGTATTACTTCTGGGATCTGAATGTTGCACCTTCTCACCCCAAACACCAAGAGTAAGGATCCAAGGCTGCTTTGCTGTCTAACTCATACGTGACACCAGATTTCCCTAAGTTCCCATATTTATAAACATTCCTACAAACACTTTTCAAAATATAGTTATTTATGACCAACTCATTTCAGTAGTTCTGTGGTTTTTTCCATCCCCCCCTATATTTGGTTTCCTACATCATAAGAGACATGAGATTTTCTCTGCTTCCTGATAAGCAAACTGGAATTTCTCAAAAGGAGAAGTAGGAACAAGTCAGTTTCCAACAGGAAGCTTTTCAAATTAAAATTCAAATAATCATTCATATTTTCCATACACAAATCTTCTCATTTCCTAGCATTTCTTTCAAACATCTTGTAATTTTAAATAACAAACAAGAAGTTTCCCCTGTGCGTTCATATTTTGTAAAACACTTAGGCTAATCAAATCAGTTATAAATTCTCTACTAAAACAAAATAAACCACCATCCCTACAGAAGCTGAAGACAGGTCAGATTTTCTGTTTGCTTCTTCCACTTTGTATTGTCTATGCACATAACCAATAGATATTTCTTAAAGCTCAGGAGTTTTACCATTCACATTGACAGGAGTGAAGAATTGGGGCTATCCAGAACTCTCCCTAAAATGCTACTATATGTTCCTCATTGGCTGCGCTGCAACAGTGGATACACATACGAAGTCAAACTGCTCATGAGCAGAGCCGCGCGGACAAACAGCTCCTACGTCAATTTAACATGAAACGTGGTTACACAAGTACCTTCTTTCAGCAGAAGACTGCGGACTAAAACCAAAGACCCTGCTTCATGCTACTGTCCCACTGCCTACAGAAAATTCCTCCTTCAGATTTCACTAATTTTTCCCTTTTAACCTCAGAGCTTTCTTGTTCCTCTTCCTGGTTCCCAGATGCCAAGCACACCAGCACAACTGATATAATTTTTTGTCTGCAAATATCTCCATTTGCATAAACATCTGTGCCTTGCTGTGTGTTAGGGTGGAAACACATCTGAAGCTTCCTCATTATGTAAGGAAACGTCATCATCTCTCCTAACACTATCCTTTGCATACACCTAAGGCTCCTTTTCATCATCCCTCTGTCCGTAAAGTAAGAAACATACTTTATTTTTAGGTGGTTCTTTGTCAATGAGAGGAAAAACAATTCCAAGAAGCGGAAGCATATCTACACCTTTGCTGTCTCCTCTTCATGTTGCCTTTCTACTGTTCTTCATTCTTACCCCCGGCTGCCTCGCAGCTCCCCCTGCCCACAGGCTCCTGCCGTTCATTGCCTACTTTATCAGGCCTGTTGTTCCCTTCTTCTCAGCACTAGAACCTCAGCTCATCTGCCCCCAAGCCCACAGTGGGGACTCAGGAAACCCTATAAGCTTCTGTGGTGCTCCTCAACTCCATGCTGTGTCTCCTGAGTACAGAGTACCCCAAATACTGTGTCCAGTTCTGGGCCTCTCACTGCAAAAAAGACATTGAGATGCTGGAGTGTGTCCAGAGAAGGGCAACAAAGCTGGTGAAGGGTCTGGAGGACAAGTCTTATGAGGAGCGGCTGAGGAAGCTAGGGTTGTTCAGCCTGGAGAAGAGGAGGCTGAGGGGAGACCTTATCACTCTCTNAGGTTGCACCACTTGGGGAGGAAATGGGTGATCTAGCAGGTAGAGTGCCAGTGCAGGACTTGAAAAGCTCAGGATTGAGTTCATATTTCAGACACTTATAGTGTGAATGAAGGTTTCTTTAAGTTTATCAACACTTTAAAATGCAGTGCATTGCAAGGATATCTGATCTAGCTCTACACAACTTTAATTGGATTATATTTATATCACATGCACTGGACAGCACATATCCGCACTTCATTCTTTCCCCTTCCACTTAGGCATTGGTCCTTCTGATGAGTTTAAAGGCAGGAAAAAGTACTCCTTATTCAAATTTTATCCCTGATCCTGTCAACATCTCCAGACCTGCCCCCATGCGGCCTCACTGCTTCCAGAGGAGTCCAACAGGGTCCTGCTCTTGTAGACTCAATTACAGGCTATCCTCACATAAAGGGGGATACAGTTAGACAGGTGTTCATTGTCCTTATTGTTTCAGATATGTCAAGTCAACTTTTAACACAAATTTAACAAAGGGGTCATTATCACCCATCCATGAGGAGTGTAACAAATGACAAACCCACTGAAACTTTTCAACAAAGTAATGGAGTCTTTTGTTTCACTATGGAAAAGAAAATTCACTTTGACTAGCTCTGCTTTTGATTCCTCTTGAGGAAATAACCTAACCTAAAAAACTTCTCTCTTATTTGAACACATGTTGGCTTCCTACTGCTTGAAGAACACAGTGCTACTTTGGAATTTGGTCTTGTCCCTTTCTTTACCAAAACAGCCAAAAGTGAATTTTAAATTCCACAACAAAACCAATTCTTTGAGGCAACCCATCCACTCACACTGTTGAACCAAAAGCCCAGCACTGAGAAGCAAAGAGCAATGTCCTGACCAGGCCTGTGCAGTGGGACAAAATATATTTAGATTCCAACGTCGGCCACAAGTCTCCTGTACAACCTACGGAATACAATTACGCCTCTTTGAGATATTTCTTTTCCTTTTCTACAAAAATGGAAATTAAAATTTCTTTCCCTTACACATACTTGCCTGTCCTGTCTATTTGCAATCCCTGCAAATGGGTCCTCCATCTGAAAGCTGAAGCTTCTATACAGTAAAGCTAAATAATAAGCTTCAATGTGCAGAAATCAGCTGGAAAAGCCATGTAGCCTGCACCACTTACCAGGCTTTTGATACCAGCCAAATGGGTGTATCCTGACTTCAGCATCTGACAAACTACAATTTGAAACTTGCCAAACACTTCTTGTTTCCTCAGCACACGTCTGGATGCCCAGGCTGTTCAGGGTCAGGCACACAATCTTTCCACCTGCCAGGGAAAGACATGGTTATAGACGAGGAAATATTTATATTACATTTATATTAAACTTATAGATGAGGATAAATTTATAGATTTCTGAGATGTGGAGCTTTTCATTGCACCAAACTAGAAATGGTTATGATTACTCAAAAAGGTGCTAAAGGGAGTTGCATAAGATCTGCAAGGGCTTCTAAAGTGCCCTTCACATCAAAGGAATGGTAAAATTTGTAATAATGTAGGAAGCCTGAAATTACTTTAAAAATAAAAAGATTGAAGAAATACCTGATAGCTGGGAGTCGTTAAAAAAGCCAAATCCTGTGCAACAGGGGTCAGCATCACACCAACGCTCACATTCAAAAAAGCTGTGAAAGGAAAAACCTCATTACTTTTATTATCAGTAGTAATCTGTCTCTGCCATGGAGAAGGGAAGAGAGGATACTGCATAGGGGAGAGACATCGAGAACCTGTAGACATGCCCTTCATGATAAGGATCACCTGACGGTTGTTCATACTGCATAGACACTGCCATACACTTTCTATTTGTAGATTAAATTATGTTCTATCAGTACGGATCTACCAGACTACATCTAATAATTTAGATGAGTATTTTGATATTTGCCCTAAAAATATCAGTTTAATTAATTTGGTGTATTATTGCCAAGAGATTTAACTGGTCAACCAGCAATTTAATAGCAGTATGAGTAATAATTCACATAAATATAATTACTAATTATACATTATTATTATAACTCAATTATAAATTTAAGTTAATTCATATGGGTTTTTTCTGTGTTAAATGTTCTCTGATAATGCTTTTCTTGGATAAATACATTTGATCCCCTTCACCTGCATAACAGGGCCTTGGTATTCCAGGCATGATTAAAATTCCAGTAAAAAACAGTCATGTCCTACCCATCTGAAACAGTTTTTCTGCTCATGTCAGTCTTATTCCTCACTGAGATCCCAGTTACTGTCTGGAATGGTACACGTGTGTAGAAGCTCTTCACAGAACTTTTTAGAGTGACTAGAAGGAAAAAGAAAAACAAAATTGGAAAAATCAGCTTAACTGTGTAATTTACACAGACTGGCCAACTAATCACATGGTAAGGGTAAGTTTATGTTTATATGCTACAACGGTCTTGGTCCATCGAAAGGTAAGTTTTGCTTTATCACAGTAAACTTTTGACAGTAAAGCCTGAATGTGAACAAAAATCCAACAAGCAAAGACTCTAAGAACTTAGCAAAGTACATCGCCACAGGAAGACTTCCAACCCAGAGTTTCTGTTTCTGAGACCTGTATTGACATTAATCCTTCCTCAAGGTCCAAAAACCTTTCCAGAATTCCAGATTGGGAGACTCCAGTGTACTCATGCATTAGTCACCTTGTGCTGCACTTTGAGCTCCCCAAAACGACACGATTGAGTTTAGTGGGCCTCTACATTTTTCACAGCAAAAGTATAGATTCCTGTACAGTGATAACAGGCTTGTTTGTCCAGTTTTGACCCATAAGCCCTATGAGAAAATCATTCAACTTCCAAAGTATCAAAGAGCAAAGATTAAAATCCACATATCTATAAGTCTGTATTTGCTAAAAAAAAAAAAAAAATTAAAAAAAATTAGACTCAATGACTTTCCATTCTTGCATTGCACCATGGAAATTTTAATGGCTGAAAATGGTATTGGTGACATCCCAATGACCTTCCCATTTCACTCGCATTATAAAAAGGCCTAAGGCCTGGTATACAAATTACTTGAGCTACACTTGCCCTCGCTGAATCAGGAATAACTGAGATGGAGAGTGGAACTTATGGTTAATATATTTCCATTCTGAACTGAAAATGAAAAACCATACCCAGAACAGCCTGACCTTCCCCTTGCCCCATCACTTTTTATCTCAGAATCAAGAGCCAAAACACTAGCTTGCGTTATCAGGGTTAGAGCACACATACATCCAAATCCCCAAACTTACCTATTTTACGATACAATGTCTGTGGTTGCTGGGGTAGCACGGTTCGACAGTTTTCTGGCATTTGATTGATGCTGCCATCACAAATCTGTGCCTCTGGATAGAGAGTGCACACAAAGTATATATCTGTGGCATTTTGAAGATCTGCCATTCGACAAAACTCATCTTCTTGTACACAACCTAGGAAGTAAAGTTACTAAGAGTTACACACACGAGCGTTTCTTCACCTCTCTATTCCTTTTCATGTCTTCAGCGCACTTAAAGCTGACCATCAGCAAAGAACTAAAAGTGAGAATGTCAATATGGTTCAATTATGGCGCAAGAGGAACAGGGACAGATTCTGTTTCTTGTGACACTGAAGAGCAGGCTTACCTGGACAGCACAGAAAAGAAGCTACATCACAGCTAACTGGAAAGATACATTCCCCATCTGTGATAAGCATTGTCCTAGTGTATTTGTGTCACTAACACTGTGATTCATAAAGATGTCTCTTTCTTTTTAGTAAATTTGACATGGAAACTGTACAATCATAAAAGAACTCTGCATTAGTCATGGGTGTCTTACATTAAAGATTAAAAAAGGATGATAAAGTCTGCAATGTCTTAGGAAGTTTTTGCAAAAAATATTTCTGAAATGTTCATATGTTACACAAAAATATAAATAATTTTTCCAGATTCAACTGTTCAAGCCATTTGCTTGTAGCAATTTGCACTGAAATTTGCCCCAGGGTAATAATGCAGCTTCCCAAAAGAAACAAAGCTGTCAAACCCATTTCTTAATTACAGTGGCAATGGCTTCTGTAAATATATACCTCAATGCTTCATTTTAAACAGGCATAGCTCTTCTGGCCTCTTGCAGTGATGTTTGTGCATGGCTTAGTACTCTCTGTTCTGCCTTCCTGGTACTCAGAGCTAGAAACTCTTCTCCATTTAACACATTGAAATGTACTTTATCATTAATCCCAGACATCTGAATTTTACCTTCTTTTACCACTATGTCATCTATTTGGACGGCTACATATCAAGAACAGCAGAGTGTTGCCTAAGCTGTATCTTCTACTTCTCTTGCCTATAACAGGGATACGCTGGTGACGAATGATGAGTAACCTTTCTGCCACAGTAGGCAAAGATTGTAAGGAAGAAACAGGTGGCCCTATTAGTAACTTCCACGAAAATTTTGTGGGTTTTTCCCTAAAAAAAGATCTCTAAGTCCAGAGTTTCCACTCATCATGATTACAATACCCATTAAAAGATTTTAATTAATTATTATTCCCTGTAGAATAACGGTCTCCAGGATGTCTTACGTGTGAGACACCAAAGCACAGCTTCCTCTGCTGAGTACTTCTGCCTGAAGACCCAGTACTGCTGGTAGGGGAGAGATGAGTTCTGGTCACTTTGTATCCGGCTGTTGTCCATTAGGTAGAAAAGATCCTTTGTAGAATCTGAGATTCAAACAAAGAAACAAACAGCTCAAANAAATATATTTGTATATAAAATTCTGCCTTTCATGGTAAACAGCTGCAAACTTTTCATAGGGCTAGCATACATGAAATACTGCTTTTAGTAACAGAATTGTCCACGCACAGTTATTGATGCCTGTGTCAGCAATGCCTCCTCGCCAAGCTCCACTGCACAACATTGCATTGGCAGACTATTTCCACCACCCAACAACTAGATGAAAGTCACAGTTCCTAGAAATAAGAAAGTTCTCTCTACTCTGTCACACAACACATCAGCTTCGCCGGGAAGTATGATGCTTCAGAGGATCTTTACAATACCTTAAGCAATCTAGTTTGATTAATCCAAAACACAGTAGTTTCCTTATATTCCCTTGAGAAGCTTTTACACCTTTCAGTGTTAAATGTTTTCTAACAGATATAATATCTATTTCAGTCATTTAGTCATTTCTTCTAGATTATGCTCCACAGACTACGTTAAATAACTCCTTTCTGTCCCCTGTTTGTGTCTTCAGATGTGCCTACAACACTTTATATCTCCTGAGCTTCCTGTGAAACAACCATAACTATTTCAGACCGTTTTCAAATTCATCCCTTTAAAATAAGGGTCCCAATAAAATATTGAATGAAATGAACACTCTTCACTGATCTCTTGCAAATTTCTTCATAAACACATTTTTATTCATCAAATGCCATCAGCAGGTCTCATCCCCAGTTACTCCAACAGGGGAGAGATTCCTGTTATTTAATCTTACACGCACTGAAGCAGCCAGACAAAAATGAAAATAGTAAAGACACGCTGATGATTGCAGCTGAAATGCTGAAGCACCTACTGGGAGTGCACAGTAGCTTTGAATTTGCTATCACGTCCTTTAAGGATGATCATCAAGTAATAAAAGCTCTGTAGACATTTTCTTAGGCGTAACCATAACTTTTTAAAAAAGGTGATTTATAAGTCTCAAGACTTAACTTCAACCTGCAGTTTCTTTTAGAACAGTTTCTGTCATGATTAAAACAAAGGGATGGAAGAAGAAGCTGCATTCCTTGCATAACTCCAGGTTTTAATGATATCATCAGCTGCAGCGAGGTAAACGGAGAACCCTGAGGGCTGCACTCATGCCTTGGCAGGTAAATGCAAAAGAATTTCACTCAATGTATTAAGTGCAGGGGTTTTTTTCCTCATTTTTAAGTTTAGACTTTAAAATACCACTAATTATATGGGAGCACCACTGGGTAAATGGGCACTTTATTTTCCCTTTCTCTCAAATTACACAAGCGAAATCAGCAACTCGCTTCAAGTTAAGGTTTTACATGTAATAAATCACAAGCTCAGGTATTCATCAAGTCTCCTCCGGAAAGATTGCGGTTCATTAGAGATGAGCCAAAGTGCTCTTAACAGTCTCCACTGCTCTGTTTCTCTTAGGATTATGAGAAGACCCAAAGGAACACTAGGAATTTAATACAAATTATTTTTGGTATATACATGACTTAGTATAATGAAGAGCAGACCCTGGAATAACAAAGAAGCTAGAGAACTTCACAGGTCCCCCACTTCCATCATGCACAGAAGAAACTTGTGATTGCAGTTTCACCCTGAGTTCCTCCAAGCATTGTATTTACAGTCATATTGTTGGTAGCGATATATATATAAACCCAAGTACCCAGGCTAAGGATTTGATTCCCGAGTTTATATGAATTTTCCCCAACCAAATAATATTTCCTGAGTCTTTACAGTTCAGTAAGTCTGAAAGAACAAGCTTTCACTGAACATTTTAACACTTTCATTTCCAGCCCAGCCTGGGAAGGTAAAAACCATAAAGACAGGAGACTCACAATCTGAACATCTCTATCAAAACCTATATTGTACTTCTTACCCAAGAGAAGTCCTCTGGACTTCACAACAGCTATATCATTATGATACATATATGGCAACATATGATATTTTCTAGTTAAATTGCACACCCTCTAAGCTATCTTCTACTGCCTTCTCTGTTCACCCTTACTGCAATACCTGATAACGTCAGATCATTCTCTGTCTTCAAAGCAGCAGCATTGCATGCAGAAGTTTTAGTCCGGGTGACCATATCAGAGCCTGGAATTAAAAAGCATAGTAATTCCATTTACCTTTCATCCACAAGGCAAGCTCATCCTTAGTTCACTAAATTTAGCAAACATTTTAAAGTGCAACATTTAGGAAAACTCCCTAGGTAGTTCCACCAACTGATGAGTCAAAAATGACTAAGACCATGTATCTACAAGTAACTCCATGGGAAAAACCTAAACCAGAATGTGCCGTTTGGAGGATAAAAGTAAATGCCACATCCACAATCACTATACATTCCTTATCAGTGCTCCGGATGCTGTGTGCATTTATAAAGCAGTATCACAAATCATTTGCGCAGGTCCTGCTATCTGTGTTGTGAGATTTAGAAAGTAAACTTGCAAAACCAACACATACATGGTTATGGTGCTAATAAAGGTAACCCTTCTAGTTATGTATAAAGTGCCAAATTATTATGGTTCCTGGACACTGATGGAACAAAAGCAAATGTCTCCGTGACAGCATTTTTCACGGATATTAGAACTTATAAAGCATCTTCTCAGACACAAGAATTTACCCAAGTCTCACAAAACTGACAGCAGCAGAATTACTCCAGATTACACCTGCCCCACCAGGACGGACTGCTGAGTAGTGTCTCAATTTGGATGGTATAAAATAAAGTGAGAATAACGCTTCCAGTTTAAACAAGTTTACAGAACACACATCTGCCACTGCCTCCCATCCATGGTAGGTTTTTATAACAACTTTTGTGAGATAACTCACCTCTCCAGAGGTAAACTTGCTGAAAGGTAGTAAAATTTCTTTCAGCCTCTTCTGCCACCTTAGACGCTAAGGAAGAAAAAAAACTTTTTAGAACAGCTGCTAAAATTAAACAGGTAGCACTGAAATGTTCAGAAATTACATTAAAAGCACATCACTGGACTACACATCACCTTATTTACAATGCAAGACCCTGAGGAAGAAGGACCCTCAGTAAGTTTGCAGGTGACACCAAACTAGGTGGGAGGGTTGATCTGCTTGAGGGTAGGAAGGCTCTACAGAGGGACCTG
>VXBH01008825.1:434684-449662 GCA_013400035.1 Rynchops niger
CTGGAGTGAGGGTATTATTTTTTTTTTGAGGAAAAAAAAAAAAAAAAAAAAAAAGGTGTCACAAGATCTTTTAAAAATAACAAGGAGTGGGGTGGGAATTTATATTCAAGTGAGACTTCTCTTCCAGCAGCAGACTGGCCATCTCTTATTACTTGTCCATGGCATGGAACCAACTATTGAGTCAACAGGAGAACTAACTTTTCTGCAAAACAGCCACTGAAACAAGAGCCAGCTCCCACAGAACTTGGTTAGAAAGGAAATCTAAGAGCCTTATAACTTGTTTACAGGATCACAACAGCCTGATCTCCACTGACTTTAGCTCAGGGATCTATTCGAGGTAGTATGTCCCACATGCTCATTATTTTCCTCTTTCATTCAATCTTTAACTCCAGACTGCCACGTCACTTACCAAACTGTTTTATTTATTCTCTCTGAATTGGACTCACTGCACCTGAGAGTGAGGAATCTGACCAGCAGCACCGTTCACAAACTGGGAAAAGCTCATGGGGTCTAGAGACTCAAAACCCAAAGGTCACTAAATGGGGAGAGGAATCCAAATTAAGCTCCAGTCTGGGCCTGGCTGTGCCCTGAAGAAGATTATGGTCTCATGAAAGCACACACGGTGGCACCACCACTACCATGCTGGGGTTGCTACTCCCTATATTACAAAGGGGTTTTGGTACAGCGTGTCCACCAGTTGATATACTAATATTTTTCAGTGAACACAGCATATTAAGGAAAAGGGAAGAAGGTGGTTACTTAGCATTGCCCCTGCATTGACCAAACTTGTCCTCTAAACGTCCCAAATGAATGGAAAACTCTAGTTTATCGCAGCCAATGCCTGGTATAGACCTAAAAGAGCAAAGGAGCAGGAGCCCTGGTCTGCTCTCAGCCCATGGGAGATCCCTGCATCTGGAAGAGCTGGAAGCTCAGCCCTTCTCTCCCCTGCACACATGAGCACAGAGATCCAGCAGGAGGATCCCAGGCCTCTCTCCCTGAAACGTCTGGATAAACCACAAAATAAAAGTCAGGGATAAGTTCTTAAAACAATCATTTGTACTCTTACAGCAAAACAGTCAGGGCTAAATCAGAAGCAAATGTCCTCTGTTGTCAGGGCTGAGTCAGCAGGTGCTTTTGATAAAACCGTCATTTTTGCTCAGAAAAAACACAAGGGCCAGCCAAACACTTAACACAAAAAATTCCTCGCACTCCAGCTCAGTTGCAGAGCTGGTGTAAACAGAGGTGGGAGTTTTTTTTCCTTTGTAGAAGTATAGGACACCAAATATAAGCATTAACTTAATTCTGTGTTGAGCTGAATTTCTTCTACATCTGCAACTTGCAGTGATGCCTGGTTAAAAACAGAATTCACATATTTTCTTAAAACTGAAAAGAAACAGTGTTTTATGTTGTTTGCAATTTTTTGTTGCCCTCATTTCTAAAGCAGAATACAAAATTAAAAAATGATATTTGTAAAAGTTTTTATTTTCTTCTGATTTTTTTTCCTAATTCTGATTTCATCCCACCCCTCCATTTTCTCTGCAATAATACGGGAGAAAAGTAGAGAAGAGGTAGAAAGTGTAATGAAACATTAAACCGAAAACATTGCAAAACTAATAGAAAAGCTGCTTTTCTTAATTCTGGAATTTTGTTTTTTGATATAAAGAAAGGTAAAAAAGTTGCATTCATAAATCTACTTTGTCAAAAAAAAAAATAAAATGAAAAGTATTCTACTAGCTCACATTTTCATGAATTTGTTAGTTCACATTGCCCTCTTCTCAACAATAATATAATTAAACAACCATTCAACAGGCTTAGTGTGTAGCAGAAATTCTCCTTAATCTCACGCCACTGGAGAGTAAAGCTCTAGAACCCATCCCTGTTATTGCAATAAATGTTAAGCGTGGCTTCAAATATAACAGAGAGAACAATAAGAATGAGCATGGGTTGTTACAGCTAATTACTGTGCGTTTGCAAATGGAAGTTCTTACTCCTGCTACAGCCTCAAAAAACCAAAGAACAGTTGGGTTATTTATTGACGCTGCCCAATCACCAGCCTCCTGGCAAAGCGAGATCCGTCTCCAGACCCTGCTGTCTTGTTGCATGCTGAATTCAGTATAGGGAAGTAGAAGGGGCAGGGGAAAAAGCGAAAATAGTGACAATCGGTTTCACTTCATATAATGCTTTCTGGAAATACAGCATGATTTTTAAAAGAAAAAAAAAAAAAAAGAAATTAAATTATCCTGTAAATTATTTTTAAAAAACACTGGACTTCTTGGGTGTTTGTTATTGTTGTTTTTTTAAGCCCTGAATTGTCAACACTTACAAATATTTATTTGTAGTGAAATCTTCTAGCACAATCCATAAAAATAAGCACAGATATCCACAACTGCTCCTTCTTGGACAGAGTCAGAAATGCTCACGTAGGAAGGTTCAAGGTAAGTGGCAGGAGAATTAAGCTGTGCAGAGAAATATCCCAATGACCCCGTGACAGACCAACAGAGGCTAACACCTCAGGGTCATGATCTGAGTACGCTCAGAGAAAAAAAAATAGCTATTTTAACTGAAGACAGTTTTGCAACCTGTTCACGGATTTCACACTCCTTCCGCTGATCACACTTGTCATAAAACACTGTCTAATTCAGAGCACACTGTGATGACATCCCGTTCTAAGCGAATATTCCATTAAATTTGATACCAATCATATAATGAATAATAAAAACTTCTGGAAAACTGTTTTTGGGCAAGGCAAAAGCTTTGGGGCTGAGAAGCACAATTAGATCCTCCTGCAGGCAGTCTGGGGACTCTTTGACGGATGACGTATTTTTCAAGTTGTTCATCCTTGAGAACCGACATTTCACAACTGCGTTCAAGAAGAAGTAAGTGTTCCCGGCTTGCAAGGATATGTTCACCAAGTCAGATACCATACAGCAGGAGCCCAGGGGGTGGTGTTATGCCATGGCTGTGAGGTTATTGCCAAACACAGTCTATTTCTCCTGAACACGCTGATGAGTGATAATTTTACTAAGAAATTCATCATTCTGCTTCTTTCCTATTAGCCCTCTTGTTATTCTTTTGAGTTTCGAAGCAGAGATCGGGAGATCAGCCTACATCAAAAGCTGTCAGCCACCTGAGAGTGCAAGAAACCTGCTTTTTGCTTTCCCTACAGGAAATTACTTCTCCAATGTAGTCAAGAAACACAAAACTAAGGTGGAATGTAGCTTAAGGCAGAGGCCACAACCATGGGAAGGTGAATTCTCATAAGCTGGCAAGCCAGCTGTGGAACAGAAAGTCTTTTCATAAGGAGGTTTTCACTTATGTTGGGGGGAAAACATATCCCAAATACTCTTCTGACACTTACCTAGGCACTGGTTGTCTATAAGGAGATCATCTGTTTCAGTCCAGTCCAGTGCTGCACCAAAGCTATCAGTGCAGAAGGATTTCTTGGTGTCAGGGTCTTGCTGGGAAGGTCTATACTGGCCATTTTCATCACACTGCAGACCCTGCTCATTGGTTTGACAGTATGTGATGCCTGTTAGAAGTAAAAAAGGAAAAAAAAAAAAAAAAGGTATTTTGATAATGCTGTCACAGGGTTTCACAGAATGGTTCTGGTTGGAAGGGAATTTTGTCCAACCCTAGAGTTGGTTGCCCAGGACCATGTCCACATGGCTTTTGAACACCTCAAATGTTGGAGACTCCACAATCTCCCTGGACAACCTGTGCCAGTGCTCAGCCACCCTCAGTAAAAAAGTGTTTCCTGATCTTCAGAGGGAACCTCCTGTGTTTTCATTTGCACACATTGGCTCTGGTCCTGTCAATGCAGTAGGACAATGTTTCAATGCTGTAGGACAGAAGTACTCTAAGTACAAGAGAGACTTTACTGAAAGTTAATCTATAATTTTCATTGTGTTTCATGCTCTGAAACATGGTAGTCTCACTGTTTTGTTGCTACTGCAATTCATATTACAAACATTTTTAGGATTCTCTGCCATGGATCAGATCTCCTTTATGCTAAGTACTGTAAAGCAAAGAAATACAGAGAAAGAACTGTATTTTCCTACAGGTTTGTTTAGTGCCAACTGCAATGGATCCATGAAAAGTTATGAACAACGGCACAAGAGACATCACATCAATTTGTTATTTGCTGCTCCCACACTTCTTTTTTTTTAAATTGTACTTTTCAGAGGGAAAGAAAAGGTCTTCACACTATTTTTAAAGAATGAAGAAGTTTGATTTTAATTAGCAGCATTTTCCCCAACCACCTAACATTTTTAATGATTAAAATGTTTAGAAACCAAGCATCTGGGCTCCACAGAGAAAGAAATCTGGAAATTTGACCAACTTCGAAGGCAGCAGCAGAGAACACCAAGTGGACTAAGCCTGACAGGGTAACCACCTTCGTGCCCTCCATCTGAGTTGCTACTTAAGCAAGTGAGGCTCATCTATGTATGAAGAAACCATCAGGGTTTAGTCTGACACATCAAAATGTGACATCATCAGCATTGTTTCAATTCAGTGCACTGAAAGTTTAGGAAATGCTTCTTGTGCCTCTCAGCCACCCTTGCCACGGAGGCACAACCTCTGGGAGGAAAACAAGGTAAGCAGCAGAGAGGAGAATGCTTCAGTCCTCCATTTTTCCTGCGCTGTGTTCATCGGGCAATACTTTTTTTATCTGGCAGTTAATTCAGCAAACTCTTCAGACTTTGTAAGGACACAGCAGGGAAAGAAATAAAAAAAAGAAGAAAGCTAATTGTGTACAACATGGCCCTTTGGAAAGGGCTGGCACTGAGCCTCAACACACAGGTGAGGTGGAAACCAGGCAGGGAGCAGGTTTAGTTGCGGGCTGTTATGGTAGAGAAAACTGCAAGTGCAGTAAAGAAAACTTAAGGAGCAAACTTGTAAGAACAGGGGTCCCATACATACACCGGGAACACATACAGAAATGAAGAATGATATCTCAGTCTAACATCTTCTTTAGGCAAAAGCTAATTGATGTCAGGGTGCATTAAAATAAACATGGGTTTTTTTTATCCCACCTAAGAAGATAAATAGGTTGAAATACAATAAAGCAGTCCCTATCCTCACCAGTACTTCCAAGAAACTCATTCTCACTACTCACTTTCATTTTTACCGGTGACCTAATTCTGTAGACAAAACTGAATTTGGTCTTAAGTGATATTTTTTATGGAACTGATCCAAAAATAATTAATTTAAGCTGAATACACCAACTTTAGTGAACATATTGATAGCTGCTTTGCGAGAAGTATTTTTGTTTGCAGGGGAAAGAGCTGCACAAAGACAAGGCTGCTTTAGTGTTCATGAAAATGCTAACAGATGAACTATGTAGGATGTTTCTCACTGATACTGGACACCCAGGTACCATTTCTGAGGACAATGAACACATCTTAAGGAACCACAATGTCCTAGGTGAGACTGACCACTCATTTCTCATGCATTTTTTTTGTCAAAACACTAGACAGATTTTTCTCTCTTTGAAAAACATCTTCGAATGTATGCAGAAGAGATCATATCCATCCAAAAAAACCCAGAGGGAAGAACTTTTTTTTTCCTTAAACTTACAGATGAAAAAAAAAAAAAANCAAAGGATAAGGGAAGAAATGAGTTCAACTTACAGTGATCAGCGCTGAATGCCCCATAGGACTTGGTAGTTTTGCCCACAGGACACTTGATACAGGAGGAACGTCCTGTCTGATACTGATAGTAGCCAAGAGGGCAGGGAATGCATTCATCGTTCTGGAAATGACTGCCTGGAGGACAAACAACTGCAAAGAGAACAACCACATTATTACTTTTTTGGAATCCAACCCGTTCAGGCATTTGCACACATATGTGGGAAGGTTTATATATACCATGCTGGTAGACTTGCCACAGGCTTCAAGCTCTTAATATATGTATTTCTAAGTGTTATAACACAGGTAAATAGTCCTTAAACGTTCATTAAACTCACAAATAACTGCAATATGAACCATGGGGTTTTTTTTCTCAGATCCCCCTGAAAATGTTCTTGAATTTGTGCACTTGGCTCTTTGAAATGCCAAGTCCAGGCCTGATTTCCATTTGTCAAATCCATTTGTAATCAGATAATGCACTGTGTGGGTAAGTTGTGAAAGAAAACAAAGGAACACAAGCTACAAACAGAGTGACTTCTACAACCACTACAGACAGAAACAGGAAGAGTCTTGGAGCAGAAACTCCAAAAACATCATCCAGAAACACACCATATGGTAACACTTTGATTCAGAATTCCTGGTAATGAAATTTTTGGTGAGCACTTCCAAACTAAACAGCAATGGCTGGATTAAAAGTCACTAATTGTGCACATGACAACCCAAGCACAAAACAAAAAGATATTCTTAGTCTGTATACTTATCATTTTCAGAACAAATCAGGAGTAATATTTCCAGCTGACCTGTTGCATGTTATAAAGAAAACTCTTTGTCTTCTGGGAGGTCATGAAATACTGTCTTTCCCTCCAGATCATGCGAATGAACATTAAAGCAGAAGAGGAGCAGACACATTTGCAGGACAATACCTTTACTTGTTATTTCACAGCTGCTTTCCAGATGTAGATTTCCTTCAAAACACTATCAAATGTATATTTTGGGACTTTGACAAGGTGCAAAACTTTGTTTCTTGCCCTACATCTTGACAGCACTTTAAGCTTATATGGGAGAGAAACAGTAATGGAAAATTGGCCATCTCCACTATAACCCATATGATGAATTGCTTTTCTGGCCAACACACCAGAATATAAATTAATTTAACTTACAGGAGAACTTAAATCAGAACAGACTAAAAAGACAGCTAGTGTGAAAATGATCCTGTCTTCCTTCATCTGCGTTAATTGGCCCTATGGGAAAGCCTAGGATGAGACAACTGTGAGACTGAAATTTTCCTCCCAAGTAAGTATCAAGGCAATTGCTCTAGGTATAACGCATATCTAAAATCAATTACATAACCAAAAAAATCCTGGAACAGGCAGATTTCTTCTCTCTCATGCATATTATTTAATTCACAGGAGTGTCTGATACATTTTCAAGACATTTTCCAACACATGCAAAAAGGATCATATTTGTTGCAAATGAGAAACAGTAGAAATTAAAATGAAATGAGTAATCCATGCCTGAATTGAAGACAAATTGCAAAGGATGAGGGAGACTAATTAAGCAATTAAAGTTTAAAAAGGAACAAATTAAGCTTTTCAAAGCTCCTTTCTTCGCAGTTATAGTCATGATGTGAAAGTAACATCGTTGTCTCCAGCCACATTTTAAGCAAGTAAAATTGCCTTTTCAAAAGGGCACAAAGAACAGCAAAAAACACTGGTGCGGAGAATTATGTTTTCTAGACTCTATAACTCTCGAAGGCACATATCATTTTAGCTACAGGTTACTCTCGGCACAATTACATAGAGGTTAAATTTGATTCGGGAAGTCAGACAAAACATCACACTGTACTTCTTTCAAACTTTAACATTCATATGTTTTAACAACGTAGGAGACTTAGAAAAAAGCCTTGAGCCAAAATCTCAGAGCCAAGCATTAGCACTGGGCCGAGAAATTGTATCCCTAGAATAGGAAAAAAATAAATAAAATTTAAAAATTAAAATAAATTTTCCTGTATGTCAGATTTGTAACTTGCCAGGCTTCTACCCAGACTTGGGCTTCTGTGTACCAGGGGAACAACATGCTGAGAGAAATTTCCAGGCTAAAGGACAACTCACTGGGGAAACACAAATCAGCTCTGTGCAGGGGTACCACTCCTCACAGTAGCCTCATTTCACTTGAGACCAGCTCTCATTATGTTAAGAATGCTTAAAAACTGTCACAAGCGATCATTACACCCAATGCTTGCACTGCTCTTTCCTCCCTCCAGGGATACTGGAAAACTTTGGGATATCAGATTCTTGATCCAGATTATTCGAAATGAAGTCTTTGAGCTGCCAGCTCAGCTCTAAAGCTAGCACATTATTTGTTTTGGGTTATGCTCTGCTCAAGGCAATTCTGATAGAATCGCCAAGCTTTCTAAATAATAAAAGGAACTCGCATAAAAATACATAACAAAACAAAGACAGCTCACAAAAAGGCCTCAGGCTTTCTCCTGACATAAAGGAGGGAGAAGGGTTGAGTTCATAGAGCTGCCTCCTGGACAGTTTCCAACCCTCTTCTTTTTGACTCACACCTTAGCAAAGAAAGTGTCTTTTTTCCCTTTAAAATTTAGCTAAAATAAAACTGTTACCTCAGACTCTTCAGGAGTTATATTCATAAATACCTGTAAAGTAACTCAGTGTATGACTGAAACAATGAAAAAACACCACATAAGAAAAACTAACACATGATAAACGTTACCCATTTTACAGGCAGAAAAAAATAAAACAAAGCCACAATAGATGCAAACCTAAAGAAACAGATGACTGTAAGGAAAATACATGAGAGACGAAGAGGCAGGTTCATGCAAGCTGTGTGTTCCTAAATGAAAATGTTAAGTTTATTGGGAACAACAGAAAGCTGCCGCTACTGAGAGCTGTTGATATTTTCTGACGCAAGGGGAAACGGCATTTTCAGTGAAATAAAACCAAACAAATCTATAAGATCAACATCTGAAAAGACAATTTGTATTTCAACAAGGTGGAACAGGAAAGGGAAGAGAATAAAGAATCCCTGTCACCCTCACACAACTTTGATTTCTGCAATCACAGCCGTTAACTTCTTACTACTAGCCCCTATTATTAGGAGAGAAACAGTCTCAGAAGAATAAATGACCAGAATATAACCGTAATGCAAAGTAAAACTATATATATAATTGAGAGGAACCAGAAACTGAATTCCTAAATCCTCTATTTAGAACAAAATACACACAACTACTCCATAAACAAGTGTCCAGCAGCATATCTACCATGACACCTGAGAATACAAAATCTCTGCCAAAACCTGGAGCAGAAACTGTCTCCTTTCCACATTTCTTTGACAAGTCTTTTACTGAGTGACTTTTTCTACAGCTAGCTGGTTCAAATATGTGTGAACTAACTTACAAGGCAAATTAATTCACTGCTTCCTAGAGGCCTTTATCCCTGGCAG
Organism: Rynchops niger; assembly: GCA_013400035.1. Classification (NCBI taxonomy): domain Eukaryota; kingdom Metazoa; phylum Chordata; class Aves; order Charadriiformes; family Laridae; genus Rynchops; species Rynchops niger. The sequence goes on from VXBH01008825.1 coordinate 443,777, forward strand.
GAAATATTTGGCAGAAAGATCCAATTCTTTCCTAGTTGTGCTCTAAGTGATGGCCTCTACTTAATAAATAATGATACCTTTAATCAGTACAAGAGTACATCTTGTTAAGTAGCTGCAAGTTGTTACAGACTCCAGATACTCAGTAGGAATGAATCTTTTTTCTGCATGGTGTATTTAAACAACCAAAATCTGAAGTGTTTCAGACTGTGGAGATGAACTGAAACTGCAGTCAATTTACCCTTAAAGGTCCAAGCTGGAAATTGCAGCAGTTCAGAACTGATTCATCACTTGATTATTTTGAAGCCCTTGCCCAGGCATTAGGAAGCTCTCCTAACTTAGGGAGAGCAACCATACCAAGCAGGGAGATAAGTTGTTTTCTTGTATTTTGATTTGTCCTTAGCATCTCTAACTTAAGCTGCATAGTGTTGAAGGTTTCCAATCTGAAAATATTCCTCATTTTGGGCAACTTCTTCAATACCTTATGCTGTTAATTTTTATACTTAGAAGTGATACATGCCTCCTCTGTTCCCAAAGAAAAGCTAGACATTATGAATACATCCCAAATTGACATAAGACACAGTATCATAGAATCATGGAACAGTTTGGGTTCGAAGGGACTTTTAAAGGTCATCTAGTCCAAACCCCCTGCATTAAGCAGGGACATCTTCATCTAGATCAGGTTGCTCAGTGCCTTGTCCAAACTGACCCTGAATGTTCCCAGGGATAGGGCATTTACCACCTCTCTGGGCAACCTGGGCCAGTATTTCATCACCATTGTTGAAAAAATTTCTTCCTTACATCTAGTGTAAATCTACCCTCTTTTAGTTTAAACCAATTATCCCTTGTCCTATCGCAACAGTCCCTGCTAAAAAGAGTCACTGGGCCAATGAGAACGATCAGGGTTGCGCTGTAGGAGGTTTGATGTTGATAGAAACAAGAGCAGGGCTGTTAAGGCAGAGGCTCTTTGGCAGCATGACCCGGTACACCAGAGTGTTAGGTATAGCCACGAGGATCCATCAAAAAGATAGGTTTGGCAGCCCTAAGCAGGATGTTTGCAGAAAGGCAGACTGTTCCAGGGAAGCAGACTAATCAAAATGCAAGAAGAAAAGAGGGCAGAAGTGCAATCAGGCCTGGGTGTTGGCCAACATCAAGAAGGCGTCCATCTGAGCTGGCTGGAGCTGGCCCAGGAATTCACAATCATAGAATGGTTTGGGCTGGAAGCCCCATCCAGCCTGGTCTTGAACGTTTCCAGGGACGTGGCATCCACAACATCTCCGTGCAACCTATTCCAGTGCCTCACCACCCTCACAGTAAACAATTTCTTCCTAATAGCTAATCTAAATCTCCCCTCTTTCAGTTTAAGACTGTTACCCTTTGTTCTATTGCTCCACTCCCTGATAAAGAGTCCCTCCCCATCCCTCCTGTAGGCCCCTTTAGGTACCGGAAGGCTGCTATAAGGTCTCCCCAGAGCCTTCTCTTCTCCAGGCTGGACAACCCCAACTCTCTCGGCCTGTCCTCGTAGTCTCAGGACTTTCACCATTTCTGCATCTAGGTTTCTATTCTGAGTAATGTATCATCATCTGAAGCACTGGCTACATTATCTTTATGAAATCTTCTTATTTAGGATCACGTACATTACAGAAAGACCTTTTAATACCAGACAGATCTAAAAAATCCCCAAAAATGTTTGCAAAACTTTCTATACTATGTCAATGCCATGATGCCCATTTCCAAATCATTGGTTCAACGCAAGGACTCAACAGTAACCGAAACACTAATTCCCATCTCTCTTCAGATTTATCATTCATGTTGGTGCTTCACGCCTTTCACATATTAACCATAAACACAAGTTCACTGATGATTTTCTAACTTTAGCTTTATACTGATTCCTAACAGCATCAAAGAAGGGAAAGCTAAACTGAGACATACCACATCCCTGTGAATTTGGGACTGTTTTCCCAGGAGACAAAATTCTTCGAAACCCACTTCTACATCCTAGCTGCACACTCGGAGACAGAGCAAATTCTTCATCCCGGGGAAAATTGATGAAAGAATCTGCTAGGAATTGCTTGGAGTCCAAATGCAGCAGAAAACCACCATCCTCAATCTCTTTTATAAATGCTCCAATGAGCTTTTCTCCAACAATTGCATTTTCTAAAAGGGGAAAAAACACAACAAAATAGTATGAAAGAGATTTACAATATAGTAATGGATAACCACATAGAAACCGATGAACTTTAAGTTAAAAATATACATAAATACAAGCACGTTAGGAAACAGCAGACAAGAATAAACCTGTACAGTGTCCTATCAGATTAAAGTACTGATCTCAATATATGTAGAGGTGCTAAAGAAACAGCAAGAATACCACAACAAAAAAAAAATGTCATATTCAAGAACTAAAGCATCAGAAAACAAAATTCGATTTCTGAGTTACAAAAATTCAGCAGATGAAAAACAGGATAATCTGACATTCAGATTAAATTTATTCCTTTTTTTTTTTTTCCAATGGATATAATTTGCTTCTTTTTCAGCATTTTGTTGGTTTGTTTTTGAAGGCCAGCATCTGTAGCAATATAATAATCACCTTCCATCACGCTGATAGTCAACATATGCGCCTATGCAAGAGACACACTCTTCACAATCGCTAAAGCTGGTGTTTAAAGCTGGAAAACAGTGAGTACATTTCCTACTGTCTATATTCTTACTTGCCCAGACAGCTTCCCTTACGATGACCTGTACAAGGACAATTTTCAGGGCTCATTCAAGAACAAATTCCCCAGTTTGGCAGGACCAGAAATACTACAAGAACAGTGTTCCCAGTGAATTTTGTTTGCTCTCATGTTCTGTTCACCCTTGCTGGCTTTATGGCATTGAATTAAATGTTGATGTGATTTTCTGGTGCAAATTTGCAAGACAAGGGCCTCCGGTAGCTACAGGTGATAAGCAGCCCGGTAATCCAGCAAACAGGAAGTCCTGCACCCTATATACTTTGAATTTTGCAACTACACTAATGACCTTGGATGTTGAATTTTCACGGGGAGGATGTTATATACACGAAGACAGCGTGAGGAATGTTACAACTCACACGCTGTACAAAGATTAGTATTTGTGACTGGCGTGTCCAAGGCAAATAGCGGAGGGTATCACTGCCTTCTCACGTGGCAAGTTCCCTGACTTTGCGCTGTAGCCCACGGGCAGCTTTTAAATTGTGGGAGGAGAGAATTTCACAGCCAGGTACGAGGCTCTGGCGACGCAGAGCTGCCCTCCTGCCCGTGATGAACCAAACACAGACCTACGATGCTTTTTCTGAAAGTTCATCCTAGACCTTTAACACCGAAACCACAGGCGCCCTCTCTTGCTGAACATTGGCCTGTAACCAATTGCTGTGGTGTAGATGTTGTTTCCCCCTTTGCAGAGGATGGACACAAGTTTTTTACACCTAAGGGCTAAAGTGAATGGACCTCGCATCAAAGCTGACAGCTTTGTCCTTGTATTCTCAGTGCTCTGTTTCCTCCAGCTTTCAGCAACCTATCCTGCTGCTCTGACACATACTATAATCAACAAAATAACACTTAGTTTTTTTCAATGCCAGGCCAAAATGGTACTTAGGTAACGAGTAAGTAATTGGAGATCACCACATAGCCAACACTTTGCAAATGTTTTGCCAGAACTTGTCTCATAATTGAAAGCAGGAATAAGCAGATTAGCCTTTTACTCAAACAAATATCCTTCCAAATCATCTAGTGACTAGCTGTAGCAGAATTAAAAATAACCTTGACATGACAGCTGGAGGGAATTCCCATGTAGAAAAGAAGCAAACAATCAAACCAGTAATAACCTAACTAGGTCTGTTGAATTTCCTTTAAAGATGTTTTCCTGTGTTGAAAAGTTCTTAACACTATCACTAAATGTGACCCTCCTGTAGCCTTGGAATTTAGTACATGAAAATATCTGCAAGAAAAAAAAAGTAATGAAGCATTCAATAGTTATTCAGATTTGAGGCTCTCCATTGGGAACATACGCACTCAGCGCAGAACATACACACTCTGCGCTTCTGTTTAGCAATTCTTTTCTCAGCTACTTCACAGGAGGAAAAAAAAAAAAAAAATATAAGCAGCAAGACTTCTCATTTACCTGTAAAGAAACTAAGAGAAGAATGAGGCTATTTTAGTAAGGTAGATTTTCAAATCAGAGACCCATTTTTCTCACTCTGTGTAAATACACCGGCAAACACCTCAAACAAAGACTCAAAGCTGCCCTAGAAGGTAATGGAAGTTGATGGTGCCAAGAGCATACAGAAAGTAGGTTCTGCTCTGGCACTTATGAAACCATACGGCCATTCCCAGAAAAGCACTTTTATTACTACAGGGAAATTATAGCATGGAGAGGGTCAAAAACATAATGCTCTCAAAGCGGAACACTTTCAAAAGTTAAGTTTAATGTAAAACCAAACACACTTATACTTTGATCCACCTTCTGCAAACTGCTTGAATATTCATGAATCTGGAGCAAATGAACGGATGTAAACATAAAGAGGCTGTAAAGCCAGGAACCGCACAACCACTGCAGCCACTGTCTGCAACTTGAAGGCTTTTGGATTCAGCTCCGATCAGGCAAAAACTGCTGTAAGCGCACACCCCTCCAAGTCCAAAAATTAGAGGAAAGGACACATGCAGGCAGAATTATTTATATTTAGTGCTGGAAACACCATTGCAAAGAAGTAAAAGTGCAGAAAATGTGGCTCACAGGTCATTTGAACTTGGGATATGTCTTTTACATCTTTTATTTTAAAGGGAAATACTGGCTGCTTTGAAAGAAGTTCCTTACACCACCCCTAACCTGCTTGGAAACCAAAGGAAAGATCTGCCAGTCAGTGCTCTCTGCAAAATTACTCTAGGATGTCTGAGGTAAGGGTTATTCTATAGTGTCAAAGCTAATGTAATAAATAGAAAAAGGGGGAAAGGAAAGAAAGGAGGAAAAAAAAAAGGGAAAAAGAAAAAAAAGGAAAAAAAAAAAAAAAAAAAAAAAAACCAAAAAACCACACAACTTGGAAGAAACTAGTTATATTTTTGGCAATGTATGAATTGTGTTTCTGAGTCCAACCAAGTAAGGAACACAATCTTTTCCACCACTGAGGACCTGTCCAATGGAAATTAATATCTGGGACAGTTCAGCTCATGCCCAATAAAGTAATTTTTAATCTCAGTTAAGGAAACTGGGAGAGACAGTCCTATCTGAAAGAAACATTCAATTATAGCTCCTTTCCACTGTGCAGTCACGGCCTGAAAAGAGAAATATATCAACACCATAAGCTCAAAAACACAACTCCAGTGTTATAAAGACATTTTCAGTGAGTATTTATAGTACTTTGCTAGTGCTTTCTAAGAGCAGACACAGGGAAGCAAAACAATTAAAAACAAAGCAGGTTTAATTCACAGAAATACCAGAGGGGAAAAAAACCAACTCACCAACATCATGTAAGTCGGGGAGAGAAGTTGCCGGGATGTTTTCCAGCTGAGTCCTCCATGTGACGTTCACCCCGAGGCGGTCCACGCTCAGGCATTCAACGTAGACGGTGGAATCATCACAGACAGAAAGCGAGCCGGTATTTCCAAATGCATTTACCTCGAATTCAAAGTTAAATGAAACCACGGTTAGTCAACCTGAGAACCTTCTAGTCCTTGCCTTTTCCTACTCAACTGCATTGTGCTATGCTCAAGGTAACATTTTCAAAAGCACCCGTAAAACCAGAAGTAGAAAAAGATAATTTTAGCAGGTCATTTACTCACTGTTAGAGTAGTCTAAGGGTTCTCTTCCATCAAAATATATTTTAAATAAATATTTCTACTTTGTATCTCACCTTTCTTTTTTTAATACAAAAAA
>VXBH01008825.1:449683-464063 GCA_013400035.1 Rynchops niger
CAACAGAGAAAAAGGATTTGAAATTACCTGGAGATGACATAAACCACGAGCCTTCAATTCATCTAAAATAAAGATCTGGAATGCCTGGAGTAATCCAGAGTAGTCAGAACTGCAAGTCTTCTCAGGAGGCAGTAGTAGTTGAAAGTGTGTTTGAGCTTGGACTGTCTGAAATAATTGGGGCTCTAAAAAAAATAAGTAGAAAGGACATTTAGTAGCCTCATTATCTAATGCAGAAACCAACTTCCAAAGTTACTTTGAGAAAAGACAACATCGATTTGGCATTTTGATCTTGCATCAATAGCATCTCCCCATTTCTAGGTGGAAGCAGTAGCGTTGTCAGTAGTTAAAAATAAGCAGCAAGAGACATGCTTGATAAATATATATGTTGTGCATTAGGGAAAAAGCCAGGTGATGAAGTTATGCAATAATAAAGATATATTTTACACTGGAGCACTAACTCACAGGAGGATAAGAAACAATCTGGATCATTAATGACTTTTTGTAAGACTTGGCAGATAGGAATTTCCACAGAACTAGATGAAAACTGACGTTATGCCAATACTGAAAAAGAAAGAGGAAGACAGGAATTATTGACCTGTCAACCCCCGCTTCTCTCAGACACAATCATGAAAGGACTTCTATTAAAAAAGAATTTAAATGATGAAAGCAATTAATACCAATTCAAATGGGCTTTCAGAAACATAGCTTGTCAAATTAACTGAGAATTAAGTTTTAGGAGAGAATAAATTTGATGGCATAATAATGGTGTTGATGTGGACAAGGGCATTCCAATCTTTTGACAGCAAATCAAAGTGACACAAATCACACAAATTGATGAGAAGCCCATGAGCTCATCAGTCACAAAATGAAAATCAATTTATCCAGTTTTAGGCCAGAGAAAAAAGGTGCAAGTTTCTTGGCTCCACTGGAGTTATGCCGACCTCAGGCTTCACAGAGGGTTTGCTATCTCAGATTCAGCACAGCGGTCATGCTGTCATGCCACCTCCAAATGGAACTGGCTCTTATACCACCAGCTTGGAGAAGCAGCAAAGCTCTCCTTCATTCACCTCCCCTACAGACCTTTGTTAAATCAGGAACAAGTGTCACTCCTGGAGCACAGTTCTCTGCCCCTCACCCCCAAAATGAGCATGGGAAGGCCCGGAGAGCATCCAAGAAGAATGGTCGGAGGAACTGAAGGACATAAAAGCCTCCTTCTTCCTGCAAGGCACAAAGTCTTCTATCTGTTTAGTTTATCAGAGAGTAGTTAAGAGCTGACTTAACCACAAGCTCTAAGTGTACATGTAGGGAAGAGGAAATAAGATTTTTAAGAGTGTGGGTAATTATCACACACTCTTGTGTGGTGAATTCTCCATTATCGTGAAGTTTATTCAATTGCCTTCAGATGTGTTGAGATTTTTTTCTTGCTCCTTAAAACCAAGCTCTATTTCTAACAGAAATTACCATGGGAAGTCCTGAGCTCACATTAAATGGCAGCTTGAATTCAGATTGCCACACACTCCCCTCTGTCCTTATAAACAGTTATTCAACTGCCATCAGGCAAACATGAAAGTTATTTCATAACATGCTACAAAGACCTAGCAAACATGATTACAGACAGACAAAAGCTCAGTCTGAAATTTAAAGTTTAAAATAACTTCCATTTGGAAAAGAAGACCTGGGGTACAAACTGGAAATGTCACAATATGGAGGTCTCCAGAATGGTTTAATGGTTTAACCCATTCTGGAGATGAAGAATAGGTGCACACTCGGCATCCAGATCTGCATTTCTCAAAGTTCAGCACTGCCACAAATTGCCATTTTGATCAGAAGGGATCTCTCTCTGAAAAGGCCAACATTAATATCCAATTACATGATCTCTAAAGAGACAACTGGTTCTTTCAAGATTTAAAGTGCCATTTTTTTCTTGAAAGAAAAATGGCTTGAAAAATACCACAAGTCAGCCTACAAAGATAACAATAACCCTAAAGAACAGACTGCTGCAAAAAGATGCAGAAGTAACAGTGACTTGATTATGCAAATAAACAGTCAAGTTCTGCCAAATTAAAACATCTGGCGCTCATCTGTTCCTCCACGATTAAGTGGTTCCATCAGAATCACTTCACGGTGCCAGCATCTTTTAACTTGCAAAGAAAAATCTGCATGTAGATCGAATAACTATTTATAGTTATATTATTACAGAAAAGCAGGACTCTTTCTCCTCTAGGAGCCAGCCAAAAGACAGAGATGAAGATGGCAGAAGACAGGGCTAATCTACTGCACCTTAATTTAGCAACTCCCATAGAAGTGTTGTGTCTTATTATTGTCATTCACACAGTAACTTCATGATGAAAAAGCATTTTTGTACACCTATTTACATTGCTCTGTGCCCTTCCCACCCTGGGGCACTTCAGACATACTCTGGCAGGCCTGGTAGAGCGGGACAGACGACACCCATCGACGTTGTTGCACATCACACTGGAACGACGTGCTGGACGAGGAGCTGTGGAAGCCCTGCCGACACACCAGCCAGCACTGCTGAACGCTTGAAGCTTGCTCAGAAATGTTTTCGCAAAATACAGCTCCGTTGAGAACAGATGAGGTACTGAACGGCAGAGCACACTGCGGACCTTTAGGCACATGAGAAAGGGGATATATTAGTGGCATGCTATGAAGCACTTCTAGTGAAATTCCTCATAACCCTCACACCAACAGAGAAAACCTAGACAGGACACTGTGCATGTCCCATTTATCTCAACTTGGATCTGGTTTGATGTCAGCATGGTTCAGTTTACTAAAGCTGATGAAAAGACTCATATTGACTTTGATGGGTGACTTATAAGAACAGATAAGTTTAAAACAGTCATGAATAAATTTAAGCAGGAAATGAGAAGGAGATTTCTAATCATCAGCAGAACAAACCTTTACAAAAGATAGCCACTGGAAACAGGCCGAGTTGAAAAAATGTTCTCAATTCCCTTTAGAGTGGAATTTGAAAATTTTAAGATCAGGAGCTCATGGCTTCAACAGCACCATGATGCTTCTGTTGACCCAGCAGGTCCTTAACTGCAGTGTACAGCTTTGGAGTTGGAGCACAAAGTTTACCCTATCAACTCATTTGTCATCCATACCCTAGCCCACTGTAACAGACTTTTATAGCTGACTAACTGCAATGGTAATTAATTTCTACTACTCAGTGCAAACCAAACGTTTCACTCAATATTAGCCAAATCCCAGCCCAATTACTGAATATATCTAGTTATAATTAAACACTTCCGAGTTCTAAAGCTGCAATACATAGAAGAAAAAAACCAACTTCCTCATTTACAAATAAATATAAAGAAAAAGCTGTTCTTATATCATAGAATTCACTTGCTGTATGTATAGATCATTTTCCAAATACCAATGCTCAGATCAGTCCCAATCTCCCTAGTCACCGGAGGAAGGCAAAGACTGCTGATGGTTCAAGTCTGAGCAGCTTCTCTCTCCCCGCTTCTGATGGAGATGTCAAGATTAATTCCTTAACTTAGCAGCCACTTCAGTTAAAGCTTAAACATTGCAGGATGAATCTGGGATCCAGAGTGCACAGTACATCTTTGTTTTCCAACCCTCAGCATTTCAATGCGAAAATAAAAGGTTTTCATATTGGTCTCTGAATTGCCAAATGCACTTTTTTTTTTCCAAGTCTCCTTTATAGCATCTTTTCTGCAATAATTCCACAAATGGGGCCACTACATTCCTCCTCTTCACTCATTGACTCTCTATCCATCCTCTTTTTCAGTCAAGGTGGAAACCTGGCATCCTTGCGTAATAAACTTTTTATAAGCTTCCTGAGATTTAGGACCAAAAGATATCACTGTAAAAGAGATGGTAATACTTATCCTGACCAATGTAAACTACGTCCACCATTATGTGTAAATTGCATTAATATCTCTTTATAGAAAGTATTTAAAAATCAGTTTGTGGTCTCTTTATTGTTCTAATACATTTCTAGACCCAGAAAGTCAAATCCAATCTCGGCCATATGCTGCTACAGTCTTTTACTGTTTGTTGCAATGAGAGTTGGTGTGTGAACTAGGGAAATAACTGCCCCCCCCGCCCCCCCAAATATAAGTGATGGACGGTTTCCTGGTGTGGTTCACAGGTTTCAGTTGACAATCAGTAATTTGCTCATTTATCCCTCTACAGATGTCATCTCATTTACTTTCGTTATCAAGCCTGCACCATTTCTTCATTCTTTTATTTCTGCCCCAGTTTCTCAGTCCTGTAGGAGTGAATCAGAATCCAGCCGAATACTGACACTTCTTTCTGAGATTTCCATAAGGGAACTGCTCTCTCCAGGACCTTCTCTGGAAGGCTTTCTCTCCTCTATCTCCACTCAGAGCTGTGGAAAACAGGCATGAGGATGGGCCATGCATGTGAGGACTGCTAGGATACTTGGCATCATCTCCCTGGTGCATGTTAACTAGAAAGAGTTGGATTCTACATCTGATGGAAATGATTAAGCTAATGAAAACCTCATTGCATGCACTGGGCACTGTGAAGTTATTACTTGCTGTTTACAGCTGTCTGTTCTGATGTTGCTGGAGAAATTTATCATATTTTCCTCACCACAACAGCTTCTTTTGCTGATAAACAACATCAACAAGACAGTGAGACAGTACTCCCTTCCCTTGTTCCTGAACAGTTGGATATATAATATATAATAGCAGTTCCCAGGACTAGAGGTTTAAGGCTGGATAGACTGAGGGGAAAAATAACTTTTGTGTCTTACACATTAATCAAGTTGTTTAGCATGAAAAAGTTCCATTGCTATTTCAAAATCCAGGAAAATCATTAAAGATTATTTCAATGGTATTTCTATGCAGAAAATAACAGATAGGTTTCAGTAAAGCCAGGCTTCCACTATATTTCCAAAGCAGTTATCTCTCTCAGCTCAGTCATTTAAAAAAGAAAGGTCATTAATCATTCAGTCGCTATTTCCTCTAGAAAAAGTACAGCATTAGAGGAACCCAAGAAACATCAGATGTGCACGAAAAATGTAAAAACATCTTAAAGGCATATCTCACGGCACACCTCCTTAGAACATATTCCGTACATTCCCTTGGAATTTAGGGGGAAATCCAGAAAATGAGCTTTCACAGAGAGAAGGAGATATCAAAGGCTTAACATTCACAACTAGTTCTGACTTTTCTCTGGCCTACTAGAAACACTTCCACTCTTCCCTACTGACCTTCAGAGTCTATGAGAACATCAATCCATACTGCTGAGTGCCAGGTGTCACACTAAGATTCTCCAGCAGGCCCAAACAAAGTAAATATGACATAGCCCCATGACCCACAGAGATACTTGCCCATAAACAGAAAGCAGGATGGCAGCAGCACTGTAATTGCTAGACTGATCAGCTCTTCTTCTCTGAAGAGCTTGAAACCTGTACTGGGCTGCTACGTTCACATGGCTATGCCACCTTAGATCTGGAGCTCATCTCTTCGGAGCTTGGTTGGGCATCTCCACACAACACCACAGTGCACACAGGGCAGATACAACCCTGGCGTCTCCCTGTGGCTTCTCCTAAAATCCCACCTGCATAGCTCTCTATTGGCACAAGAGAGTTCAAAGAAAATGACGTTGGTGATGATTTCCAAGTTGGTTGAGGAGCTACCTAATCTATTAAAATGCCTTACAGCCCGTGGGGCTGACACAATCAGGTATTTGGTTGATGACCACGTGTTGCTCTTTATATAGCAGAATCACAAGAGGAAACCGAAGCAATCTCTTACCATGTGGTCTCATTTTCCTAAGTCTACCAACAGCTCTCATTTAGAAAAAAACAAACCAAAAGAACTATGGAAACAGTAGTGTCCTGCAGGCACTAGTTTAAGGTTTTCTTTTTACACCTCTAGTTTCCAGTAATCATTACACTTTGGAGCATAGCCTTCTAGAAAGTTTAATTTGTTTTGCTTCACTTCAATGATGGGGAAATGTACAAAGGCCATTGCAAATTAAATTTATCCAAATGCCTCCCATTTGGATATCTCACTGGAAACCATGAGTGAATTCCAGTGCTTCACAGCTCTGGTAATGCAGGAAATACTCTGTGAATATGTAGCATTTTGGCACATCCTTTTCACAACTCTGGTCACAAGCCAAGAATAGGAATAGCAGAAGCATACATTTTTCAAATTTTATTTTAGTCAGTTGAATGGATTTTAATCCCAGAGCCAGCTCAGGCTGGAAAAGGTTCAAGTTTGCAGCAAGCTGTTCAGATTGACTTTCTAACTAAATTTTATAGCTCAACTGCTTTGATTTAACCAATTTTATGAATAAGGCAAAAATCAAAGATCCTTTCCCTTTCTCCCTGACAAAGCACTTGGAGAAAACTGGACATTGTGCCCAGGTAGGTTTGAAATCTGCTATAACACAAAGCAAACTGCTTGAGCAAAAGTCCCTCTAAATGTCTGAACAAAGATTAAATATGCCTAAGTGCTGGAAAAAGTTAGGATGTAGGTCAAGTTCCAGAGCTGGATTTGCTCAGAAGCAAAGTGCCTTAAGCAGGAACTCACTTGCACATGCAGGTCTTCCTCCGCTTACTCGTGTCCCTGGCACCTCTTCCCCATTGTCAAAGACGCACCAGCAGCTCCCTTGATCCTGGCTGCACTGCTCGGGTGAGAAAGTCCCATTGTCCCCTTCACACTGTGGGATGTAGCCTTTGCCAGCTTCTCGTAAACTAGTTTTAGACTTCAGCATATTACAGAAACTAGGACCTTTAAAGAGAGAAATTCATTGCAAGATACGGAAGACAATAAACTGATTATCTATACTAATGTACAGAGTTGTCCTAGAGACTTTGACAGCAGTGCTTTCATCAGAAAATAAAAGCATAGAAAATAAAACATAGAACATGTTTTACTTGAAGGAATAAATATAAGTGATCATGAAATCATAAATAATTTGAATCATTATAGAAATAGGGAATTTTACTTCCATCAGAAAACGCACATTTTTTTCTAAAGATTAAAGTGCAAATTATATAGGTACACATCAATAAAATAGTTGAAAAAATACTGATATTTATTTTGCATTTACATATTTTTTGCCATAGATTTGAAAGTGTATCATTTAGATGCTGATATTTTAAATAAAAAAAAAAAATCCTTTTAGTAAGAATTTTTGAGCAAGGCCATTTTAAACATAATAATATGATTGTTTACATTTTAAAATAGTCAAAATGTCCCACTTTTATACCTTCAGTACTGGAAGGAAAACCCAGTCTTGAAACAGCAACATTTATGGTCTCCCATCAACAAAGAAAATAGGGACATGAGTGTGCAGAACCACACAAGAAGATACAAGAAGTTCAATTTGAACTTGAGACAAAATTGATTTTTAGTAATTTTGTTCATCTGCAAGTAGAGTAGCTTGTAAACCTGTGTATCAAACCATTACATAGCTAATTCCTCAGTAAACGTGCAGTTACTTATCCCCCATCAGGCCTGTTGTACATCTCCGTAGACTTCTATCATTAGCCCATATGCAAGAAAAAGGAAGCAGACTTGCATGGGTCAGATGAAAGTACCACCTAACTGACTATCCTCTCTTGAGTAATTATCTACTCTGTTACAGATGTCATAGACTCATAGAATGGTAGGGGTTGGAAGGGACCTCTGGAGATCATCTAGTCCAACCCCCCTGCCAGAGCAGGGTCATCTTAGAGCAGGTTGCACAGGAACGCAGGAGAAAACAGATTTCCTATGGGAAATGGCAAACAGAAAATCGCTCATTAAAGAACTGAAGAGACAAGCACAGCAGAACTGTAGCTCTTGGGCTGCCTGTAATGTGCAGAGGAGCAGAACCACGGCACGGGCTCCAATAGGGCATCCCAACTCCTACGAGCAGGGATGCTTCAACTTTTTGGATCAACCATCTCCTGTGAGACCTCAACAGTTCTCTATCTTTATTTGAAGATAATACAAAGGTATTATAGACCTAATTGTGTTCTGTGGAGCAGTTGTGGACCAGGTAAAATGGACTCACTGACTGCCTGTGGCCCAGTTCCCGTAGTTCATGATTCACAGCCTTTAGAAAACTCATCCACGAGCCCAGAAAATTTTCTATGGTGATAAGAAACAGAAGGCACAAAAATGTATGGAAGCCTCTTTGTGTGTTTTTCTAGACTTATTTATTTCTGGTGTTATGAAAGGAAAGGATAACTATTTTCAGGTACTCTTTCAATGTTGACGTGCTTGTATGTACCATATCAGTGTGGAATTAAACTGTAAGCCCCCCATGTTTTCACGGGCATTGTTCTGAAAAGGAAAGCACACATCCTGCAAAGCATGAGGCATTGCCACTAGCGGCACGGGCGGTGGGTAAAGCACTACTCACACTCAGGATTGCCATCCAAGTCTTTGCTGCCACGCTGGATTACTTCTCCTGACACAGGATCTACACACCAAATATCTGCGTCGGATCTCTGTAGCACAGCGTATTCTCCTGTCTACAAAGAATCAGTTACATGTCATTGCAGAGCAAGGTGTGTTAACACAGACACGCCACAATCCATAGCCCAAAGGTTAGCTAAGATATTTGATTATATTTACATTTGTCCATTAATACATCACGTTGAAAAGAAACAAAATATTAAAATACAGTCTACCTAATTTAATACACAGACCAGGCCCTGAGAGAAGCAGTACACAGACTAAAAACCCATAGAAATAAGGTATAATCTTGGTCTAATATTTCTGTTCCTTGCCCGTCTCAGTACTCTGTCCTGCTCACTACCATGTTTCGAGAACACCATGGACCCTATTCTGGGATACCTGCATCCAACTTCCTCTTGTCCTCACATTCTCCCACAGGTCATGAAGAAAGCCCCCCAGATATTAATTAAGTTGTGCCTTTTAAGCACAGCCCTGCAAAAGGACTAGGCAGAGCCACCCTGAAGGAGGGTAGTGTAGGCAGAGACAGAGCTTCCTATTCCCAGTCTTCATCTCAAAGCTATTTAAATTCTGCCTCATGCAGGGCAACACCTGCTGTTAGTTTTCTTTCAGGTTAACAGGAATGTACAAGGAATACTTCAGGATCATAGACTAAAACTATACGGGCCTTTGGTGTGGTGTAAACTAAACTGGGGGGGGGGGTTGTTTCTTCCTCCCTCAGTCATGTTAAATCACCTCAAGGCAGTAGGGAACGAATAGATCTGCTGTGGAGGCACCCAGCTTTGAACCGCTCTGTCTCCAGCTGGAAATTATGGCATTGGTTCGAGATCGCTGACATGATGTCTGGCCTGTAAGAGGGAAAACACACATGCATGTTAAAATAAAATCGAGGTCTCAAACCTAACCTAGAGACAGAGGTACATCCCCAACTCCTTCGCACAGCCCACCTTCATCAGGCTCTGCTACAGCCTCAGGTGGGGAATTCCTGATCAGTGTTTGATAACCACAGGATGGTTGAGGTTGGAAGGGACCTCTAGAGACACCTGGTTGGACACCTGGTCCAACCCCCCTGCTTAAGCAGGGCCATCAACATTAGAGGGTCCATTCTCAAATCACGCAAGCCAAAAATCACACATACTGAAATTAAATGAATTAGCAAAACAAGTAAAAAACTCTTTTTTTGTTTCTTGCAATGGTTAGAAACAAACCTTGCTTCATGCATATCATATGAGAATTTTCAATAAATATTAAAATTTTTGAGAACAGACAAAGACAAATATTTAGGAAGAAAAAACAACTGACATTTGGGAAGTTCCACTGAGCGTGAGACCAAGGAGTCCATGACATAACGTCCTCTCTCATCCACACACCAGCAGTGACCTGGCCAGGGAAGAAAAACAGCTTTATTTTGGATGTTGTACTACAGTATGCTTTGTTGTGTACTGGGAAGACTTTCACCCCCAGCACCACTGTAGAAAGCGGTCAGTAAATCTAAGTCACCGTTAACTCTGCTATCCAGAGAAAAGCAGACCACATCTGAGAGCAGTGGTGAGAACGGAAATGTAGCAGCTCTGGTGAGACTCTCCTATCGCAGCCCTATCCTGCAGTGTATGAACTACTCCCACCAATTTGGTACCATCCACACGCTTGCTGAGAGTACACTCCATCTCATCGTCCTGGTCATCAATGAAGGCGTTGAGCAATAACAGCCCCTGAACTGACCCCTGAGGAACACTGCTATCAGCAAACAACCCCCCAGTGAGCCGCCACTTGAGTCCCTCACTCCAGTCAATTTTCCACCCATCTTGTAGACGACTTCACCTCTCTCCAGTTTGGCTACAAGAGTACAGGTTTTTCCATCTTTTTATTAGAATTCTGCTTAGCTTTTCTTTGTTCAGACAGCCCAGAGTATTCTTGTTAGCAATTGCTCACCTGTGCTCTCATAGCACTGAGTTGGCTCCCAGTTTCCCAGGCCATCACACTGTGGGATGTAAGGGAGAAATCCCAACCATGCTGCTTCCCCAGCAAAACGTTTTGAAGTAAAGCGACTCCGCCAGTAGAAATGCAAGACTATAAAAGATAAGTAAAAGAAAGATACTAGTGGCTAAACTAGGAAGAGATCTTTTAAATGCACATGTAAACACCTGATTGCTCCCTGCACTTTAGAAGGGACACTAACAAAGGCTGAAAGTACTTTAAGGCTAGTAGGTGTCCAGATTCTATATATGCATGGTCTCATACATAGAAGATAACTGAAATCAGCTCTTGGGTTGGCAGGTTAATTACACTGATTAATGATACTTACCGAGTTGCACCTGTTTTTCAGCAAAGTTGAATGCGACGTAGCGTACTCTTGCATAGGCCCTGGGCATTAATATACTTAATTAAGCTTCGCATCTCTCTTTCACCTACCTGACTGTGCAGCCAGTTGGAGAGCATAGTCACTGCCCGATAACAGCTTTTCGGAGACCACCACCTCTGACTCATAGGGCCGAGCAGAACGTAGGAGGTCATTGTCTGTGAGCTGTATCCCCTTTGCCATCAAGAAGCTTTCTCCAAAAGGGAAGTGGGAACTATTCGATACTAAGATGAGCTGCTCTGCCTCCTCCATAAATTTCATGGCTTCACGCTTTATACCTTCACATATACCAGGACCTGTAGAACCAGAGGGTATTTAAGTGTCTTTTATCTAAATTGACAAGTAACTGGTCTCTTAATTAGCATCTTCTGTTTCTTCCTGCACTTACTTGATTTTGAGTTACTTAACAGAGCAAGCAAACAAGACTCATCAATGCTTAGCTATATAGCCACAAAAATCCCAGAGTACCGGGAATCACCCAAACATTCTCTAAATCTTGAGCCAAAGCTTTAATTATTTTAAGTTGCCTCCTCATCATTGGTCAACAAATGGAGTTATATGTCTCTACAGAACTGTCCCTCAGTCACTGTCATAAAAAAAAGTGGATAATCAGAAAAAAGTGTGAGAAAGGAAATTGAAGGTATATCCCTTGGGTCCAGAGTGGCAGCTGACACTTGGCCTGTCCTCTCCGTACGTCTACTGACTGAGATATGGCAGTTCAACACACCAAACCAGCTCAGTGAAAGCTTCTCCACTGAAATAACTCTCTGCTAATCTGCTTTGCCCCCTTTATTCCCCATTTGTCCACAGGACTAGCATCTCCATCATGCCTAGCCCATTTGGAAATTTGCCATTCATTGTCCTGTCTCTTCCTGCTGGATGGAAAATTACTGGAAATAGTGGTTTTAGTGTCTACATTTATAATACAGGTCATCTGCTGGACTAACTCCAAAGAGGGCCCAACAGCTTTGCTGGAGTTGTCTAAACAGAGTGCTTACCTAACTACAGTAGTGGCCTCACTCTTCTAGTGGCTGCTAGGGGATATCTGTTACTCTTGACTGGGTAGTGAGAAACAGTAAAGCAAATTCCTATTGTGTCACTTGAAGGCATTCTTGAAAGTCATAGAATCATAGAATCGTTATGGTTTGAAGAGATCTTTAAGATCAAGTCTGACCGTTAACCTAGCACTTCCAAATTCACCACTAAACCATGTTGCTAAGCACTACATCTACCTGTCTTTTAAATACCTCCAGGGATGGCGACTCCACTACTTCACCAGGCAGCCCTTTCCAATGCTTGACAACCCTTTTGGTGAAGAAATTTTTCCTAATGTCCAGTCTAAATCTCCCTGGTGCAACTTGAGGCCATTTCCTCTTGTCCTATCTCCTGTCACTTGGGAGAAGAGACCCACGCCCACCTCACTACACCCTCCTTTCAGGTAGTTGTAGAGAGCAAGAAGGTCTCCCCTCAGCCTCCTTTTCTCCAGGCTGAACAACACCAGCTCCCTCAGCTGCTCCTCATAAGACTTGTTCTCCAGACCCCTCACCAGCTTTGTTGCCCTTCTCTGGACCCACCCCAACACCTCAGTGTCTGTCTTGTAGTGAGTGGCCCAAAACTGAACACAGTACTTGAGGTGGGGCCTCACTGGTGGAAAGTACAGGGGGACGATCACTTCCCTAATCCTGCTGGCCACACTACTTCTGATACAGGCCAGGATGCTCTTGGCCTTCTTGGCCACCACCTGGGCACAGTGCTGGCTCATACTCAGCCAGTTGTCGACCAACACCCCCAGGTCTTTTTCCCCTGGGCAGCTCTCCAGCCACTCTTCCCTAAGCTTATAACACTGCATGAGGTTGTTGTGACTCAAGTTCAGGACCTCGCACTTGGCCTGGTTGAACCTCATCCCACTGGCCTCATCCCATCAATCCAGCCTGTCCAGATCCACCCCTTCCTACGCTCAAGCAGATCAACACTCCCACGCAACTTGGCGTCATCTGCAAAATTACTGAGGATTCACACGATCCTATCATCCAGATCATTGGTAAAGGTATTAAACAGAACTGGCCCAATACTGAGCCCTGGGGAACCCCACTTGTGACCAGCCGCCAACTGGATTTAAGTCCATTCACCACCACTCTCTGGGCCCTGCCATCCAGTCAGTTTAGCCAGTGAAATGTACACCTATTCAAGGTAAGAGCAGCCAGTTGTTTCAGGAGAATCAAAGGCTTTACTACGTAGGCAACATCCACAGCCTTTCCCTCATCCACTAAGTGGGTCACTTTGACATAGAAGGAGATCAGGTTTGTCAAGCAAGACCTGCCTTTCATAAATCCATGCTGACTGGGCCTGATCTCCTGGTTGTCCTGTGTGTGTGCCATCACACGTGCCTTGTGTGATGGCACTCAAGAAGACCTGCTCCATAACTTTCCCCAGCACCAAGGTCAAACTGACAGGCCTGTAGTTCCCCAGATCCTCTTTCCAGCCCTTCCTGTAGATGGGTGTCACATTTGCTAGCCTCCAGTCAACTAGGACCTCCCCAGTTAGCCAGGGCTGCTGATAAATGAAGGAAAGTGGCTTGGTGAGCACTTCCACCAGGTCCCTCAGTACCCTTGGGCGGAGGTCTCATCTGGCCCTGTAGACTTGTGTGCATCTAAGTGGTGTATCAGGTTACTAACCATTTCCCCTTGGATTATGAGAGCTTCATTCTGCTCCCCAGCCATGCCATCCAGCTCAGGGGGCTGGGTACCCCAAGAACAATGGCCTTACTATGAAAGACTGAGGTGAAGAAGGCATTAGGCACCTCAACCTTTTCCTCATCCTTTGTCACTCTTTCCCTTGTCACTATACATTCGATGTGTGTTTGTCACTGTGTATCCAATAAGGAATGAAGATTCTCTTTAGCTGTCCCTTTTTGCTGATGTATTAATAGAAATATTTTTTATTGTCATTTACAGCAGTAGACAGATTAAGTTCTAATTAGGCTTTGGTCTTTCTACTTTTCTCCCTGCGTAACCTCATGACATCCTTGTAGTCCTCCTGAGGCTTTCCTCTTGTGGCATAAAAGAAAAGACCAGAAGCTGCTACTTATGTGCCAGAAATTCTGTTACTTACATGCTGGGACCTGGTTCACTTCTGCCTTTGTTCCTTGCAGCTCTTCTCCTTTGCTATCAACACACCAACAATCACGAAGTTCAAAGTGGCTTAATGGAGCACTGAAATCAGTGTATGGTCCTGGGTAATAGGTCAACTGCTCATTCAGAAGCTGCCAGAACTTATATGGATCCAGTAAAATGTTCTCAGATGCATAGGTCACGTTTCCTTCCAGCACTTCAGGTGGGAGATCAGTGAAGGAGGAATATGTGGTGAATGCTGGGAAGATATTCTGGTGCCCAGCCTCAAACAAAGCTTTAATAAAAGCTGAAAAGCCTTTGGAAGACACCTCTTTATATCCAGTTATGATGCTTAACAGATCAGCAATGGGCAGGGTTTTGCCCTCATTGTTCTCTGCGATCCACCTTTCGTACCACTCAAAGGCTTGCTCGGGAGGGCCGCTGCACTGCACCTGCCTCCAGGCCCCGTCCGC
>VXBH01008825.1:465090-502689 GCA_013400035.1 Rynchops niger
GGAAAGTGGCTTGGTGAGCACTTCCACCAGGTTCCTCAGTACCCTTGGGCGGAGGTCTCATCTGGCCCTGTAGACTTGTGTGCATCTAAGTGGTGTATCAGGTTACTAACCATTTCCCCTTGGATTATGAGAGCTTCATTCTGCTCCCCAGCCATGCCATCCAGCTCAGGGGGCTGGGTACCCCAAGAACAATGGCCTTACTATGAAAGACTGAGGTGAAGAAGGCATTAGGCACCTCAACCTTTTCCTCATCCTTTGTCACTCTTTCCCTTGTCACTATACATTCGATGTGTGTTTGTCACTGTGTATCCAATAAGGAATGAAGATTCTCTTTAGCTGTCCTTTTTTGCTGATGTATTAATAGAAATATTTTTTATTGTCATTTACAGCAGTAGACAGATTAAGTTCTAATTAGGCTTTGGTCCTTCTACTTTTCTCCCTGCGTAACCTCATGACATCCTTGTAGTCCTCCTGAGGCTTTCCTCTTGTGGCATAAAAGAAAAGACCAGAAGCTGCTACTTATGTGCCAGAAATTCTGTTACTTACATGCTGGGACCTGGTTCACTTCTGCCTTTGTTCCTTGCAGCTCTTCTCCTTTGCTATCAACACACCAACAATCACGAAGTTCAAAGTGGCTTAATGGAGCACTGAAATCAGTGTATGGTCCTGGGTAATAGGTCAACTGCTCATTCAGAAGCTGCCAGAACTTATATGGATCCAGTAAAATGTTCTCAGATGCATAGGTCACGTTTCCTTCCAGCACTTCAGGTGGGAGATCAGTGAAGGAGGAATATGTGGTGAATGCTGGGAAGATATTCTGGTGCCCAGCCTCAAACAAAGCTTTAATAAAAGCTGAAAAGCCTTTGGAAGACACCTCTTTATATCCAGTTATGATGCTTAACAGATCAGCAATGGGCAGGGTTTTGCCCTCATTGTTCTCTGCGATCCACCTTTCGTACCACTCAAAGGCTTGCTCGGGAGGGCCGCTGCACTGCACCTGCCTCCAGGCCCCGTCCGCATCGCACTGCGGGAGGTAAACGCTGGAGAGCTGAGACATACCTCTTGGATCCGACAACAGGAGTTTCACAGCCTTTAGATACTCCTGACCAGCTGTTACTTGGCAAGCACTTGGGCCTGGGGAAAAGAAAAACACGCAGAGCACCGTCTTATGAATGCACTGAAGATATACAATACCCCCCACCCCGCTAGTACTATAAACACCATTCCTAAAACTTGGTCCTTTATCCCAGCACTGTTATTAAGGCCCAATGCTCTTAATCTCCTGTGCTGCACCAAGGTAGGATTTCCAAAGGCATGTGAGCACTGGAAGATGCAGATAGCTATAATTTTTCAATACATCTGAGCACATTAGATGCCTATAGTTCTTACTGGGGCGGGGCGGGGGGCACAGGGGGATAGGTGTCTGATGCCACTAAATGCCTTCCTGAATCTGTTCACACCAACTAGGTATTTTCAGATACACTTGATCATCTGACAGTTAATTCTTATTCAGCCAATTCCTGCAAAAACAACCATGTGAACAGCAGGATAATACTGATTTTATTTCCCCTTGGACCATAATTTTCAGATTCTGTTGTCCTCTCTTCCTATTCTCTACTGGATATTGCAGCAGAATATGAAAATACCATCCTTCAAAATGCTGAGGTGAGTTTGTTTTGGAAGCCTTTCCTGCCATCACCAGAGCCAAATTTCGTTTTGCCACCAAGCAGCTCTACCAACATAGCAAATACAGGAGCTCATCTCCTTTTGAGCACCAGAGAATTATGAACCTGTTTAGTTTTGATTGAACTACAGATGGGTTGCTAGATATAAATCCCCTACCAATTCAGTTCATTGTGATAAATTCCCCGCTACTTCTGCAAACTGCTATTCAAAGGACCTCCTTCACTATGTATCCACGATCATCTGCTGGATACCCTGCTATTCCTTCCAACATGAGAAGCAGGCTCTTCTCTTGGTCTGTTCTCCCTTTTGATGTGCCATTTTCAGTTCACAGAAACTTGAAAGCCAAATATCCCTAGCCCTTCCTTCTTCCTTTGTATTACATTAATAGATGGACAAGAAGGGGCAGTTGATAGTCTATAAGCAAGTTGCAATGGCAAATTGGTGGCTGGCAAATCATTTGCAACTCACTTTTCAGGGCTGATGCGTGACCTTTATGAGAAACATATTAGCCTTTGAATCCCTCTCCATATACATCATCCATACATTTCAGATATAATCAGATATGAAGAAAGAATTATGAAATTCCAACACAATAAGGAAGCATTTTTAAATTCCCAGTCTCTAGGACTTACATTGCATCGGCTTTCCAGCTTTTCCCCTTATTCCTGGAATAGTCTTGCCATCCAAACCAACACAGAAGCAATTAATCCCGTAACACTGGAGTGGCAGAAAGTCCCCATCCTCGGTACATGAGGGAATAAAAAGATCTGATCCCGCAGGCAGGGTTTGCTTCAAGTTTTGCAGGTTTCTCCTTTGCTTCTCACAATCAGTGGGACACCTTGGACGCTTGCCTTGAACTCTTGAGCCTGGAACTTCCTTACCTGAAGTGTCCAAACACCAGCACTCTCCTGCGTAGCACTGAACTTCCTCATACCTCCCCTCCTTGGTGCATGTTGGAACAAACAGGTCCCTTGGCAACTCACCACAGTCTTGGGATCCCAATGCTAATTTCACCACTTCACCTAAATCTTCAGCAATGCTTTTGGGGACAGTAATCACTTGTTGAAGAAAAGTAAAGAATTCTGGTAATTCCAGGACAGAGGAAAGGAATTTCATCATATTTTGATTATCCTGTAGAGTTACTGTGCGGCCAAAGCTGCCTACAAGAGGTTTATTCAAAATGGAGCTCCCCTTTGATACCTCCAATGACAATGCCTCAGCTGATTCCAGAAGGCTGGAATTGTTATCCCTCTCTGCCACATCCTCCTGTGGGAAAAATTGTCCAATGCTGTATTTCCCACTAGTGCCAAGTGCCCCTGTGAAGTTAAACTGGATCAAATTCTTCAAGAACCTTCCTCCAAAGAGATTTTCTTGGAAACGCTTTGGATTGGCACTAAATTGCAGTGCCACTTGAGCCAGTTCCCTTGATGGGAACATCCCTGTGATGGCTTCACTCAGTGTGGTTTCTAGCCCAGGAATTTGGCTGGCATACGGGCTTTGTGCAACTGGGGATGACAATCCGGAGTCCAGAAACAGCTCCTTGAAGGAGGGAGGGCAGGGTTTTGAGAAGCCAGCTATTTTTTCCAACTGCATATCTGGTGTGGAAAACAAATCGGCCTGACTGAAGTACCCAGCAGGGCCATAAAAGATCCTTGACAAGGCCTGTCGTCTCTCAGAGATGCATGCTTGTTCTTCACCTAGACAAAGATTTAAAAAAAAAATAAATAAACAAAATCAAATTTTGGAACCTCCAAAACCTGTAACTCCATGGCTATCTTTCAATCAGTCTCAGCAGAAAATGCGTAAAAGTGTAGTTTAACCTGTTTCTAGTTCCTCAACTATGCATCATGTACATTGTTAAGGAAATTTGAACTGTTGCTGAATATAGTCTAATAAATAAGCTTCTCCAGTCAAGACACAGAGTGAAAGGAGACATTCCTTCACCACGTCCGAGTTGTCTGCGCTGTGATCTTTTCTGGTTCTATTGTGTCCCAATGTAAATCCTCATTCCTGTTCCTATGATTGAAAGGATGAATAAAGTCTTTTTCAAATACATTAACTCTCTGGTATGATGCCTGTTTCTAATGCAAACCTCCAATGATCCAGGCATAATATGTGAACCTAAGAAAGAGAAACAGACTGCAGAAAAACAGAAAGTTACTTCAACCAATGCCCTCTAGTGAGGAATTTACGGAAGCTTCCTACCTAAATCTTCAGTTTCATAGTGAAGTGTTTATTACAAGAGGTTTGAAAGCAAATTGTTAAAACTAGTAGCAATTGAGTGCTAAGGACCAGATGGCATAAACAAATGAGCTCTAAAGGAAAAAAAATACAAAATTTCAACAAAAATAGCCAAATGTCAGGGTACTGAGGGTACCTGCAGTGGCCCTGGCCACCCACATCCCAGGCCAAGCTATGTCATCTGCATCCACCCCCATCTGTACATTCAAACACAGACAGCAAAGGCTTCAAGTTAGGATGCAACACATTGCTGAAAAATGTCAGCTTAAGGCTTAAAAGCCTTCAAAAAAGGAAAGACTTGGTAGATATAAAGAAACTGAGAAGGAAACACAGACAGGATGAAGATGGCACTGACTGGATCTCTGGAACGCACACAGCAGCTTGAATCGTCTGCCACACTGTTACCTTTCCTTGAAAAGCAGCAGAATTCTAGAAAAGGGATGGAAAAGTAGCAGAAATATAGAGAAGGGATGCAAAAATACTTTGAGGACAGCGCAGCTTTTCCAGTAGGAAAGACTATTCAGCTTAGACTAAAAAAATATGGTAAAGGTTTTTAAAAAACAGAATTCTCCGCATCACTCACAATAGACATTACCCAATATTTTTCACACTACGGGAATTAGAATGATCCAGAAGTGGAGTAGATACTTATGATCACAAAATTTATTGCAAGAGGATGCTAGGAAGGCTAAAAGGTTAAAAAGCAATTAGGCAAAGTCCCTGGAAGATGACTCCATAGGGGAGTGATGAACACAGTGATCTGGGTTCAGCCAGTTTGCGGCCTCTCCCGCCTGCAGGAGGATATCATAGAATCATAGAATGTGTTGGGTTGGAAGGGACCTTTAAAGGTCATCTAGTCCAACCCTCCTGCCATGGGCAGGGACATCTTCAACTAGATCAGGTTGCTCAGAGCCTCATCAAGCCTGGCCTTGAGTGTCTCCAGGGATGGGGCCTCCACCACCTCTGTGGGCAACCTCTTCCAGTGTCTCACCATCCTCATTGTAAAGAACAATGTCCTAATGTCTAATCTAAACCTACTGTGCTCTAGTTTAAAACCATTGCCCCTCGTCCTGTCGCTACAATATATTCCAAGGATATATGGAAGCTACACGCATCTCCCATGTTTCTCACACTTTCTCCCTAAGGACCACTGCTGTCGCTGTAGGGGACAGGATGGTGGATAAACAGCTTTCGTCTGCTCCAGCATGGCCTCCCTGCCCCAACCCCATTTACTCCACATGTAGGCAATATGATAAAGCATTCGTGAGTCCTGTTACCAGTAAGGATAAAAGCTGGAAATCTTAAAAGCTGCTAAAATATATTAGCAAGTAATCTGAGGCTTTGTGATCAGCATCTTTCTCACTCTGCCTTTCGCACCCTTGTCCTGCTCTGTAGTTCCTGGCAGGAGCTCAGGGTCCCTCACAGTGATTCCTTTGTAAAGGCGTTTTCTGTAGGATGGGCCCCTTCTGTTTTCAATGTTGGCTTTTGGTAAGAGGGATGAAGAACATTCCTCTGGGGACCAATAAATTAGTGTAAGCCACAGTCTCGCAAGTATGCTAATACGAAACAAATGTAGGATCACGGTCTTTAAATGCTCTCCCCTCCTACCCGCTGTTGAATCAAATCAAAGCAGAGTGAGGAGGAATAAACAGAAAAGCCCTGCTGAGGTGAATTTACTGTAAAAAGTCTGAAAAGGAGCATGTTCCTATCGGAACTGCCTGGTGCCCCGGGTCATGCGGGTGCCCACCGTGCTACCCACGCCTACGTCTCTGCCTCCTCCAGCGTCCACGCTGATGACTGTGAGAGTCAAAGATACTAAAAGAGAAATAAACCAGAGCAGAACTGGAGACACGCGCATGGCATGTAGCTGTCTGAATGCAGACTGCAGCTATATCCTCACGAAATACCTTCTCGGGAGTCAGGCTGCAGAAATTGTTCCCTGCTTAAATTTCCTGAGTCCGCCAATAAAAGCTGCAAGCAGGCCCAAGTCATTGCTCCCCCCCTCCAAAAAAAAAAAAAAAAAAAAAAAAAAATCATCAGGAGGGCTCAGCAAGGCACGTTCAAAGAGAAAACAACCAGTCCCAACAGATGGTAAGGCCTCTCGGAGGTTCCCTTGCAATATCCTTGGTGATCAGCCTCGGAGGCATGCTAACATTCTCTTTTCTCAGTAAGCCTCTCTGTGCCCAAAGCACTTTGAGTGACTTGGAGCCGTAACACCCCGGGAAAGACGTTCCTCCTTCTCTATCTGTGTGGTAAGACCGCATCTCGCAGACAGCGCAATTACCTTCCCCACAGGCAGCCCCCGCGCTAAGAACCCTGTGCCCCAGCCCTCCAGCGCAATCCTGAATATTTAGGTAGTGCTCTTCGGAGTGAAAGTTTTTAACTTTCCTCGTCCCCTCTGGCCCTTGGACATTTCTGCTGTCATTTCCATTTGGGGCACTGATTTGATGATGTATTTTTAAAGAAATCTCTTAAAGCCCAAACCCATACACTTTCTCTGAATTTAGTTGTTGGTTTTTTTTTTACTGGATTTGACAATTTCCATGGCCAGGTATGCAGCGACAGGAACAGGGAAAAAAAACTGCTCAGGATGAGAGAAAGAGATTCAGTGGCATTTCACCAAAGGAAGGAGGCAAAACCCAAACCCACTGTTGCTGGCTTCCTTATTATTATCCCAGATATTCTGACTTAATGCCCCAGATCTTGGAGACGAGATAGTTATCATGGCTGCAAAGAAAAGCCTTGCTGTATGCAAAACAAAAAGGCTAAGAAAGGTCATAAAGGAAAATAAAAGGAACGTGACATTTAAAAATTTATTAGAATGTTGTTCTTAACGCCAGAGAGGTTTTTGGACCCCAGTTTTTGGACATCAGAATCTGTCCGAGCTGAGAAGGGAACTAGTCTTTGAGGTTTCTTCCTAGAGACAGCAAGAGATGTGCTCATTATTCCCTTTCCAAACCTCATACATACCGCAGGCCGGGGGCTGTCCTCGTCTCTTTGTGCCCTGGACCTCTTCCCCTTTGGTGTCCACACACCAGCACTGTCCTCCCTGCTGACACTGCATCGGCACGTAGCCCCCGTCAGCATCACAAGACGGCACGTAGGCGTGCTGGTAACGCAGGGCTGCGTACCGCTCCACCTCACACTTCGAGGGGCCTGGAAGGAAAACTGTATGTGTTAAGGAAGAAAGCTTAAAGTTTCAGATCCATCTCTGCTTGATCCTGTCGTTTTTCTATTTGGGAGGAAAAAGAAGGAAAAAAAAAAATTTAATTTCCTGACTGTTTTCAGTCACACCTCAAGTACCATCCCAAAATACGAATTCCCAATCCTCTTTTCCACTGGAGAAGTGGCCCCAGGTTTTTCTACTGTAGGTATTCATTTCTGAAAACCAAACAGAAAATAAAACCGCAGGGCATTTTTCAGCCATAGTCGCAGGTAAGCGAAGTAGCAGCACCTCAGTGAGCTGTGCTGGAGGCAAGGTGAGCTCTGGCCCTTAACGCAAATGCAAAGCTGGTGAATAGAGACAGATGGGCAGCTTGGGAGACTGAGATGAAGGCAAACATCGATGTTTCTGAAGAGAACGAGGCACTGCTCCTGCAAAAAGATCTGTACCTGACACTGGAGATTTGGTCTGGGCCCACCCAATTTCTTTCATTTCCCTCTGCAGGGGATCTGGAGACCCTATTCCTGTCAAACTTTCCTTAATGACAGAGAAGCCAAAACTCCATAAAGCAAATTTTCTGAGTTATGATCTCTCCAATACTAGACTCCATCCTTCGAACAGCAACTTTGCTTGTTTATATAAACCCTGCAATCCTACAGTCTAAATATTTCTCACCTTCAAGAGCCTCCCAGCTACACTCACCTATCAGGTTGAAAGAGCAAGAGCATCACAGCAGAACAACCTGTTCACCAAGGAAACCTGACAATTTTCCTAATGTATGTGGCTTCAGGTGGCTGTGTGAGATCTGGGTAAGTCACCAAAGCAGTCCCCCCTCAGCGGCTGAGGAACGTGGTCACATCTCCATCTCGTGGCTGTTAGTTTCATCTGCGCTGGGAGCCGCTGCATCCCGAGCGGCAGCCAGAGCTGATTGCACAACACTGCAATGGGAAGGGGAAGATGCTTTCCAGACTCCCCAGAATTATCAGCTGGTCCCAGAAATAGAAAAACCGCCTGACGATGTGGCTGGAAAACTTACATCAGTATCTGCTTCGTGTCTCTGGTGACGGAAAGGTCAGACAGCAACGTCAGAGGAATTTGGACGGGAGGATGAAGGATCACACCACGGGGTCCAAACTCTCCCCAGCCAAGGGAATACTCTTGGGCTCTGCTGTATGGAGAAGGAGGTACCTGACCTCCTGTCCCACAGAGTTCACTGCCCGTAGGTAGAGAAACTCTCCCCATTTGCCTGCCCTGACCGGGGCAGGAATGCACACAAGGGCAGATCCAGAAGCTCAGCCTGGCTGGCCAAGACACTAAAAACTCTTATGTGGCCTCCTGGGAATCGAGTGTGTTGTGGTCAACGCAAGATTCTTCCAATTTCTGAGTGTACCAACATAAATTAGGGAACATTTTCTCAGGCTTTTAATTGAATAAATCATCAGATCCATCTCCATAATCTCAGGGCAAGAGATACGGAGAGTTCATTGGATTTCAACTAATGCAAACTTTAAGTGCACGGGTAAGTGTTCTCAGAGGCCAGGTACAGTCTGCTGGTATGAATGTACAATCTGGAGGTTAAAAGCCAGCTGTAATTCAGTGACCTTGCTTCTTGCACCAAAACTGTGATATGATATGCTTTAGTGCAAGAGACTCCTAGAACAACTCTCCCCAATGGCAGCTGTCACATATAAGCTCCAAAATGGTCACCTTATTTACCGGGCATCACCTGGGTGCTACTTACATCTGAACTTGCCAGAGGTAGCCAGCTGAATGCCCAGAAACCGCCTCTGCAGGATCCGATACACGCTGGTCTCTGTGAACGCGCGGGCAGGCTCCAGCGCGGAGAAAACCGTGTCGTAAACTTCATCGAGCAGCAGTTCCAAGCCTGGGAAAGAGAGACTGTTAGCACAGAGCCTGGTTTTAAGACAGAAGTCACCTGCTTTACACCAGAGTAGCAGAACTGGAAGCCTATCAGGAAAAAGAAAACCAGTCCTCTAAACAGGCCAAAAGCGAGCTTGTACTGCACAATCCTACTGTGCCGCACCATACAGCCCACTGCTGAGTGCCCAGGCACTAGCTTTATGCCTTGACTTCTACCAAAACAAGCAGGAGGAACACCCTGTAACAGGCACTGTGCTGTGGTTTTGTCAGGCTCGGTCTGCAGCAGAGTAATCGATGGAATCTTGGAAACTGATGTTACCAGAAAACATTTTGGTTGTATACAAAAAAAAAAAAGGCATGCAGAAGTTTCCCTGAGTGAATAAATTTTTTGAGAACTTCTCACCCTTGTGGGAATTAAATGTTGAAGTTCTCATCTACCATCTAAACTTTAAGCTATCATGCTTTGCATTTTTCCCATTTTTTATTTTTTTTTTAATTATTTTTTTAAAACCACAGTATCTAAGGAAGAGGATCTGGAAACCCTCAACCTCCTCATCCCTTCTTCTTGCAAAAAACATTCTTTCTTCTAAAGTGTCCCATCAACTATTAACAGGTCTAAAAGCTATCCTGAGGCTATGAGAGAAAAGGAAGGACCGTCTGATGTCCCTGACCATGGCAAGGGGGTTGGATTAGACAATCTTCAAATGTCCTTTCCAAGCCAAACCATCCCATGATTCCACCTGAGCAAAAAGAAAATCGCTCAGTCTTTATGTTCCCCCGCATTTGCTAATTAGACTTATCAAATATGGCACAGCTTTCTAGTGTGGGCAGAAGCTGGACATTCAGAAATCCTATTCCACCATCCTAAAAAAGACAGGACTAGCTCCTGGGCAGCAACTCCACTTGCTAATGACTGAAGCTCTGCTTCTAAGGTGGGTTTTCATTAGTGAGCTTCAGCCCTTCCCATGGACGCTACGCTGGTCACAGTGGTTTCACCCCTTGTAAGAATGAAATTGAACTCCCAAATGAATCCGAAGACTGATATGTGTTATTTGTCCTTTCCCTTGGGAATTCAAAGCTCCTCAAGTCAGAGGATCAGCTGCTGGAGGGTACTTACCGGTGTCTGCCAGCTCTCTGCCCAGGCTGTCGGCGCAGTAACAGTACCCAGAGACCTCCGGGAACACCTCCCGCAAGGAGCTGAATGTTTGGAAAGCCCTCGGGAGCCTAGAAGGAAAAACAGCCCTCTGTGAGGAGCCTGGGGAGGCCCGTTGACAACAACTAACCACTGTCTCTTTCCCTCCCATATTTGTACAGCAAGGATGTCTGTGGAGCACAAAGGCATTACAAAACCCTTCGGTCTCCTTGTGGCAACCAGGCTCTGACGTGGTCCAGATCGGTGTTTCAGCAGGATAACAAGTCTCCTAAATGCCACTTTTTTTTAAACAAGAACAGGACATTCTCCCTTCAGACAGATTTCTGACCATTCCTAAGCAGGTAACTCAGCACTTACCCCTCATTTTCACTTCTACTCTCATGTTTGAAAGCCTGTCAAAGAGTGTAAAATAGATAGATGTTGGCTTAATGTTATTACAACACCTGTTCATCAGCTCCTTCCACAAATGTGCACAGGATGGCAGAGTGCCTAAACAAACAGGTTGCTTCCTCTTCCCTCCATGCTACGTACGCTTTCTGCACTGAATTAAGAACAAAAGCTGATAAAAACCTCACTAATCTTTTTCATTTTCAGAGCATGGCTCAACAGATTAAGGAGAAAGGGGTTTTAACATATTGCAAGTAACATTGACTCTTACTTCCGGAGATCAAAGAGACACTAGTTTCCAGTATAATACTCTAGGAGTGACAACAGCCAAATCCCAGCAAAACAATGATTTAGGAAGGAAACTTAATAAGGTCAGAGTTGGAAAACACATAATAAATGTGATCTTATCCAGCAGACACTCTAGGGTTTCTCCAAGCAAACAGAAGATAAGTTTTTTTTCTAGATTTAGGCAATATGACCATTGGAACAACTTTTCTAAGTTCCAAAACAATCGTATTATTTTACAGACATATACCCTTACCCTGAAATACAATAAAGGTCTGGTGTTCCAGCTGCATATAGTTTATTTCGGAAAAATCTAACAGCAGGGAAGTGGAATTTTCTGCTCAAGATATTCAGAGAATTACACAAAGTAGGTTGTCACCAAGGAAGGACACTTAGCAGTAAGAGTAATGGTAAATTAGGCCCTGATAAACTGGGAAAAGGGTTGACGTGCCAAAGCACTTTATGGCAACTCTGCACAATTGTGACCATGACCAGCCCCGTTTCCAGTGCCACCCTCCTGCAGCCTCAGGGATGCTCCGTGGCACGTACAGTCTGCAGTGCCCCTGGGAAATGCAACAAGAGCAGAAAGAAGGAAGAAATTTTTTACACTGAGGGTGGTGAAACACTGGCCCAGGTTGCCCAGAGAGGTGGTCGATGCCCCATCCCTGGAAACATTCAAGGTCAGTTTGGAGGGGGCTCTGAGCAACCTGATCTAGTTGAAGATGTCCCTGCTCATTGCAGGGGTTGGCAGACTAGATGGCCTTTGAAGGCCCCTTCTAACTGAAACTAGTCTGTGATTGTGTGAAACATTGTCTGGCTCAGAAGCAGTGGTGAGGTGAGAGGAGTGGAGTAATGGCCCTTTGCCACCTTCAAGTGTCTGCCTGAGAGCTCTGCCACCTCTTGCCAGGAGAGCTGAAGATGTTACTGCTTCCTCAGTGTATCAAAGCACAAACTGGGGAATGCACGAAGCATCAGCAACCCCAGCAGACAAAGGGGCTGGTAACTTCAGAGTTGTCCCAGCATCATCCAGCAGGTTGCACATCCCTGCGTGGCACCGCTTCACTCTGGCACTCTCCCACGTATTCAAGTTAAAAGCCTAATGAGTCATAATGATCATCAAGTCTTGCTCTGCTGCTGACACTGGCATGCTAAAAGCAATCAAAATGTCATACTTCAGGGCACAGAGGGACTTCTGTCAACATTAAAACAATGCAAGTTAAGATACATAGAGCTAGAAACCATCTTTCTACGGTCTTTTATGTACACATGGATATAAATGGCTTGGGGCACTTCAGGGGCTTTCTGCTCTCCTGAATTATCATGCATGGGCCACTGCCCAACAAAGAAAATCATCTTTTCTCTTCTTAGGAGAGCAATGCCCCTATATTCAAAGGCAGAGCTCTGCACTGCTCATGTCCTGGAGCTCATCGCCTCAGCATCGCAACGTCTAGCTCAGGGAAACAGGATGCAACAAAAAAAATCGGCACGCTGCTTTCTTTCACGCTCAATGTTAAGAAGTCACATGCATAATTATACTACTTTTATATGGGGCAGATGTATAGTCATATCCTGTCATTCTGGTTATATTTAGCTGTACTCTCAACTGGGAACAAAAAAAAGTACAAACGGATATAAATTAGGCTCTCACAAACAAGAGGACAGAACTTTGCTCACCTTGCTTGGAAAACTCACTTCCAACTGCTTCTTTTCTTTTCCAGACTCTTTTTAATCTCAGCCCTGGAGATGAGTACTGATAACACAGACTCCCTCATCTATCAGACCCAGTCCAAAACAATGGCTGAAGCAAAGCTAACTACATTTCAGTTCTGGATAAATTTATAGTGTGTCCACACGTTTCAGCAAAAATGCTTGCACTCAAAAATACGGAAAAGTAAATAAATGTGAGGTTGTTGACCTTTTCTTCCAACAGTGAATCTCTGTTCTTGGCTTCCAGTAAAGATAACTCATTACTGATCTTTAAAAGCAGGTTCGCAAGTAACCCCTTCTATGTTCCTATGCGCAGCTCAAGTTACAGCTGCCCTTCTCATTGACTACTCAGAGACAGAGGGAGAAATCCAAATCATGGCTTTTTCATAGAATCATAGAATCATTTCCATTGCCAATGAAATAATACATAAATAGGACAGAACCTCCAGTGACCTGGGACAAAGACACTGGCACAAGGTCTTCGGTCTGATGAAAATTATAGCAAGAAAGTAAAAAGATCTTTCTCGACTTTTTAATTTTTTAATATTTCTCCCCAATCTGCTACAGGGCCTTCTATATGATTGACCATCCAAGCAGGACTCAGGCACAGTTTGTATAAAATACGTAGTAGTAGCCAGGTAACTGAGGTGAGGCAGGAAATGTGGGCTCATCTTTTTTTCCAAAATTCTTCCTCTTGGGAAAATCTTATCTCTAAGCCACTGAATTTCTACATTTATTTTTTCTAACATACTGATTTATTCTGGATTATTTATAAAGGTGTAAATAATTTGGAAAGGCAGTTAGTTTGACAAGTCTAGATTTCAAAAATCAGTCTGTGGAACCAAAGAAAGCTGCTCCGCTGGTTCCACATGAACATGAAATATGGGTTTAAAATCCCTGTTCTGCTATAGTCCTTTGCTGTGGAACTCATCCCGTCAACTCCATACTCTGGACACCTTTTAATGGGACAAGGAAATGACATTTCAGGCAGAAATACTGTGAAAATAAATGTTAATGACCTGAGACTCAGATATGATCGTAAAGGGTCAAGTCAATGCCATAATTAGAAAGGTAGACAGTGGGCAGCGAAACGATCCTGCTGTGATTAATTACATGACACAGATACAAGAAAAGCCAATCTCCCACGCCTTTGCAGACAAATCTCCCAAGGGGAGGAAAAAAAAAAAAAAAAGTTAATTTAGAGCATTGCTTTCTCCTCTGCAATTGTTGTTTTATAATTTCCACACTCCACAGGCCAAGAAAAAAAACCCAGACAGATTATTTTGCTCTTGCCAAAATAATCTCTCCCGAAGCTCTGACAAATTTGTGCTGTGCATTTGGGCCTGCCTTTCAGTTTTGCTTAAATTAAAAAAGAAAACCCTCAAAATAATAGCAAAATTGGCATTTACAATAATATGCCTTTGCTACTACAGAGCCAAGTCAGAATGAGACATTACACTTACTCCACTGCCCTCCACTGGAGAAAAGTGTTGGCTGAGATGCCAAGATAACGGCACTTTGCAAGAGACCAAGTGGTTTCTCTGGAGTGTCTGAACACCTGCACTGAAATGAACTCCTCTCCCTGTGGTTCCCCTTCTCCATTCCTTATTTCTCCACCTGAGCATTAATTCCCAGCTCCTCCACAGGACAACGGCTTCTCGCTCCAACAGACAAGCATTTGATACAACATTTTGGAGTCTTCCCAGCCCACTCCAACCACCCAAAGCCAGTTGTATGTCAGCATGACAATCCATCACTTGCAGGTTCACCTGTATAACCTACTCTGCACTGCCTAAATGGATGAGAGTTTCCCACTGTCATGTGGAACTTGCTCTTTTCATGTTGCCACTTGTCCTTCTGTCCGTCTGTTTTCATCTCCCATGTAGAATCACCTTTCCTACCTCATACGTACATGTGAATTCCACTCTTCCTTCCACATTTATCCCATCTGTTGCTGTGTGTCTGCCTGAAAGGTAGCCCTGGCTGCTTTTCCAAATATGGATCACAATGTGGTATCCACTGCGTGTCAGGACACACTGATTAGACTGCAGGGATGGAATATCGAGCTTTTCTAAATGAGAAAATTTAATTCAGAAGTCATACAGTCATTAACAGAAAATAATATCATGGGGGGTCAACAGAGGGAGGACTTCATGTGGAAAAAAAAATGCAGTAAGACACACTGAATTGAAGAGGTATGTAGCATTGCCTCCCTGTTTCAGAAGCCTACGCTCTTACCTGTTATAACTATGAATGAGATCAAAAACCTTCATGTCTGTAGTGTTGACAAACTTGCACTGGACAGGCAGAAACTCTCCATCTGCTGAGCACTGTGGTGGGCTCTTCTCCCCAAACCCATGAAGAATGCGACGGTCTCGGATCTCACAGTTCCCCGGACCTGATGAGGAAAAAAAGTAGTGTTTACTGGTGTTTTAAGTTCCCATAAAAAGCTGAGTAGTTATATTACTTGAGTAGTTTATATTACTTACACCGCATTGGCTTTCCTCTCTGCCTGGTGCCATAAATCTCCATTCCCTCTGGATCTACACACCAGCACTGACCCAGCCCTGTGTCACACTGCACCGCATCAAATGCCCCTGAATCCAGGCACTGAGGGATGTAGGAGATGCTGCTGCTGTTGATGTAGCGACTGACCAAGATCCTCTGCTTTTGCAACTGGCAAAAGGATAAGCCTGCAGTACCAGAGAGGGGCACTGTTAGAGAAAGGTACTTGTTGAGCACTGAATCATTTATTAAGGCAACATCTGAGTGTTCTGAGAGCCACAAGTTCTGATTCTGCCGCTCAGTGGCATGAGGACATTGATGGACTTGAGGTCATGAAAACTGGTATACAGAAACCCACCACAGAGAGGGTTGAAGCCCTCCAACTCAAAAGCCAATAAATTAAGCTGATCTTTCATGATTTACATTACTGTGACCTTCATGGATACAGATCATGCAGGTGTATCAGGTTTCCACGACAAGCTCTGAAGAAATTCCAGATCTTCTACAAGAAAGACCCAGCAAATTACAACAAACTAGAATCCATCAAAGTCCAGAGTGAACCTATTCTTGATTTTAGCAGTTCAAATGCAGATTTAAATGGCTCTTTACCCAATCTCAACAAAAATAGAAACTTGTGACTTACAAGATAAGGGATATCCATTCTGTTTGCTGCCAGGTACCTCAATGCCATTCTCATCCACACACCAACACGAAAGACCATTCCTACTGCACTGAACTGTCCTGAAGAAGATCACAAGTAATATATTTCACTTTGTGAGCGAGAGAGTCCTCAGTCAGTATGGGATATAAACCAAGACAGAAAGCAAGGCAAACAAGATCAAGTACTTCAACGCTGCAAATAATGGAATCAGAAAGGTCTGTGTTTATGGTGACTCTAAATCTACCTGATAGGAGCTCTTAATGCTAGTAATTCTCTGAAGTCTGCAGGAATTGCAGATAAGTGACTTGAAGTCAGTCAGGAAGAAAGCAGGTTGGACAGAAACCTGATTCTCAGTATTCGAGAATTGCCACGCATTTTGAGACATTTTTTAAGTCAAATTTAGCATGGGCTAGGTCCTCCACCCTAGGCAACAATAAGGTAATAGTAGAGAACGTTATAACTTGCACGCCCCTCAACCTCACCTTTAACTCATTAACTTCATGCATCTTCAAGCAACAAGCTGCTCTCTAAACCACTGTTCTCCACGTGGTTTAGTTCCTTTACTGCCTTTAGAAGGAAACCCAACTGTTCCACCTACAGCAGGGTCGATAACTTCTCCAAGTCAGCTTGGCTCAGGTGTGCCCAGTGGCATGCTGATCACAAACCATGTGCCCATGAACATGTGTAGGAAGACAGCAGTTGCATTACACATCAAGTTGCACCAAGTATTTAACATGCAAATAACACTGCTGAGATTAGCCTATTAATATTAGATTGACCTCATAACCCAGAGATTATTTCCAGCAACATGGAATTCATTCAGGAGAGGCTGGATCTGCAGCACGGCTCAATGAAGTCCCTTCAGTCTCCTGCACCCTCCAGTCCACTGACACAGAGGCTCTTCAAAACCAAAGTTAAAGCCTTCATTCGTAATGAAAGGTCGTGTCACATAACAGCAGAATAATAGTAGGGATGAGTACCTGAACTGGCCATCTTCTGAGCACTGAGGAACGTAGGCTTCTCCTCCTGAAAAAGCCTTTTCCCTCTGAAGTTCGCATGGACGTAATGGTTGGGAATCTGTCTGGTACTCTGAAAGCAGCAAGAAGGTAAACATATAAGGGTGGTTTCACCACAAGCCTCTTCTTCTCAAAACCCTGTTAGTGCCAACACTGCATGGTAAAAGTCCCAGGTTTGTGTGTCCCTGGTTGTTTCCCCATTGCTCCTTGCGCACATTTTTGTATGGGACAGCACAGGGAGGTACAGAATGCACAGGATCAGCACATGACGGAGATGCTCCTGAACCCCTTTCCCAGGCCTGGATTTAATTAGCTTCAGCTCTGCTCTGTACTGGTATAGATATCACTTTCTATGTACTCAGTTAATTGTGGCTATCACCAGAAAACAGCCCTTTGCCATAACCACACACATCACTAATAACATTTTAGGAGTATTTATTCTTTACTGAAGCTAAGTCACTCACTATTCTACCAAGAGGAGAGGTATTTATTCATAGTCTTACAAAAAACCTAAAAAGAATCGATGTCTAGCAATTAGCATCAAGGTAGTTCATATTGGGAACACTTCTCAATTTTTAGCAGGGCAAATGACCAAGTGATACTGAAGCCACCTAGCAAGAAAACTCCTCAGGTCTTAATGCACTCAAAACCACATTTCAATGCTGTTTTAGGAGAATGATGATATTCAGTAAGTTCTTCTGTACAGAACAGATTAGTCGATCTGACACTTTCTCTGTCAATATATGATGAATGTCATGCTCTTAATTCCATTGACTAGTTCTATAAAAATACAGCAAACAAGCATAACCATAGCTACAGCGATTTAGACCAAAGTTTCACTTAAGCCAGTATTTGGCCCGAGTGTGACCATACATAGTAGTGCAAATAAACCATAAACCTTTGGTTTATGTGCAAATAAACCATAAAACGTTGATAATTTGCAGCTCAGGGATTTCTTTAACCACAGATGGTTTCTGTGCACACAAGATCACTGAATCACTGCTGTTCCGATGAGTTTTCACTGTGTCCCCTTAAGCTCATGTGAAATTTTCGTGAGACCAAGAAGGGAATTTAGTTAGGTCACCCGCAGACATCCACACATAGGCAAACCTCACCATTTTCGCCTCAAATGTGACTCTGAGCCCGTTGCTCTGGAATGTGTGGAGATCCCTTTGTACAGTGCTAGAGAGGGTCTACTAAGATATCTGAGTTAAGAGATTAATAGAAGATTCAAATTGTTTGTTGTACAGGGCTGTCAAACTCAGACCAGGGAACTGGGGACAGCACTCAGACTGTCCAGTACCTTAAGTCAAAGTTCAGGCATAAACTAGACGATAGCAGATACAAGTAGAAGTTATAATCTTAGGACCTTCACATCCTTGCAGCACCACCTTTTCTTAGTCAAGCTCCTTCTCTAGCCCAGCCTCTTCTTCCAGAAAACAGTGTTTTTTCTGCTCGAAATCCAGGTGTGCTGAACTCAGATAACCCTAACCATTTAAAGATCCTTATAGTTTAGCGTTTAACCTGGAACCCAAGCCCACAGCACATAACAACTAGCTAAGTTTGCCATGTGCAAGATTTAAGACGGTTACACACTTCATCAGAACCGTACCCAGAGCAGCACAAAGAGTGCAGTCGCTCCTGGACACAGGCAAAGGAAAAGAACAAGTGTACTTACCGAATACATTGGCTGCTGCTACGCTAATAAAGCAGCAAAGAAGGGTGCAAAATGGGACGGAGCCCATCTTGCGATGGGAGAGCTCCAACCCCTTTTGTCAGGGAGGCAGCCCGGCACACCCCAGGCAGCCTTCACCCGCCTTCTTATAGCAACCATCATGTGGACGGGGTCACTTATGCGCCGGTCGACTGGCCGCAAAATGGGGCGAGTGACGCATTCGATGCTCCTGAGAAAACCACAAGAGGCCTGTTCACCTGGAACAGCCCTGGTGGTTCTCGTCCTCCTTCCCGCTCCGGGGAGCACGGCCGAGCCCACTCATCAGAGAGGAGAACAAGCGGCAGCAGGCACAGGGGGGACTTCGTTAAATCAACATGCAAATTGAGCACTTTGGCATGACCCCGGCCAGAGCTCTGTCTCTCGCCTGCACTGTGGGTGCAACCAGAATTTGTGCTTTGTGTCAGAAACACACATTTCTGTGTCTCTAGAGAACCCAGTCTGCCGAGGGGACAGGCCAGAGTTAGGCCTCCAAGCGCTGCAGCACCGGGAGCAAATACAATTCATAACGTGGTTATTTATGAAGTGAAAAACAGGATGGATGTAGCTCCGCTGACTGTGAAGGGAATTGAGGGTTGGAGTCAATTGCACCTGACCTTTTTCTTTTACTCCCACTTGCACCATGCACTTTTATAGACACTTTTGTACCTGACGGGAAGAAGCTCGGCTTCCTGGGCTTCATCCTTCAGGTGTAAGATCCGTATAACCATTAAGTATTTTAAGTCCAGCTTTTTGGTACCAATTACATGCAAGATCCTCAACCTAAAACGTATCAGAAACATTGTTTCCTTGGTACCAGAGTATTTAGAGGATTGGAACACCTCTTTTATGAAGAAAGGCTGAGGGACTTGGGTCTCTTCAGTCTGGAAAGAAGATGACTGAGGGGCACTTTATCAACGCTTACAAACACTTAAAGGGTGGGTGTCAGGAGGATGGGGCCAGGCTCTTTTCAGAGGTGCCCAGTGACAGGACAAGTGGCAACAGGCACAAACTTGAGCATACGAAGTTCCATCTCAACATGAGGAGGAACTTCTTCACTTTGAGGGTGGCAGAGCACTGGACCAGGCTGCCCAGGGAGGTGATGGAGTCTCCATCTCTGGAGACATTCAAAATCCGCCTGTGTAACCTGCTGTAGGTGACCCTGCTCTGGCAGGGGGGTTGGACCAGATGATCTCCAGAGGTCCTTTCCAACCCCTCCATTCTGGGATCCTCTCTTACTTGTCCACCTCTTACAGTCATCAGTTAGCATTTACTTGCACCAGGAAATTAAGAGAACTCAACCTGACTTATGTAAAGCTTGTTGATTCAGAAGAATTCGCTAAATAATAGTAAGAGAGGCACAGGTTCGAGGCTCAGCTTAGGCCGATTTCAGGAAGAAGTGAGAGCAGTGCTCTTGTTTGTGATTCATGGGTACTAGGCAGTCTAGAAACAACTCTATGACACTCTCCTACAGACCAAGACTGTGCTAACAGTAATTCAAGCATCCTTCCATCTAGGCTGCAGCCCGCTACAGTGTTTGATATGTCTGGTAAATGTGACCCCAACCAGCAGTACAATCTTGCTTTAGCCTAGTTAACCTTTTTAAAATTATTAGGACTATATTTGGATTCCACTTTCAAGCAACCAACTCTGGACTTGAGGAAAGTCAATCGTCCACAGAAATATTAAGCTGGGAAAAGATGAAGAACGCATCCAGCATAGGTGTCGCACCAAAAAAAGGCAACCTTCAGAGGCATAAAGAAGACAAGTCCTGTAACAGCCCTGATTAAGCAGGAACAGAAAGAAAATGAGTTTCTGTATTAGCGTAGCATTTTTAGGGAAACAAATGGGCAGAGCAAAGGAATGGGACTACATGGAGAATAGCCAGCATTAGCACCAGGGGGGCTGAAGCAAGACAGGTGAAAAGTTTGACCAGGATGTCTATTTCTGACTCACGAATACTTCAGGAGTCTCAGGTTTGTGTCTGGCCCCCAGTGCAGTGGGGCAGATCCAGGAGAGCACCAAGAGGCAGCCCAGTGTCAGGGGCTCTCCAAGGGCAGCAGCGTCAGGGCTCACGGGCACAACGATGTTTCCAAGCCACAGAAACATAATCAGAGCGTGAGTGTGATACCGATTTAGTCCACTTTTCTAAAGTTCGTAAAAAAAATGTAATTCGGGTTCCTTGCACAGCAAATGGGGAGAGAAGCAAGGTCAGTAATGTAGGCTCCTCTGTTCTTTGCTACCACAGGTCATTAGTAGCTGATAACAGAGTAAGGCAGACAGGAAACCAAGGAGGTATCAAAGGGCTATTACTAACAGAAAGAAGCACAAATCTGCAATATCTACATAATGTTGATTCCAAAGATTACGTTTATTTCCTTCAGAAACACGCAGAAAACAACCTCTGAACTCTGCAAGATGGGAAGAACAGCCAAGTGTTAAAAGTCTCTTAAAAAACCGAGCGAGGGAGTGAGTTTTGGCAATTGGCATCACTTAAACCACTTCTAGATGTGCGTCAAACCAAGATGGGCATCTTGGTACACGCAAGTTCAATGGGATGCAGCAGGCCGTGGATTTAAAAAAAAAAAAAAAAAAGAAAGAAAAAAAACCGTAGTTTATAGAGCAATATGCACAATCCACATTCTTCACAGAAAAGAAGGCACTCGTCATCTATGGCTGGTCAAATTCAAATTAAGAAAAGCCTCACTGAATAACTTTCAGTGTAAGGACAATTGAATTGACCTCTACTTTTAGCACCTGAGAAAACAGGGAAGAATATCTTAAAATAGCTCACCGATGGAGGGGAGGAGTAAGCGGAAAAGGTCCCTGTGGCCAATATGGCCTTAAAACTAACATGTCTTCAGAATCATTGCTCTGGGGCTGGAAATGAGGGTTTCCTTTGTTGTACATACAGGCAAAGCTACTCTATCTAGCCTATAATCGTTGGGAGAAAGAAAAATGTCAGTGGGATGAAATATTGAAATCACAGAGCTCAAGGGAGAAGCAGAGCATTTAGTCATTCTTCCAGTTTTGCATCTGCTTTTTCGAGGGAAAAGACGGTTTGTGCTACTGCAATTTTTACATAGTCAAAAGCCCAAGGGTAAATGATTCCTGCATATGGACACATAAATACCTATACCCACTGAAAAGTTCCTCTCACCCAAATAAAACTGAGCCCGAGAAGTAAACCTTACTTTAAGAAAGCAACTTAAGGGAGCCTCCTGGATGAGGCAGCAAATCGGAAGTAAAAATTTTAGGACTGAAAAACATTGTTGAACTACGCCCATATCAATTAGTTCACTTATTTTTTTCCACAATAATCTGCTTTTCTATGTTAAGCAAATCACTAATATTGGACAACCTTTTCCCACATTTTAAGAAAACTATGTAAAACCATAGACTCACACCATTTGTTAGCAACTTATTACGCTTACAGCTGGAGGAGAACTGTGTTTTACGTTTGGTACATTTCTTCCAAGCATGAGACGTTTGTCTCAATCTTCTTCACAGGATTTTGGCAGATAAAGTAACAAGACCTTGTGAAGTACTTACCTCTATCATCTCTGCTTAAGTTTTAAAAAGTCCTCACGTGTTGTGAAATTAAAAGATGTCAAGGAAAAAAAAAGCACAGCCAAAAAAAAACCCCAGATAATACAAGTTTTAGTCACTTCATAAATGGCACGTTCTCCAGATTGTAAGAATGGTGGGGAAGTTCCAGTAATTTGGCCAGATCAGAAAAATGGGCAGAGGACCACGCAATCTTTTTTGTGTTGTAATTTGCCAGTTGGCAAAGTGCCGTTGGTGACAAACGAACCCAAAGTAGCTCACGTAAGAACATCTGAATTTGCCTTTGTCCCTGCAGAAATGAACCATTTCTAGGACAGGTAAAATGGTGTTTTTCTTACTTATCCATTGGAGGTGACACAGAATGGTTTGGGTTGGAAGGGACCTTAAAAATCATCTAGTTCCAACCCCCCGGCCCTGGGCAGGGACACCTCCCACCAGACCAGGCTGCTCAAAGCCCCATCCAGCCTGGCCTTGAACCCCTCCAGGGATGGGGCATCCACAGCTTCTCTGGGCAACCTGCACCAGTGTGGCACCACCCTTACCATAAAGACAGTTTTCCTTTATCTAGTGATGCAAGGTAGAAAAATGTTTATTTTATTCTCACGACAAGTGGGACGTGTTGAAACCCCAAGTCAGTTCTGCAACCCGCAGTGGTGTGATGGATGGATTTACTCACCAAATCAGCTCAAAGTCTGACAAAAGCAAGGTGACGGAGTGAGAAAAGGCACCGGCAGCCAAAGAGGACAGCAGCAGGGTGCCAAACATCTTGCGTTGGTAGGACAAAACCACTTTTGGTCTTTTCGATAATGCAATATTTAACCTTCTCTGAACTGAGGGCACGAGCGTACACCCAACGAAGCCAGAAAGCAAGGCGAAGGACACACACGGCTCCTTCTGCCACACAACAAAGCTGTGGAATTCCATCCGCCACCCCATGGGGAGGAGATGAATCAATGAAAGAAAGACAGATTAAACTCACAGAGCACAGATCTGTCAGTGACTGATAAAACAGATGGCCTTCATAAAGATTTTGGTATAGGAAGCCTCAGTTTACCCAGCGTGAAAGACACATTAAGGGAAAGAACAATTTGTACACATCATTGATAGTCAGTATGTTTCTACAGATACTGACCTATTTCTACTGCAGATGAGACACTGAACAGGCTAGGGGTTTGGTCTGACGCAGCAATCCTCTTCTTTAATAAGTTCTGCTAATTAGAAAAAGCGTTTTAGTGTATTACTCCAAGATCTGAATTCGGCCTTGTATCTTAAATTTGAGAGACTGTTTTGAGACTGTATCTTCAATAATGATTAAAATATCTGTTTCAGAACTAAAATTTTGAAATTTCTTGCACATTGACGATAACTATTTTTTGCTGTGAACAACAGAAGAATTTCTCTGTGTTAGTAACTCATTTAGATTCTGTCTGATTTCATTCCCCTGCTGCTTACATCTTGCTCCCTGTTCCACTGGACGTCTAGGACAGGAACTTTCTCAGCATCCTGTGTTTATTTCTTTCCTACCACAACAGCGTCCTCAACAACAGTTTGTAGGCAATACTAAAATATAAGTATCACTAAAAGCAAACTGAAGTTATTTTGTAGTGTCGTTGTACAAAGGCACAAAACTAGAAACACCCTTAGGAGGCAGATGCACCTGACCAGAAGAAGAGACGCCATCACTGTGAACACGTTGTTGAAAGATATTGTCTTCTGTCGTGGTTTGGGCAAAACCAGCACATCTTTCAAGAGACGAGTACATTGCAAACCCTGAAACTGTTGAACAGCAAAGCAGTTCAGAAAAAAAATCTTCTAATTAGTTTGCCACACAAGAAGTTAGTTCTGTACTGGAACTAATTTACTGACTGCATAATTTGCCTACAGGCTAAAATACAACTGAGGATTCCCTAAAGCTTTGTGATGTATAGAAATAAATGAGTATTGATGACAGCATAAAACTTACAGACTACAGGCTAAAAATGCCACTGACGATTCCCTAATGCTTTAGGACACAGACAAGCCCCCACCAGCTCGCCAAAACAAACGTCCGCTGAATGGGAGCCCAGGCACGTAACAATCTCAACAGACCTTTATTGTGAGTATTAGAATGCAGTCAACATTATTGCTATTATAAAAATAAAAAAAAAAACCAACCAAAAAACAACAACAACAACAAAAAAACCCAAATCACAGAATAAAAGTATTTTGCTTCTCTCATAGAAGATTTAATAATAGTGCACTGCTGCCTCTCTCAGAGTGTTTAGTGACAATACACTGACGCCCGTGGCTACAGCCGAACGGAGGTGGCTCCGGCCAGCTTGAAAGCAAGGCAGGCTGCTGTCTGGAGTCAACAGCAATCGCACTAGCTTAAGTTATTCAATCCGTACAATAAGGGTTGGCTCATTTGCCGTTTCCACACAGGCCTAGTGTGTATGGAAAAGGGAAATTCGCTCCTGAATGATTTTTCGCACTAGCTGCTTTTCTCCATGCGATATCTAATTTTGTATTTAAGTTGTTCCGGCTGGCACAGAATGGCTGCCAAACACCCAATCTGCTCCCTGGGCAGTGTATTTTCACCGTCGTTACATGCTCCGAACTTGTTTTCCATATATA
Organism: Rynchops niger; assembly: GCA_013400035.1. Taxonomy (NCBI): domain Eukaryota; kingdom Metazoa; phylum Chordata; class Aves; order Charadriiformes; family Laridae; genus Rynchops; species Rynchops niger. Next base: position 489,667 of record VXBH01008825.1, read on the forward strand.
AACAGATATACACATAGTGTATAATACTTATTGCTAAAAGACAGACCCCCCCACACACACACCCAGGACATAACACAGTATAATAAAAAACATTACTGAAGTATTCCGAACATCCTCTGTAAAACGATCACCTAAAGCCATAGGGACTCAGTACAACAGAAAGAAGCTAATTAAATGTGAGATGAGCAATGGACCTTTTGAAAACGATTAGGCCTCTGACATTAATAAGCCCTCCAAAATTAAGGTGCACGTACTGTAATATTTCTAAGCAGTAAAGAGAAAATCTATGGTTCCAGTGTTCTAAACTGACTTGCAAAGGTGGGTCCCCTTTGCAAATGAATGGCATCGTCGCGTGCACCCCCTTTAGACACCAGCACCCCCGTGTGACTGCTAACAAGGCAAGGTGGTCAGGATGGCCCGACTGAACGCTTCTTGTCATGAACCTCCGGTCGGCAGAGGGCTTCCCACCCCCGATTTTTGCTGTTGATTTTTACATCACGCTCCAGTTCAGGTCAGGATCTGTTTTGTGTCATTTAAAGCTTCACTGAAGAAAAAACAGTTGCAGTTTCCCTTCAAATACAAAGGAAAAAATATTCTGGTTTGCGAGCATCTAGACACTTTTATAATAATTTTACTGTGACATTCGAGCAACTCCTTTACATCCCAGCCTTCAGTTTGGCCGGGAGCGCTGGAGCCCAACGGTGCCAGAGGGGCTTTGCTCTAATATTCATTCAAGTCCAGTCAAGTTCAAAGCCAGACGGGAGCAGAGGGAGATTCGCACCATTTGCACAAGAACAGAAGAGGCTTACGAAAAGAAGGCAGCAAAAAAATCTAAAGATTTTGATCATGGTACACACAATCCAACTGTACACAGCTCACAGGACACAAGGAAGATCTTTCACTCCAGCTGCTTCCCACAGCAGCCAAAGAACCAGGCATAAGGACGGACAAGCGAAACCCTCCAGGCATCACAGAAGACGACAGAGTGCAGAAAGCTGAAGAATGAAAGGAGAAACAGATCCAAGCTGCACAACAGAGGAGGAAAACAAGTAGAAGCTTAGAGGCAAAATTAAGAGACAGGTGGATGTCAGCCACACAAGAGGACTGCACCCATGGAAGAACAGTTTCAGTTCTTTGCCACCCAGCAAATATGCGAAGTCTATCAGAAAACTGCAACCTATATTCTTTGACTATTTTAAAGAGGACCACAGGCTTCTACCACTGTAAATTACTCCGCAGCTGTACAAAGATCTATGCATCTAAGGCCAGAATATCCAAAATATGGGCACTACTCAACCTACAGCTACCCAACAACAGGACTAGCAGGAAGCATCTTCCAACCCATTCCCTGCTGTATGACCTGAGGCACCCCCGCTTTGCAAGTGAAAACACAGGGAGCCCCATCACGCGATAGCTGATCATGTCACCCAGACTACGTTTCATTTATAACTCCATAACTGACGTCCTACTGCCATGACTGCAACTGAAAACACGGAATTTCTGATGTAAATGCCTATGGTATGGTCACAGGAAGGAGAAAGCTTTGAAATGAACCACCCTGATACCTCCATTAAAAATTAAAACCCCAACCCTCAGATAAAAAGCTGGGCATTTAAAGGCTCTAGAAGTTTGCCATGTAGTCCTGTGAAATCCCGAGAGGCTTCTGTACAATGGCCTTTCGCTTTTGTTTACTACTATTAAGACATTACATTATATTAAAATAAGGCTGCAAATTTAATTTTTTTTTTTNACCAGGCCTTACATCGCCATATACTATTTCTTCCTCAGAGAGGGTCCGCCGCCTCCATCATACAGCACAAATAATTGCAATTCACACCTCAATAAATGACGTTGCAAATAAGGTCCCTGGCTTATTTACGGAGGAAGACAGATGGGAAGCGATGCCTACAGGAAAGATTCTCGCGATAAGGCCAACCAGAAGAAATACCGGTACGAGCCAGGACACATTGGGTTTGACTGGCGCACATGCAAAGCAATCAACTGTAGGTTACATTCTTTGCAAAACACTTCGCGTTCTTACGGTACTTGACTTGTAAGTGTTTAAGAAAAAAAAAAAAAAAACAAACAACTTCAAAAGCATCCCAAACCTTTGAATACTTGAGAAACTGGGGCCAAAACTAACGTTCACGACTTACAGAGTAACATCACAACTTGCGCAAGCAAACTCCAGCCAGGTTTGCGACGCATTCAAGCCATACGCAATGTATCACAGCACTGTCCATATGGCCACCGGGACTGCATTCCTCAGAAGATACGAATGCCTGCAGCAACTTTTATAATACGTGATTACACAAGAAAGGGAGATTAAAAAAAATACTGCACAGATTATTTGTTTTTGTAAGCACAGTCCACCCTGAATAAGGCCGGATCCTGAGGGACAAAATTTAGAGACCGTTAGACATACAAACAGAAGACAAGTGAAAGCTACATGGGCAGCTCTAACCTTGACCTTACGGTTTCCTGTTCAGGGTACTATTCCTGCATCTCTGCACCAAGAATGTCATCCATCCTCCTACCTGGAATCTCTCGGTCCACCTCCACCTTCCACATTTACAATTATATGACACCACACGCATGCACACACATTGCATAATATTGCTACAGTGTATGCTGTATAAATTATGTAAATACACTCCACTTTGCTTCAAAGCAATTCATCTGGATTTACACTTCTCTTATACAGTACACACAGTACCACATTCAAGGCTATGCAGCAAGTGAATAATATATAAAAGTGTCTCACATATCCAAAAGCAAGTAAGTCACTCCTATTCGTAGTTTGAAGCAGTTATTTAAGCATCCAACTATATAACACAGAGTATTTTACTTATTAACAGTTGCTACAAAAATGTCAACAACTCCTCAGCTGTTATGTTCTTTCGGCATTACGAAGTTGCCAATCGTGATTCCGTAATTAACTTCCACGTTACCATACAGCTCTGGAGTGTCTCCTATAAGCTTGATGTGGCAGGACTTTTTAAATAGCAACCACTCTGTAACAGGGTTTTACGTTTCGCTTTGGACACCACGAGTGACAACTCACTTCAGACATGGCAGACAGACGGGAAGTGTCAGGGTAGGTTTATTTGAGCAATGAACCAGCCACGCTGCTTTCTTTCTCCATAATGGTATTACCACAAAAGTTCAATGCACTGGTTGCAAAGTCCTTCCCACATAATCCATCTTTGGCACGTTTTTCAGTTTTATGCATCCTCAAAAGGCATTCCAAGATTTTTTGATTTTTTTTTTTTTGATGGTCTGTACATTATAACAATCACTTCTTTTTGACATCTGTACGTAGATCAGGAAGAAAAGTGGAAAATGGAGAGTATGCAGAATAGTTTTAATAAACAGTTTTACATACAGTACCTTACATATAGAACAGTGTGTTTGCAAATTTAAATAATTTTTGAATGTACAGTGGCTTGTACTCTTATCAAAAGGTAAATTCAAGTTTACTGTCTATCGGTTCTAAAATGCATTTATACAGATAACTAGAACTGATAAACAGACGTGAGGCATAAAATGTTCAAGTATCTTAATGTCATCAGTTAAATAGCCTCCTTTTAACAGTCATATTTTACAAATTTCAAAACCTGTACATACATTATTTTCAATTTTAGAAACTGCTTGTTAAAAGGTAACATTTCATGTTAACCACCAGTTCTTATAGTCTATTGTAATAAAACTAGACATGTGTAGATATAAATGTGTATAGTATGTATATACGTACACGTGTATCTATACACATATACATACACATACAAATATGTATGTAGCACTGGGTACAGTGGCAACTTATAAGCACAGGGAAAGTCCTGGGCTCAAAATCCAGCAAGAGCTAACAGAGCAAGTAGGTTGCCTTTGGTTTCATGACGTTTCATTCACCGAAGTTGAAAGATTTTTATAAAAACCATGTCGGATAATGTATCTTGTGACATTTATTCTAGTGGTTTAGCATTATTCACAGCCACAGACAGTTTTGCTGCTCTTGTCATTCCTCATCCCAGCTGAGGATGGTAAAGTTTCAGAGGGCCAACACCGGAACAGAGCTACCCAGGACAAAAACGGTACCTTGAATCCCAAATACTGCAATAGAACATAAAAAAATATAAACTAGATACAATTTTGGATGGATTGCTGGCACCAAGTAGGACTTTGGAAAAAACCTTCATCTAAGTCATAATCAAACTCTCATCCCAGTGGTTTTAATATTATTTGGCACGTCTGACCACTATTTGCCACTTACGTTTTAAAGGAGCCTAAGGGTGCTGTAATAAGGATTTCTAGTTAAAAAAATACTTTAAAAAAGAGACCATGATAAGTAATTTCTTTCAAAAAAATCAAAGCTAGTATGTTCATTTCCCTGAACATACATGAGAGAAGGAAACATTCTAAAAACTTTCCTTGTAGAGAGGATACAAATCTCTCTGTGTCTATCTTTCACTAGCAAGATAAGAGGAATTAATTAAAAAAGCAGTTCCCAAGAATTTGTAGTCAGCTGAATTCTGTGAATTTTGAATTTTTTGCCAAAGGTTTCAAAATAGTAGCATTGCTCTTCACAGAGATTTTGTTTGTTCAACTTTCTTATATATGGGGATTTTCTTGTTTATCGTGTTAAAATCATATCAACATTTCTCAGTATGCAATATATTACATTTTGAAGCTTGGACACTGAATACTCAGATTTTTCAATACAACAGATTCCTTCCTCTAGATTTCCTCTCTTCTCTCTCTAAAGCTTCAGGCTATTAATGTAATCAGCAAAGAACCAGATAAATGCTCAGCTTTCCACTGTCTTCCTGTCAGTCTTGTGGCTAGTAAGAACATTCACTGTAAAGAACCTATTTTTATTTCTTTATTCTTCCTTTTGTCATACAGAGCAAAGCGTTGCTATTTGCTGTACTTTCCCCATGTCAATTAAGAGCTGTTTGATACGGCGCTTGAGCTGAGGCAACCTTGCCAGAGGATCTGGTGGTTCCAGTTCTCCAGTGAAATCAAGCCAGCTTTCTAAAACTACAGAAGAAAAATGAAGAAGCTGATTAGAATAAATCTTTGAGAAGCAGTTTTCATAAAAGTTAAACTTTTCTTTCTTACTGTCTGTCTTTTATGAGAAGGGAAAATATACTGAGGTTGTGATTTTTATTTAACAGAAGAAATGTTTATTAGGGAAACACAAACTAATTCTGTGTTTCACTTAAACAATGCAAATGTATCTTCCGATTTGGTTGTTACTAGAAAAAGGTACCTGGGAGCAAATTATACCCTTGGCTAACCATTTACAATCTACACACATAAAAGAATCCTCAGTTCAGAGCTTTCTGGCTGTGACAGTTCTGCAAGAGAAAATGCAATCCTTAAATGCAAGACTTGCTTCTCTCACTTTAGCAGGCTCCTGTTTACAAGGTCCAGGTTACAGAATGTTTTTTTCCTCCAACCTTTTTCAAGGAATTTCTATGCTTGTAGAGACAGAGAAGGGGAAAGGTCAACCCTGTTAGCCTAGAAATATTGCCTAGTACAAGCAGGAATATTTAAAACAAAACTGAAAATGGGAATAAGATAACTTTATTTGTCAAAATATCATTAAGGACTCCTATGACTAGACTACAAGCTCCTCTCATTCTTTATTTCTATGACTGGTGAGTAAACTTACATGCTGTCAGATTTACTCCTACACTACAATCTCATTCATGTTTTCTCATGGAGCCTGATTTGTCTGCCTGAAACTAGTTATTTACTAATATATAGCAAACCGAAGTTGATGGCAGAATGAATGTTTTTTTTTTTTTCTTAAATATTGTCAAATACTAGAGCAACAAAGCCAAAAACACTCCAAGCGTACAAAAATCCACCAACTTTACGAACCATGTCTGGACAGAGACAAGTTATCTAAGCTTTCTGAAGTCTGCCTAATATCACAAACTTGAGCGAGATTTTCAGGGGCCCTGAGTGCCTAACCTACTTTATTGGGCATTCAAAACTTGTGGAAGGGGGTTGGAGCATCAAGGGTACAAGCTCTGGTCATAATATTGGGTACCCACATTTGAACACAATACTTAAAAATCCATCCTCAGCGCCTCAGATCACCTTCCAACACGGTCGCTATGAAAGATGGTGTTACAGGTATATTAACAAGTTATCTGGCAATACAGTTACCATCAACTTCTTTTTCAATCAGGTCCATTCTGCTGGTGACTTCGTTCTGTACATTCTCTATATGGGTAAGGAGATTTAGCTGCCATTGAAGATGTGTGTCCACTTGTTCTTCTGAGCCTTTTCTTTCATTACAAACAAACACAGTGTTTCCTTCAGCAGAATTCTTCTTCACAGGAGCGACATAAAGAAACAAAAAAATGCCATTTAAAACTTTTTTTCATTTTGTTTTGTTTTTCTTTAATTTCTGGTGTCGATTTCAACACTTGACTCACATGATAAACTTTGGTGTTTTAGAATTGTACTTCTGTCCACTTGACTAAAAGCACACTCAAAGAGCCATGTACCATGACAAATCAATAAACTAACGCAAGCAAAATGCAAATTCCATAGAAATGAGCACGGACAGCACTTGAGGAGACAAGGTAAAATTTACCAGCTCAAGCACTTTGTTTAAAGCAGTAAGCCTGACTGCATTTCTGTGCCCTTTTTATACAAATCGTGACTTAAATCATTAAGTGCATTGCTCTGTTGTCACCAAAAGTGTGCAAAAACCTTAAGGTTTGTTTCAACTTCAGCCAGAGAATGAAGGAAAACTCCCTAAAGTGCAGTAATATCCAAGATATCAAAGTCACTATTTTGCTCAAATACGCTGGACATTCCATTTGCTGATGAGGACAAAAGACTTCTCTCGTCCTACCATCGCTACGGTCCCTTATAACTCGCAAGCACAAGTCTGGGACAGAATTGAACACGTTTGGGGATAGTTACGAGGGCAGTAACATGCAGAGTTGTGCAAACACAATATCTGAGGAAGACTGACTTCTTTGAAATAATTAGGATCTTCACAGCAAGTCAGAGATAACACACAAGTTCCTCATCTTTTTGTATTTGACATTTCAGCTAATGGAAATAACCAAAGGAAGCATACCACATTTAATGAATTAAAATGTTCAGCACCTCCATGAATTAGCGTGATTCATAGTTTCTATTTTATATCCGCTATGACTTCATAGCAGATGAAGCTCTTTCACTATCAATGATTCTGTTTTAGGGACTAAAACACTGGATACGTGTGCTCACACAGTTTAAGTTCATGACAAATGCCAGAGGAGTAAAATTTCATCATATTAACACACTTTTCTAATAAAATGCTTAAGCTAATTTTTTTCCATGTCACATAACGGACTTAATACCATTTTTTTTCTTCAGTCTTTTTCTTCATTTCTTTCTCTAGAGAAGAATGGGAAGAGTAAGAAGAGAGGGGAAGAAGAAAATTGCAACTGATGGATTTTAAGTTACTTTTTAAGGGAGGCTTTAAGAGAGGGTCCTGGAGGACAAGTATTGTTAATACTCAAAATATTAACTAAAGGGCTTAAAGTTATTTACCAAAGATAGATTTTGAAAGTCAGAAAAGCCTCTAAACTCTCAAACCCTTCAGGTAAAATCTTTCATCTCTCAAGGCATCAGGTTTGTCTCAGCAGTGTTTTCCCTATTCAAACTATTAATCTTTGTAAAGGATATTTTCAACGTAAATAAGAAATGCCCTATTTCTTACAATTTTCAGACCCTCTCTAAAACCATGAGAGAAGAATGTCATTTTTCGCTCGTTATATAAGGACCCAAGTCCATAATTGTAGAACCAAGATCACCTGTTAGTTGATTCTTTCAGACGCCCACATGAACATATAAATAACTTAATATCTAAATAACATAATAAAATATTTTCTTTTCCTTTTAATGACCTCTATATTTATTTGAGAGGCTAGTAAATGCTCCTTGGAAAAAAAAAACTCAAGATCAAACAGGTCCTCCTCTGAGTTAAGACATCAATGGAGGCAATCAGGGAGCGGTGGCAGAGGTAGCATGAGAAGCAGAGCACAGGATCCAGCTCATGAAGGAGAAATAAACAGGAGGTTCAGGTGGGAGAGGCTCGTGCTTTCAGAAACAAGAACAAGGAAACTAAATACAATTTTAAAGATGATGCATAGTCCAAAAAGGGTCTTGATAATAGTCAATCTGAACACTGTTTATAAGAGAAAAGATGATATGTAATGGAACTGTAGATTAGGACAAGACAAAACAGTATGGAAAACCAGAATATTTAAGGCTCTGAGGGATGCTAGAAGGGAGACTGCAAAGTCCCAACCAAAACTTTGACAAGGAGAGGTGAAGGCGGCACCTTAAAGAGGAGCTGGTTCGTGTAAAAATGGCACTTCAATGTCAGTATCACCACGGTTTTAAGGGAAGTACAAACAGGCTCATGGAGAAACCAAGGTGAGCTTTTCAATGTGTATTAAATCTAGACAGGAAGCCTTATCTCAGCTATCAAGGCAGACTACTGACAGCAAGGTGAACCAAGGTGTTCCAAAGGAAAGAGTATTCTGACGTTGCCCCAGTCAGATCTCTTCCTAGATGCATGCTTCAGCCTCTGAAGGAAACTGGAGTTTTGTTTCACTGCTCACATGTATTTTCTTTTAATTCTAAAAGTATTTACGCTATTTACAATGACAATTTAAGCTGCTCTTTGAAGGAAAGTGTACTTTACACAACTGCATGTCTCCTTACTATACAAACTGAACACAATCATGCAATTTAGCATACAGTTATTTCTAACAAGAATAAGCCAAAATTTTCCATTCAGACTATACAGCTTACATGTCACATTTAAAACTAAAATTAAAAGAAAAAAAAAAAAAGACATATCTTACTCATTTCTTCCACACCAGAAAGTGTACTTCAAAAGGGGGATGAGTTGGGCCATTTATTCTCACACAGTTGGTATTGTAGAAAACAGAAAGGTTTGTTTCACTTTGTTTTTTGCTCAAAGCGAACTCTTCACTAAAACCAGACTAACAAGTTTCAGACCTTTTCCAGAGTAATAGATTCAAACCATTAATGCAAAAACGAGAGAGAGATGCATAAGAAGCCAAACATAATCCTGACTAAAAGCCTATGAAACGTTTGATTAGAAGAAATATACAATATAAAGGACTCAAAAGATGTTATACATGAGGTGAAATTAGCTGGTCAGTAAATCATTACTTGTGGACAGAATTCTAGATAGTGTTGCTCTTCGAACAAGAATATGGTACAATAATAAACACTGTTAAAAATCTCAGTTTAACACCACCACCGAAGAAACCCCACATATAGAAAACAGAATTGAGAGAAAAGAGGAAGCTTGTCCCATTTTCTTCATCTCGCAAAAAACACGTAAATTCTGTTTCAAGACTCTGCATTTTAAGCATAGGATTGTTTCTTGCCCCAAAAGACTGGATTAAGCATAAACAGTTTTAGCATAGGCAATATTTTAACCATACTTTGTGTTTCATTCACCAGCTGAAATGGGTGTACTTCACCCAAAACCTTTTCAGTGATCTAACTTTGCTTGTAGTGATTTCTACCAACTTATTTGATAGAGTATGTCGACTTACAACAATGAACACTTCTAAATACTTAAATGTGGCAAGTTTTATCAGATTGAACATATTTTTCCAACTAAGAAACTACACAGATGAAGAATGATACTTACCTGCTCATTCAGGCCATCATCTTTAAAAGAATATTGTAAACAGTTTTTACTCTCAGTGTGAAATTCGTGATCTTCCTCAAAACTACTTGTATCTTCATCATCTGAGCTCATGAGATCAGTGACTGCTTTGCAGTCGTGACGAAAACTCTGTGGTTTTTGGTAACTGTGCTCACTTGTGATATATGTTTCTTCCATCTTCTGGGGTATACTGGGCGGCTCTTTATGGTTTTGACCATGACACGTCCTTTCAGTTGGATTAACAGCATCCGGCAAAGTCACTAATTTTTTCTCTACCCCAACAGTTATTTGTTCTTGTTCTTTTCGCATCCCTGAATAAGCCCAGAGATGAAGGTCTGGGTGATGCTTATTTCTGCAAGAAAGGGGAGGGAAAAAAGCAAATTACAGAGAATACCATTTACGGCGTGGAACTATTAAGCATCTACAGCTGCTAGATCACAGCTGTCAATAAGGACCATTACCAAACATGTAAGTATTGCTAGGTCACTTATCAATTTGGGATAAATCCAGAATGTCCATTTAACACAAAACTGACTATTAAAATAATATCACAAATAATCCCAATATACCAGATCCACTCAGGTTCTGAACACCTAACTCTCACTGAACCTGGAGGTACTCTACATTCTGCACTTGAATTATTTGGACTAATACACATGAAAGAAGTTTAATGTGAGATAATAATGCATATGGAACAACGGCAGCCTGTGCTACCTAAATATATAAAGATGGAGAATAAACCCTGGACTGATACTTACTTTAATATCCCAATCTTCAACTGCAGTCCATGCAGTATTTCAGTCACACCATATACATCTGCCAGTAGGTGATGCGTTGACACAATCTTTTTGGCATTAAGATGAGAGTAGTTTTCTTTCAAAAATGATAATCCACACATGTGTCCATTGTTTAGCCAGTCTTTATCATAAAGATATTTGGCACTCCACCTCTGACCTGTGGTAAGCAATAGACAAATTAAGGGCCGTCTAAAGCCACAGCAGAACTGTATCTAAAACTAGAGAGCTATAATTATATGCTGTACTCTCCTCAATGTCTCCCAACAAACATGAAAGAATGATTCAAGCAAGATCTTGCTATTGATATTTTAAAATATAGTTTTCATGGATTAAGAAGAAACTCTTAACACTTACAAAAACAAAAATAAACCTGAAATCTCCACACCTCTCTAAATGGCATTTGAAATGAAAATATAATCACCTTTATGATCAAAGTACAGGGTACTAAGAACTGTGCTATTATCAATCTAACTGCCAAAAAAAAAAGTTTAAATTGGCATTTTATTTATCTAACTATTGCAGCTTACTTAAAACAAAAAAAGGAAAAGAAAAACAAAATTACCAAGAGAAATGTTAGACAGTGGATTTTATATGGACATATCCAAAACACCTAGTTTGTTTCTAAATGACAAATATTTTGCCTCAATACTGAAAAGTCATTATCTGTTTTGTAGGAGTCAGGAACAGGCTTCATGAAAAGCAGACATTTCAAAAGTTATCTGACAGCAGAGTTCTTACACCCTCCTTTGAGGCGCCTTTTACCAGAGACTAGAAGACAGGATACTGATGTAAGCGGGCCTTAGGTCTCCCATGCCATGGCACCATCTACAGTCTTAACCCAACAGGCATGAATAAGTATTTAGCTAATGCTTCTACAGTAACTCAGTAACTACTTAAAAGTAAAAAATGAAAAAAAACCCAAAAACAAAACTAGAAATGTGTAATGCTAATTGGTCCAATATTATTGTTTACAATGAGGAACCCAGACAAACAGACTAAGAGCGCAATATCTTACACTCAATTTCATATCAGACTATCATCATATACAGAACAAAGAATGGGTTGATGGAAGCCCTTCATACCTTTCAGGAGAATACCCTGTCTATCTCCTTTCTGCCCATTATCCCAATACACTTTAAAATACTGACATTGTGAATGACCTTTTTCTCCTGACATAGAAAGAAAAGAAGTAATGGTTAGGAAGGGAGAGAAGATAAAAGTTAGGGACACAATCTCTGCATAGCAGGGGATAACGAAGTACCTAGTACAGAGCAGGAAAGACACAAGACGAATTAGTTGGTTTTAATACAAAAAAGTTTGGCTGCTCAAAGAACATACCACACAGTGCTATCAAACAAGACTCTATACCACCCATTTAGACTCACGGGCAAATGGAAAGTCACATCTGTCCAGCTCTATTTTCCTAAATTTTCTTCTCAAAAATAACTAATAAAACTTGTGCTGTTTTATACATCTGCAAACAGTTTTCAGATTTCATTTTTCAAATTCAGAATGAAGGTAAATTTGAGGGTGTAGTCTCATTTCCCTTTGGAAACAACTGGACTGCGGGATATTTCACCAAAAGACACGTACATGAGTTTGTATAAATTGTCAGGAAAAATACTAAAAATTTTCTTCCAAATTGTATAGTTTTTGTCCAAATAACTGCTAAGAAAAATGGGCTTATGGACAGACTCATTCTTAAAATCAACATTTTCCTCATCAAATTAAATCAGTTTAAATGTAAATATACTTTTCCTAATGCTTAGCATTTCAAACTTATCCTAACAATCCCAAGTTCAAGATGTGCTGTTTGTGCACTATCATTTACCATAAAAAGTGTTAGATTTTTTCATATGTCACATATTCAGTTGCACACCTTTATTTACACAATTCTGTACAAATGCAAACATAAAATCGCAATTGATATGAAATTCCATCCACAGCACACTTGAGTGCACTGTAGTAACTAGTCCTTTTTCTCTAAAAAAAATATTTAAATGAAGAGATGTGATGCCAAGCAGAGGCAAAACAGATGGCTGAACAAGAGTGATTTGTTTAGAAAGACTCTTCAAACTACGATGACATGAAAAAGTGCTAAGGTTTTGGGGGAAAGAGGTTTCAACAACTAAAGTGATGGTAATTAAGATGATGAATAAGATTTAGCAGAGCTGAACAAGATGTTATTAACAGGCAAGGAAGTTGCTACTCACAGCCAAACTTGGAAGCACTTGCCCCAAAGAAGTATAACAGATATACACAAAACAGACAAATCTTTAAGCAATGCATAACGTCTCTGCTTAAAAATCCTAAGCAGAGCATTGCAGATAAAGGTGCTTTATCCCTACCTGGTGGATCTCTGCAGATGTAACAGATGTACTGCTCTGGAATGCTGTCCTCCAGCAGTCCCATGCACACACTGTGCTGCCAACACAAGCACTCTTCACACTGACATCAGGGGAAAAAAAAAAAAAAAAAAAAAAAAGCAAAAACTAAAAC
>VXBH01008825.1:502711-522663 GCA_013400035.1 Rynchops niger
AAAAAAAAAATCAGAAGCTATTTCTTGTCAAAATGCAGAGAACAGCAGTTTAACTTAAATATCTGGTTCGAGTAAGATTATTTTAGTTGGGCAATTTGTGTTTGGGTAGGCAAAGACGTCAAGCTAAAAAATAGCTTGATGTACCTCAACCACAAACTCCAGACTCGGAAAAAAAAAATTGAAGACGTAATATTTAATAATATTTTATTACAACATTCAGTATTTTAGCCCCTAAATATTTAGTAGTGAAACATAAGACAGGAGTATAATATTACAGTAAAGTAGAAAGATAATGTAATACATTACAGCATAACAGTGAAAAGTAGAAAACTCTTCAGTTTAATTATTTATATTTACAAAGCATCTCTCCAGTGCGCTAGAAAGATGTGTTTTTAATATCGCACCAATGGAAAATCTAAAAGAAAAAGAAAATGAAGAGAAAATGAAAGAGGAGAAACAAGAGAATAGGAGAGCAAAATAGAAGTGGTAAGACATGAGGGTCTAGAAACAGCAAACTGGTTGCTCTCAGTGAGACAAGGCATGAAGAGGAAAAACCAGGCTGTCATTGGACTTTAAAAACAGGCAGGAAACTACCACTTAAAAATATATTTCCTTTTCTCAACTCTATGTTTGCCTGTGTTCTAAATATCTGCTGGTTTACTACAGAAAGTCTCTCCTCTTTGCTTTGACATGCTTTTGAGCATCATCAACCTATTCAAAACACTGAAGTCACCTTTCCTCTGATCCTACTGCTGTGGCTACAATTTCCTCTCCTCTCTCCGAAGGTTTCTACACCAGTCCATTTTTTCACATTATTACCGCAGCTGAACTCCTCCTGCTTTGTTCCTCCAACACAGCACAGCCTCTCAGTAATGTTTTCCCAGAGACGGTCTCTGTGTCCTTCACTTTCAGGTCTTTCTGTCATTTCCAAAAGACTTTAAGTGACAGCTACACTTCCCTGTCTTCAAATCTCAACTAAAAAGGCTCTGGATTTTCAACAGAAACTGTACCACATTAATAGTTGAATACCAACCTGTTTTTTGAGTGCAGGGGAAAAAAAAAAAAAACAAAAAACCACAAGAACTTCATGGCTTTTAAAAAGTTACTGATAACCGAGTTCTTCCTCACTGTTGTTTGCATCTGATCTAATCACTGTATTATGAATTCCTAGAGACAAAGACTTTAAATTGTTCATTACTAGATGGGAAATGCTCCCCTCACTGGAGTACAAATAAATAAGCAACGGTAGTTGCAATCCATCAGCACCTGAATGCTATGCAGACACTCTATGCTCCTCCTCCCTTTTTTCTACACCAAGTATGATTTAAATTCTTATAGCAGTTTCTAAAACCAGGCAGTGATTTCTAGTTTGAGAACTGCTGTTCTAAAGATGAAGGATGCGTATCACACACACATCACAGTGACAATATTAACGTCTGTATAGCAGAGATCTTGGATACAGCTGAGGAACGTTTAGAGTGAGCAGAGTGGTTTCTACGACTGGTACCGCAAAGCACAAGGGCCAAACCAGAAGGGCTGGTACAATTGGGATGGTCTCTGGACAGAAGCGATGATTCGTGTGTAGGAAAGGATACTTTATTCCAAATTTATCAACTGGCTATAAAGAAAAACATTACCTTTCCTTACAAACCTGTTCTACATATCAATTTGTTAGGGAAACCCTGTCCTAGAATAATAGTTCTGCATACATGGAACAAAGTCACGCCATGTGCAGAACATAGAAATACTTTGTAATTGTTCACTTTACTTACAGCTCGCTACATAACTTTGGTCTCCAACACATCAAAAGGGCACCTTCACAAGCAAGAAATTCACATGGAAAATACATCCCTCCCCAGATTTATTTACCTGAATCATAAAGCCATTTTCTTCATCCAGCTCACAAATGCATCTAACAATTTCATTGAGAGCATCATCTTCATCCTGAGACTCTTCGAAGTTAGTTGAATCAAAATCCTGATTGTATTCATCACCACTAAGTAACAAACTTTCTGTAGAGGAATCATCCAAGAACTCCACATCTGAAAGGTCTAGTGAAAATAAAATCATGTAAAATTCTGTGTGCACAGATGCAATATTTTATGGCAATAAAAGGGTTTTTTGGCCGTTAAAAATCTTAACCTGCATATACACTGGTATATTAGTCAAGCTGGTATATTAGATTTCTTGATGAATTCTGCAAAATGCCTTTAATATCATCTCCTCAGAAGCAGAGTAGCAACACTTAACCAAAACAAGTACAATGCAGAACAGCTTGAGGAGTGTAAGCATTTTGATTTAAACAGATGAAGTAAAATCAGTCACCATACTTATAGCTACAGTCCCAAACATAAACCAAATAATTTCCTTTAAAACTCTCATTCTTAAAGAATTAAACCTACAAACTGAAAAATGCTGTTCAGCCAACCTACTTTCTCCACTAAGGTCAACAGACAAGATAGCTCTTGGATACTGGTATGAAGTATTCTTCTCTGAGAACATGCTGCGCAAAGTCAGAGAGCTCCCCGAGGACCGTGTTAATGGAGAGGAGCACCTGTCCAAGAACTCAACAGAACTATCTTCATAGTCTGAATAATCTGAAAAGTTAAAAGAAAATAAGTCGTTGTTACAAAAGTAGAGAAAATTTTACGACAAATGAAAAAAAAAAAAATAATATTTAAGTATACTGCAACATTATGTTCAGGAGTAAAGCATATCAACATTGAGGCATTAGGATGATGAAACTGTAAGTGTGAAATGGCAAAAGCTCTTCATAACATATTTTATTAAAAAAAATTCCAGTGAGAAATATAATGAAGTTTAATAGCTAGGACAAGCATTACACCTTTAACTCCCCCTTCCCCCACCTCTGAATGTACGGAGGAATAATTTTTCCTAGAAGATTATGCAGTTGTCTTTTTCCACAATTCATCCTGTACCATCTGCAATCCTTAGAGATGCTGCTGGTAGCATTCTCGTTTTGCCTACGGTCTGTTTGAAGCACTACCAACATTGCTATGTAGAAGTAACTGCAGACGGTCCTGTCAGGTTAAGTGATAAAAGCTCACCTGCACCCCTGCAGAGGGGCACAGGGAGCCCAAAGAAAATCCTTCTGGGATGCTCCGAAGCCCAGCTCAGGAGCCATCAGCTGTTGATGGGCCGATGGCTGCTGGGATGAGCGCGGGACCATCCCAGTAGGGTATGCAAAGCTCAGAGGAGCATGAAGAGCAGGCAAACAAAACACCCTGCCCAGGCCCCTCCCAGGGATGTCCCAGCACTGCCATCACCCATTATCCAGGTGTGAAACCCATCACAATGCGTTACTCAGAGTAGCTCTCCAGATCACCTTTTGGACTAACAGCTGTTGCCTAATATCTAATCTAAATCTCCCCTCTTTCAGTTTAAAACTGTTAGACCTCATCCTATCACTGCACTCCCTGATAAAGTATCCCTCCTCATCCTTCATGCAGGACCCCTTTAGGTACTGGAAGGGGCTATAAGGTCTCCCTGAAGCCTTCTGTATTCAAGGCTAAACAACCTCTCAGCCTCTCCTCCCAGGTGAGGTGCTCCAGGCCCCTAATCATCTTTGTAGCCCTCCTCTGGACCCACTTGAGCAGGTCCATGTCTGTTTTATGCTGGTCAAATGGTTAATTAAGAGTAGCTACCCATTTACTCCTCCTTCAAACTTACTACTTTGAATATAAGCGAGTAATTTGATTTCTACACATTCATCCTTCTGTACCTGCTACCACCTGTATCTACAGTTTTCTCACAACAGGTTCCACAACATGCTTCTCTTGTAAATGCCTTGCATAAAGCCACTGCTCTTATTTACTTTCTCCTGTCAGAAACACACTGACAGGAGTATCTACCACATTTCCTAAGTATATTCACTGTAGGGGAGTCAACTCAATGAGTAGTTGTGTTAATTACTCCAAGTCGTATTGCTGTTGATCTCACCGTGACAGAAGAGTGTGACAGAAATTACCTACATTCTGGGTTACATGGGTTTTATACGAACATTGATTGACAAATGAGCATATAGTCAGAGCACACAAATGTTTTTGTTGGGGTTTTTTGTTTCCTTTAAAGCCTTGCATAAAACCTATCTGGAGAACACAACATGCCCACTCCCTCTTCTTCCTCAAGATGCTTCCATTTGATTCCAAAGGAATGAAGGATGCCTCACACCCTTTCATTTCTGCCATGCCCTGAAAGTAGATTGAGCTTGTCCCGGAGAAAAATGACTTCTTTTGACAGATCATTTTTCAATGGGCTTTTTCAAGGTCAGACACTGGAGTAGGAATCTGCCAGAGCACTTGTCTTTTTTTTCTCCACCAGTTAAAAAAAAAAAAAAAAAAATATCCAGGCAGAACATCTCTGGGTTTTTAGAAACAGATTTTCAGAAGATGAATTTGCAAAGAATAAAATGCTCAAGTTTTTCCTCACACTGCTTTCTGCATCTGGATTTAAGATTTCTATTTTTTGCGGCATTGCGACATATATAGAAACATAGAATCTTCATGGTTGGAAAGGACCCCCCACAACCAACCTAGAGCATGCCCTGAAGTGCCACATCTAGACATTTCTTAAACACCTCTAGGGATGGTGACTCAACCCCCTCCCTGGGCAGGCTCTTCCAGTGCCTGACCACTCTTTCAGTAAAGGAATTCCTCCTAATATCTAACCTAAACCTTCTCTGCTGCAACTTCAGACCATTTTCTCTGGTCCTATCATTATTCACTTGGGAGAAGAGGCCAACACCCACCTCCCTACAACATATAGTTTTCTCCTAATATTTACAATCTTTGGATATGTACGGCCCCTAGCAGCTGGGACCTAATTGTGGTACTTCTGCCAAGTTTCTAAGTTTCAAGACAAGTTGGCAAAAAAACCCAGAGTGATAAAAAGAAGGAAAAAGAAAACAACCACAAAACTTACAACCTCAAGAAGATAAAACCAAAGAACAACATTGGGCAGAAGAACACAGCTCTGACGTGAATTTGCAAGAGGTGCTCGATTTGATTCAGTTTGGATGAATATGGTTTGCAGAACCTGTTGCATGTGGGAGCTGTATGGAACCAGAGAACAAGCTGCACCCCAGGCAGTGCCAAGCCTGAGACTCTCTGATCTCAAGCACAGCACTTCACGAAGTAGCAAAGTATCCCATGCTCAGATGAGAACCACCAGTCTGACCAGCTCCTCCCAAACCTTCTATATCATGCACATCAGCCGTTTCTGATGATTCACCTAAATCCCAGAATTCAACACCAACGATGACAGATAACCTCAATTTACCTTCTTCTTTGGAAATACACAAAACAGAAGCTTTGGGGAAACATTATCTCAATGTCTCCCCATTACAAAATATACATTTGTAGTTTTAAACTTATTTCAAATCTGTAGCTTGTTACCTATTAAAACAGTTCTGTTCAAAAGATCTTTTTTCAAATATTTCAATCGTTATTTCTTTTTATGCAAGTTGTTTTTAACTTATGCAAGTTCTTTTTCAATCAGTTCTACACCAACACTCAGTGTCATATACTCAAAGGATAGTAAGACCTATAAAACATTTTTCTCACTCTTATCAAACTGCACTGAGAGTGCTGCTGGGGATATTGCTGAACACAAGGTGATGGCACATTCCATTTGAAGATCTTCCTAAAAACAGAACCCATGGAGAATTATTAACTCACTCTGCCATGTTTTAATAATCACAGAGGAAATAGCCAGGATTGCTTAGAGCCTTGAGGTTTTTGTTCTTTTCTTTGGCTCTTGCATAACCAGCATTTACCAGTACCTTCCTGCAAACACTTAGATGCCTTCTTAGTGCAAATAAAAAACTCATGATAATTTTTAGGTAAAATAGGCAATTGAGGCTTATAGTTTAAAATTATATTACACCGATATAAAGATGGTGAAGTACATGAAGCCCAGACTATTGCAGTTCGCATTCAAGCACTGAAGCTCATTTTAATACATAGGGTTTTCCAAATGCTCGAGGAAAAATTTCTAGAAAAATCTTTGATAAGTTTTAAATTTTTTGCCGTCTCATATTTTAAGAAATTTTAATCAAACTTTAATCTAAGTTGTTGCAACCGATATTCAGTAAAGTACACTCTCAAGGTACACAAAAGTAAGGTCCTTCTCTCTAATTTAGAGATATATGGATTTGATGGGTGGACTGCTCGGTGGATTAGGAATTGGTTGGATGGTCATATCCAGAGGGTAGTGGTCGACGGCTCAGCGTCCAAGTGGAGATCAGCGTCAAGTGGTGCTCTTCAGGTGTCCATAATGGGACCAGTACTGTCCAATACTTTCATGAATGACACAGACAGTGGGATCGAATGCACCCTCAGCAAGTTTGTAGATGAAACCAAGCTGAGCAGTGCAGCTGACATGCCTGAAGGACGGGATACCATCCAAAGGGACCTGGACAGGCTTGAGAAGTGGGCCTGTATGAGCCTCATGAGATACAACAAGGACAAGTGCAGGGTCCTGGACACGAGCCAGCGATGTGCACTTGCAGCCCAGAAAGCTAACTGTATCCTGGGCTGCATCAAAAGAAGCATGGCCAGCAGGTCGAGGGAGGTGATTCTGTCCCTCTGCTCTGCTCTGGTGAGACCCCACCTGGAGTACTGTGTCCAGCTCTGGACCCCTCAGCACAGGAAGGACATGGACCTGTTGGAGTGGGTCCAGAGGAGGCCACAAAAATGCTCAGTGAGCTGGAGCACCTCTGCTATGAAGACAGGCTGAGAGGGTTGGGTTTTTTCAGCCTGGAGAAGAGAAGCTTCTGGGGAGACCTTATTGTGTCCTTTCAGTACTTAAAGGGGGACTACAGGAAAGATGGGGACAAACTTTTTAGTAAGCCCTGCTGCAATAGGACAACGAGTAATGGCTTTACACTGCAAGAGGGAAGATTTAGACTAGATACCAGGAAGAAATTTTTCACCCTGAGGGTAGTGAGACACTGGAACAGGTTGCTCAGAGAGGTGGTCGATGCCCCATCCCTGGAAACACTCAAGGTCAGGTTGGTCGGGGCTCTGAGCAACCTGATCTAGTTGAAGATGTCCCTGCCCATGGCAGGGGGGTTGGACTAGATGACCTTTAAAGTTCCCTTCCAACCCAAACTGTTCTGTGATTCTATGAAATTCTATGATTCTGATAGGTATAGAAAGGACAGTCTAGGTTCTCATTTTTAAATTGTTGAATATTTAAAAATGTTCTCAAAAAAACCAAACCCCACCATCAGCAAGATAAAAATAAATAGTATTATTTTAAGTCCTGAAACACTTTTTGAAGTAAGCAGGCACAGTAGAAAAAAAAAAATAAAGTTTAGTATTTGGCAAGAAGAAAAGACAGAATGAGTTTGCATTTGCCCATGCTGTTAATTTTATTGCCACAATACTGCAGCCAAGACTGAACTGAATGCAAAAAAAAGGTAAACCAAGGAACCTGTAATGGGATTTTATGGGGGATTAAAAGCACCAAAGGACATAGAAAAGGGGAAGAAATAGAAAGAAACTGTAAAACTGTACCGGTCAGAAGGATAGTTAACTTTTTATTAAAAAAGGAAAAGCCCTAAATTATTCAGTTTTTCCAGAATCATGCCAAGAAGAATTAGAGAAGGGATGGTGCTCCAACGTTAAACCATACTCTTACAGAGTACTTCTCCAAGAAGGAGGGAAAAAAAGCACCAAGTGGTTAGAAAGGGTTTTTTGTTTTGTTAAAAAAGCACAAGCTTCCTAGAGCCTCATATCTAAAACCCAAATTACTTTTGTCCCTCTAGGGAATGGAAATAACAGAGAACAGAAAAAGAAGACTGATAACGATCAAAGAATCAGAATAGGGAAGTGAGATGAAGACAAATGGAATCACCATTTGTCAAGACAACAGCCAAGGCTGTTGCAAAAGAGACGCCAATCTCATCTGTTAAGGATTATCTGTTAAAAAGGGGCTACATTTTATACAGTAACCCAGTAAAATTTTACAACAGCCTAGATACTAGAACAATTTACGTCCAAGCAAAATAGGCAGGACGTGTATACGGAGCTTCACGTGAAGAATTTGAAGATATGAGAAGAGCGAGAATACCTTTTGAAGGAAGAAAAAACATCTGTGAAATATATATGTCTTTTACCTACAGAAACACTACAAATACAAAAATGAGGTCATAGACCTAAGTGTCCTTTCAACACTTAAGGCCAAAAGCTATTCTTTGGAACTCCTAAAATTTGACATTCATATTGTTTAGACACAAGTTTTAATATCTAATGCCAGAAATACCCTGAGTAGTTTGGCTTATTTAAAAAAAAAAAAAAGTAAATTGAATTTACCATGCTGTTTAGATTTCTTCTTTTTTTTCTTCTTCTTTTTCTGTTTTGATTTATGATCTTTCTCCTTTTTCTCTTTTTTCTCCTTTTCCTTTTCTTTCTTTTTACCTGAAATAAAAATTAAACATTTTAAAACAGCAGTACCATTCCAAATTACTTGCTTCATTTGGCTTAACCTAAACATGACATTCAAAATCAAGTATTCCAGTTGCCTAGTCAGATCAAAATCATTCAGTTAATTTACTTGGTATCTCGAGCATGTCTCTTACTAATTGCTGGTAGAATGGTTCAGAGAAATCTCTCTCAACAAACAATATTTTACTATTTCAAATATTTCCAAATGAGGTATCATAGTACAAGAAGATATAGCAAAGCACACAAAATAAGTGACATTATTTAAATAGCTTATAACATCTATTTTACTTACAGCTTATAACAAAAAGGTTTGAGCAAGAGAAGAAGCTTTCAGAAGTGCAAAATTCAAAACTAAAAAGGATAACATCATCTTAAAAACGTGTTAGGCCTATAGAAAGTCATTTGAAGGAAATTTCAGTATTGAAAAACTGGTGATGCTGTCAGCACTTTCTACTACACAGCAACATTCTCAGGAAAAACTGGTTTTGACTAAAATTTATGATACGTTTTTACACTGCAGTTCACTCCTAAGGGCTGTTGGTATACACAAGAGGAACAAGTACCTTGTCTCAGGGAAAACAAAAAAAAAAAAAAAAAAAAAAATCTATTTATCCTGTTAATTCTCCCCAGACAAAATATATCCCACAATATTGTCGCTCCATAATAATTTTCCAAGCAATCAGCAGTGAGATAAATAATGAGGAAATTGACTTGTTCCAGAAACTAAATTCTTAGAGTCAGTATTTAAGGATTGTTGCCTGCACACAAATCAGTCTTATTATCTTCTCAGGGGATACAGAAACAGAACTTTTACCTCCTGGAAAAACAAGGGAGAAAAACTCATGAATTCTTGTCCACCTCTAATGATTTTTTAAAATTTATTTGATTTTTTAAACACAGGGTAAAACCAAAGACATCTTAATTTATACTTTCAAGAATTGCCAAATGTTTGGCTAGTAACACCCATTTCCTTCCCACCCACCCCCCTTTATAGTCCCTCTCAAATTGGTCAGTACAAGGAAATTAAGGCAGTACCACTAATACAACTGAAAACGAAACAAACAAACAAAAAAAAAGTGCTTTTCTTTTTTAGGTACTATTTGGATCTTTCCAAATCCTTGCTCTGCGCACTTTCATTTTCTCTTACAAAATTATTTTTCTACTATGAACTTGTCATATGTATTAAAACCGTTTTTAAGACCTCAAGAAACAAAAGAACTGCAGCTGGGCCCAGGAAATATTTTACATGTTTACATTTCCTCTTCAGAGACATCAAGTATTCCAGATTTTTTCCTTTTTTCCTAAAAATATTGTTGCTCTGTACGTACCATATGTTGAAGAACTCTTCTCTTCCAGTTTTCCTTTTCTTTCCATTCTCACTGCACCTGCAAATTGAAGAAGAATATACGACGTAAGTGTAATGTCTGGCTGATGACCCACATTCTTGTAAAAGTCATTAGACCGTAAAAAGTCCTAATGGTACATGATAAGAAGAAACATAGAAACAATAAAATTACTTTTCATGTCACTTTACGATTATTTTTATTGTCTAAAGCACTGGAAACGAAAAGTATTGTAGTTTACCAACTTCTGAGTGCTTGTCCTTCTCAATCACGTTCTTTAATATTTTCTCCTTCAGACTCTCAAAACATTTCTCCTTTATGGGCACAGAGCACTGTATCTCTGTCCCTTCAGAGCTCACTGATGTGGAAGACCTCTTTTTTTTACTATTCCCTTTGGGTAACTTTAGACTATTGGTTAAAGGTATTTCCAGATGCAAGGCATGTACATGGGACGAGGGTGCTGAAAACAAGAAGACAGATTTACTAGGCATTCCGTAAGGATTGCAGCCAGATCACTGGCTGCGTCAGATCACTGAAATGTCAAGTATTGGTAATAATATCATCACACTGAAGAGATAATTACTGTGCATGAATGCCTAGGTCTTAGTCTTACATACCAGACAATACATGCCACAAAAGGTTTCTTTGTCTGTTTTGGAATTTGCACTCACTTTGAAACTACTTGTACTGTGCAAAGTCTGCTTTTGCTGCTACTTTTAAGCCTTTTTGTTTCCTTTTTATTTCACTATAGTAGAAACTCATGTCAACAGCAAGGGTTAAGGGTGCTGACATTGTCAATATTGTTCAAGTTATCAATCCATTATATGAACAGCGAAACTAAGCTCTGGTACAACATTTTTAGTGCTATGTATAAGAGTTACACTTCTGCTTATTGCATTTAATTGATTTTAATAATATTTAAACCATTCATTGTCTTTCATGCGTATAGTTAATCCATATTTAACTAACATGCAAGATACCATGATAATTTTTCAGAATTCAGCGTCATATACTGACAATTCTTATCTTACACTATTCAGAAAAGTTTATTTAGTGAAATATTTAGGTGTTTTTTAATCTTCATCTGATGCAAATTAGGAAATCACATGGCAAAAAAACCCTTCAAGTTATAATTTTCATCGGTAATATTTATAATTTATAATCAAATAGGGCAATGGATTTTTCAAATAATCAAACCAGAATAAGAGTTAATTATGAAGAACATTGTTGAGGTCATTCAAAACTCTATTATTGTGTTCATTAACATTGTGAGAGCTTTAAGTTTCATTTAAATGTAACTAGGAAAGCCTAATCTTCATCAGTCCACTGAGGACACTTCAGGACCACGCCAAGGACATACTGTACAAAACGCAGCGCTGCAAGGCTCTTGGAGGCACCCACCACCTTCGCTGTCTCTCAACATAGGGGCCCAACAAAAGTATCAGCGTGCAAAAAACATTTGTGGGTTAAAGCGCTG
Source organism: Rynchops niger (assembly GCA_013400035.1). Lineage (NCBI taxonomy): Eukaryota > Metazoa > Chordata > Aves > Charadriiformes > Laridae > Rynchops > Rynchops niger. Next base: position 514,000 of record VXBH01008825.1, read on the forward strand.
AACCAAAAAAAGTCCCGAAAAATACCTGCCAGTGGTCAAGATATTAAAGACGACAAAATATGAAGGTGATCTGGGATGGGTTCTTTGAGCTCCCTCTTTTTTTTTTTTCTTTTTTTTTCCTTTTTTTTTTCCTTTTTTTTTTTTTTTAANNNTTTTTAAGTATTCAGTAATAAACCAACAAAAAGTATTTAAATAAGCAATGTTAAGGTAATTTAGTAAATCCATCAGTCATAAAAGGATTCTGGGGAGAAGACAACAATGTCTCAGGGTTGACTCCATATGGTGGCCTTCCAGCCTTGGACAGATCAACCCAATTCTACTATGACACAACGTACGTGATACATGGAACCTACTCCAGCTCCCACGCAGCCCCTCTCAGGATAACAATCAAAATGCCACAGGGCAAGAATGCTGCAGAGGCAGCAAGAGCAATAGCAAGTAGTACATCGCCTACCACACCACTTCGAAATGCCAGATGTTCCCAGCTGTGGGATGCAAGACATCACCATACCATGCCATCCAGCCAGCAGCAGCTGCTCAGTTCTGCATTCTGGCTTCTAACAAGAAGACATGAGCTGCATGACCCTGGTTGAGGCCACCTGAGCCCTTCCACTCCTTCAAATCACCCATCTCACCTAAGACCATAATCCTCTCAGGACTGGTCTACTGTTCAGGCTCTTGCCTTTCTATTTCAAGTGGACTTAGCTTGCTGGGATACTTGTCATCCACACAAAACACTATTCAAATTACTCCTTTCTTGCGTTTCCTAATTAAAGTTTGTCTCTGTTACAGGACTGAACTGCTTTGCCATCTGTGGAGCAATGAGTATACTTTAGCACCTCAGTAAAATAAAAGTGACATTTCTCCACATCATCATGTTATCAATGTCTTGTCTCGTTTCTAAAAAGAGCACAAGAGGATCACCCAAATACACATAATTCAGTTAGGTCACTGACATTTTGATGAAAAGGTGTGAGAACACTCCATCCAAACAACCTCAAGAGAAATTTAGTCTCAGTATTAGGTGAATTAGTATTTAAACTTGATTATTAAGAAGAAATCCTGACCTCAGGTATTCAAACATGCTCTGCTCTTGATGATCACAACACAGACTTCACTATCTCAATCATTTTCAACACAAGCATATCTGACGAAGTAATCAGTCAGTAATCAAATAACTGTTTGAGGGAATACTTATGATGGGCAGAAACGTGCTACAGTCACACAAACATCCATCTCAATGACAGAACTCTCCAAACTGTCTGTCCATAGTAACCTGAAGAGAGAAATGACTATTATGCCTGCGTACACTGCAATGTTATTCTTGGCTTTTACTTCTATTAATCAGAAACCATTCTAAATTCAGAATCCTAATTCTAAATAAAGTGTTAAGGCTTGCAAAGCTTAATTTTCAATTGTGCAATCACTTTGCCTTACATGTAGCCACAACATCAGACAAAGTGGACCATCACATTCTGAAGGGCAAGTAACAGATACCACAAGAAAAAATACTAGTTTATAAAAATTATCATCTCCTTTCTGGAAATATGACCATATATTTTTTTAACTGTTACTTTTAATTGCAATTTTATTCCTGTTGAGGAATGCCTTCTGTCTAGTCAGCCACCTCCCACACAGTGAAGCGTGGGAGCTCTGCAATTAACACTTACCAGACAGAAAGATGCTTAGAAATTAGACTTGATAAACTCCTGATTAGGTCATTGTTCTAAGATCAATTTGATCACCTGAAGACTGATTTCAGATTAAAAAAATAAAATAAAATAAAATGCAAACCCCATCAGTTTTCAGTCTGCTTTATACCACGTTTCCAACGCCACCTCTGCTGGTCTGGAACAGTGGAGTGACACAAGCCCACGAGCGCAGGCACAGAACAAAATGCTCTGCCACATGCGCAACAGCACAGACGGGCTTTTAGCGGTACTGCTTATTTCAGTGCATATTAAAATAAATTGTACCACTGTGAAGCAACTTATTTTGTTGCATGATACTCTATTCCACGGCTTTCGATGTTTTCTCAATTTGCCTAATAAGAAACATGTCATTATCTGCATTAATATACAACTTAAATCATAACATGACCAGCATAATTCATGGTTTTACCATAATCAGTTTGTTGTTTGGAATTCCCAGTGCACAGGATGAATTTCATACCTAAATGCACTTTAAAGACATATTACAGATTAATACCAGATCCTGCACACAACGATCTTTAGGAAGGATGAGGACATGAAAGGTTCTTGCCTCCAGCCACCTACTGTAAGAATCAGCTGGGAACTTCAGGGCAAAGATTAGAAGGGCAGACATTCAAATTAGGGAGTAAACCTGACTGTCAATAGATATTCAGAGTAAAACAAACAGCTCCAAAGTAACAAGAGCTTTAGTTAACTAGAGTCTAGATACCTCTTAAAAGCAGGGTAATCAATAACACTGGCAAGAGTTTATTAAAAAATGCAACTGGTCTCGTTCTCTGAAAATTTTGTGCAACAGCCATTTCTTGTTCCTGCTGCAATAAACTGTTATCAATAAAATTATGTAAAAGTATAGTGTTTTTTTATTTTTAGCCTAAGTGCAAATTTCTCCCACAGAGTTAACCTATTGTTACCCTACTAGTGAAATCATCTAGACTGAGCTAGAACAGGAAATAAGAGCTAATGACAATAGTGTAATATTACTACTACAAATAGGATATTAATATTCTTGTATTAGTAAATGTAACAATATTTTCCTTTTACTTAACTTTTAAAACCTAGACTGATTGCTGAGATAATGTTTGCTCAATACATAACAGTTAGACTGACACAAACGGTGTAGAGTTACAGAAACCAAGATAAGTGAATGCAAATTTAAAGAAAATTACAACTACAGAAAGATCTGGACTTCATGTAGGTAGAACTGGAAAACTACAGTGTTTTGTGTGTATTCAGACTGACTGCAAATTTAAAGCCTATGAAAGGCTAAGTGACAAAAAGCCAGATGTCTACATTTTAAGCCGTTTGGCAAATGAAAGCAAGAATTCTTCGTTACATGTGCAGTATGGGCTGATCACAACTAGGTCCGCACACCGGTTTAGGCAAAGCAGTACCTCTGTTCAAGATCTAACTGGTAGCGTACCACTGCCTACCAAAGTGCTCACAGTACTTCCATGCAGCCTGTAGACTGAAGGAATTGATCCTAGTGTTTCTGGGCTGCCTGTACGAAATGACAAGTTGTTCGTTTGGAGCAATGATTTTGGGAAGGGATCTGTGTGTAAATTAATACTATGAGTTGCCATTTTTGCTTCTGCACTTCAGTGTGCCTCATCCCTCCCCTATGAAAACACAAAGTTAACATCTTTTGAATAAAGAACTCATTAAAATGCATAATTTTCAACAACATTAAATTATTTTTCAATTGACTCAATTGATAGCCCCCATCAGAAGTCTAGACTTCCCAAGCCACAAATTGCATCTCTGGGTCTAAAACAGTACTGCTCTTTTATAGAAGGGTTGGCAATCGCAATAGGCTTTTTCAGGCTAAATAATTCCATCACCTCCATAATTTCTAAAATTATCTGCAGTTATCTATTTCAATGATTAAGAAGACAGCAGATCCAACATAAGCACACTTAGACAACTTCATAGTGTTGTCAAAATCTAGAACACCAGATGTGTCCAGACTGTGTCAATAAAATCTAAACAGCAAAAATCTCATAAAAGGGCATCAATTTAAAATAGTTCTTTTAGTTTAAAAAAATACAGACAATTACAGAATAATCTGGATTTTACACCAGTGTTCTCAAATTGTAATCTACAGTCACAGTGTGTACCCTAAACAATGCAATATATTACATTACACTTAGGCAGGCAGATGATCCTGCATAATACAAATTAACTTTTCTCAACAATTCCAAGCATTGACAGGAATGAGAAAGGAAAGCTTTGGACACTTCTCATTTATATATTAGCTTGCCATTGTTTAAAGAGGTTCATTACAAAAGTAGCGATAGAGGGGATTCTATTTTTTCTCCTGAAGCATGCAAGAATTTAGTATAATTATGTGTGTTGTGTTTAAGTAACGTGACTTGAGAACCTGTGCTATTTCAAAAGTAAAAAGATGCCTTCTAAAGCAGAGAACACAACAAAACCTATTCAACGGCGTAGAGTAACTCCAAAGGTTTCAAACCTGAACTTAAAAGCTACACTTTTCTTTTTCTTCTAGGAACATCATGAGATGGAGAGGAGACAAATGAGTTGCACCACAGTTAGAAGCCAGAGATGCACCCAAAAGACATATGAACTTCAGTTAGAGTCCTAGAGATACTAATGACAGAGCCAGCTAGCTCCAAAATTTTCCACGAAATTTCTGAATTAAAGATATCAAATTGCTTAGATTAGTCTTTTAGTCCACAAAGCTTATACTGCTCAAGGGTGCTGGGCTACATACTTCTGAAAACTTCTAACATTTGGACAAAAAGTCAGTATGAAAGCTCAAGACGGAGTTCTAGTGCATGGAGGAAAACTGCAATACATGTAAACTAGGAACAAAACACAGGTTTGCCTGTAAGGCAAAAACCCAGAAGACAAAAAGGTAGCTGGCAAATTAGTTCCTTGAGAGCTTATAACCATTAAAATTATGTAGGTCCAAAAAAGCTCTATTAAGTTCTAAATACAGTATAAACTGTATCCTCCAGCATAGGTTGCAAGTGCTTCCACCTTTCCGTTCTGGACTCAAATAGTAATACCAGATCATTTTCTCGGGGAATGGCTTTCCCTGACACAAAGCATGTGGATGTGTCAAATATTTTTGAGTCATAAATAAAGGTGGCAATAAATGAAACATACTGTTTCTTTAATTAGACTCGTCTGTGGCAAAGATCAAGGCTCAGTTCAACCAACAAACAGGTGCAAGCCTACTCATGGATGTGGGGTTTAGAAGCAGCTCACTCAGAGTCCAAGCCAGTCCATAGACAGAAGTGGACAACAAAATAAATACCTGTCAGCATTACCAGCTATGCATTAAATGATCCAGAAAACACACCAGGAAAGCCAGAAGTTAAATTCCTAGTAACTGAAATCAGTTCTAATAAACAAGAAACAGATGGCAGTTGGAGGCTGTTAGTTTCTTTTATGATCTTGTTCTATGAGTGGGCAAATATACATCTCCCAAAAGCGTTTCTCTTAGTCGCAAAACACATGAGATAAAAGGACTTTTACAGAACTAATTTTCCCAGAAATCTGCGATTCTACTGCTATGTAATATATTAAAGGCAAACAAAGACTATCACATGGTTTCACTTGAGAAATTAAGTAGTATTTTCAAAAGCTTAAGTGGCAGCTCATTAGAAATTCCCGTAGCCCTTATTTTGACAAATTGGTTTAAGAGATTAATAGATTTTTTTTTTTTTTGGAGAGCGAGAGAAAGGATAATTACAGTCATCTATTTTAATCTACACAATATCGATCCAAGAATCCTACCCAGCTTTTCCTACATCAGGTTTTGTATCGATGCTACAGCTCCATAAAGCGATCACCTTCCACTCTCAGTGGCAGCATGTGGGAGCAGACAGCCAAGAAGGGGCTGTACATACTAAACAAAATGCTTCACTACCCTACTGAGCACTGCAGCTATACTATCACCTGAATGCAAAGTTGTTATTTTTTTCCCCTTTAAACAAGGCTGAGTTATAATTTGAGTGTCACACTCATATACCTTAAGGTCATGTTGTCCTCCTTTACTATCAATCATATTTACCAAAAACTTCTCCATCAGAAGTACAATAATTCAATTGTTTTCCTCCTCTTACTTTATTGAGCTGTTTTCTTATTTAACAAAAATAAAAAAAATAAAAATAAAAAAAAAAACCTAAAAAAAGGCTTGTGAGAATTCTTTTTTGGAAGCCAATTAAAAATGGTATGCTACTCACCCACATAAGAGACTTATTTATGAAAAAAGTATATGGACACCTAACATACGCTGGATGAAAACAAACCACTTTTAGGGTCTGCAAGTCACTATGTAAACCTCTCCCCCAAACTCTTAATTGCCTCCGTCCAAGCGACTCACTTAAACCATAGTGGTCAGTAAACTCTTCTGAAGTGCACGGCAGCAGAAGTTCCAGTATTGGGTTCTATGCTAACTCTGTGAGGGTGAACCAAGTCTATATAAGTTTTAGAGGATTTTTCAGAAATATTTTCATTTTCAGCAAGCAAATGACAAAATTTTCACTGCAAACAGAAGCAAAGGTAGAGGAATGCTGACTGCCTTGCAAAATGCTGCTGTTTAAAGCTGAAGCCACAAGACCAATGAGTACATCTAGATTTAGTATATATTAGTATGTTAGTAAAAAACTTCATAGATTCTTTTTACAAATTTTAACAATATAAAATATTTGTGAAAGAAATACTGCTTTTTATATTCCACATTCTCAGATCCTCCTAAGTGTGTTAGAAAAAGTGTTAATGCAGCTCAAAGCCAGTGGAAGACGAAGAATATGCAGATGGATGGACCCCAAGAAGAGTGGCAGGTTTGTGAGTGTGCAAAAAGGGAAAACAAAAAGTATCCCCTCTTTCTGTGTGACTGAATACATACACATTTTAAACCCTACAACTATAAACCTAACTGGTTGTATACTAAATCTCTTTACCTGACGCTGTTGTAGCTACTCTTCCATCAGTTACTGCTTTGGAAGAAAGATATGTAATCATCTGAATATCTTCCTTGTCTTTACTGGGATATTCATTACGGAAAGTGGATTCTGTGGATAATGGTGCTGTAACTTCCGAACTACGGCTTAAATCAAGAGGGAGACACGGTCCACGCTTCTCAAGTGACATATGAGCAACATCAGGTACTACATAAAAGAAAAAATGTAATATTAAAATAGATACACAGGTCCAACAAACAACAGTTTGGATTGCAGCGTTACTTAACATAGGCACAGCTTTAGCTACAATAAGTCAACACATCCCGTTAGATGAAAAGCGTGAAAGGTCTAATTTTTATGATTCAATTTCTCTTGGGCAGTTCTTTATTAGATTAAGATACATTACCCTCCAATTTTGATGACTGTTGGTTTTGACCACTGATGGAGAACACTTTTCCATCAGTAATTGAAGAGGGAGAAGAAACTTTTTCTACAGAATCATCAGGCAAGGAGCAAGTGGCTAAACGCTGTGATCTTCTTCTCCGCTGGCTATGTTTGTAGGATCTAGGGGAATTCACTGGCTGTGATGGACCTAAAAAGAGATCTTTCAATGTTCATGAAGCAGAGAGATATACCGTAATCTTACTGCAGTATTTGAGATCTAAAGATGGGGAGTGCTTTAAATAGCTCTTATTTGCAAAGCTGGTAATCACAGCAGAACCGGTAAAAGTAATTAAAAACTGTGATTACCAGGAGCAAAAAAAAGAGTTATGCTCAGGATATGATTCTGCTTTTTGCTTATTACACATTATTAGGGCATGTATTTCCCCACTGATAAAGGCTGTTATTTTAGGCAAACACTGTACTTACAGTAAGCAACCCCCCCAGATAACCCATGAGAGTAGGCTACTTATAATGGAAGGGGGCAATAGGATTTAACGGTAAGCAGAACAAATGATCACAGTTAAAGATCTAAAAAGTCATGGATAGTGGTAACATACAACTTAAAAAATAATTAAATGCAGTGGTTAATTTTATATCCCACCTCCCGTCTTCTGTTAACCTGATACCAATCAATACTCCAACTATATTTCAAATGTTCACTGCCAAAGCATGGCACAATAAGAAGGCTCAAGAACCTCATACTTAAAAAAAAAAANCCCAGTTTCACAAACTTTTGCCTTAAATTAAGTCATTATCACACTGTACATCTCTGTTCTCTCCTTTTCTTTATCAGTTTTTACAGTCAAACACGTGCAGATTTAAAAATAAATATGCAGCAAAATTAAATTCCCATTAAAGGTGGTAAAGACTCAGAAGCCAAAGATTAAGTGACAGCACTAACGAGATCTAAGCTATTAAGTAACCAATTTTTAAATTAGCTGATTTTTAAAATATTGCTACAGAGAAGTCTAACTTAATCCAAAATACAAACATGCTCAAGGAAAGCTACTTACCATTAGTTTAGGGGTGGGGAAGGAAGGCATATTACAATATAGAAGACTGCTAATATTTTGTGGGGACAAAATACAATTTATAGCAACGTGACCTGAAAAAAGATGGCTGAATTTGCACCCCTCCCTCTCCCATTCATTTAAAGTTATCTGTGAGAAAAGACTACGAGAAACTTAACTCCTAAGGGAAAATATCAAATCAAGGTTAAGGAGAACACACGATGCAGGAAAAGTCTTCCATCCTCAATCACTATTCTAAAAGTGAAACAAAAATGTAGCTCTTGACTTACTGGAATCCACATTTATTTCAACTCTTGGCCTCATCATTTAACGTTCTTCAGGTAACAAAGAGCCTGACCCTAAGCAACACTAAAAACCTAAGGTAATCTAAAAACAATAAAAAAATATTACAGAAATATTTTAATATTAACAAAAAATAGCACATTCAAGGATGCAGCGTAAACCTTTCCCTGTTCTGATAGCCAATACTTTGGTACTTTGCAAATCAGTTGCACACGTTAAGAAGCTGAACGCCTATGGCATTTTTCTATGACAAAGAAACCGATT
>VXBH01008825.1:530200-546867 GCA_013400035.1 Rynchops niger
ATCATCTTGGTAGCCCTTTGCTGCACCCTTTCCAGCAGTTCCCTGTCCCTCTTGAACCAGGGAGCCCAGAACTGGACACAGCACTCCAGGTGCAGCCTCACCAAGGCAGAGGAGAGGGGGAGGATGACCTCCCTTGACCTGCTGGCCACACTCTTCTTGATGCAGCCCAGGATGCCACTGGCCTTTTTGGCCACAAGGGCACGTTGCTGGCTCATGGTCATCTCATGCACCCGGACTTCCAGGTCTCTTTACGCAGAGATGCTCTCCAGCAGGTCAGCCCCCAGCCTGTACTGGTGCATGGGGTTATTCCTCCCCAGGTGTAGCACCCTACACTTGCCCTTGTTGAATTTCATTATGTTCCTCTCTGCCCAATTTTCAAACATGTCTAGGTCTCTCTGTATGGCAGCACAACCTTCTGGTGTGAGCCACCACCCTCAGCTTTGTGTCATCAGCAAACTTGCTGAGGGTGCACTCTATCCCTTCATCCAGGTCATTGATGAATATATTGAAGAGGACTGGACCCAGTACTGACCACTAGGGAACACCACTTGTCACTGACTGCATAACCAGAAGTGTTGTGTTCTGTAAGCTTGCTGCAGATGTTATCTGTTCTTTTAGGTATCAACACTGCAGCAGGAAACGTAGAAGCAAGCATTCCCACAGAAGCAAAAATTAATTGAAAGATGACATTAATACATGCTTAGCAGATATCCTTCACCTTTGGGAAATGTAATTTCCCTCAGTGGTGGTAACAGAAGAAAAAGGAGCAAAAGGAAGCAACTTTATTTTGTTGAATGGTGAGCAAAGAACACCGGAGGCAGCTGTGGCCCTTGTAGTAGACAAGGATAACCTTCTGCAATAAATATTGAATTGAAATCCAGAAAACAGTTGCCTTCAAACAGCCTCCTGCAATCACATTTTTTGCTCCATTTCCCCAAAACAGCTATAAGACACATGGTAAATGATCGTTTTCCTAACAGCTAAAACACTTTATGATTCTTTTGTAGCCATTTTGATAGGTACACCAGGACGATTCCCAACCTTCCTTCAAATCTAAAAGCTCATGCTGGAGACACAAATGACAATTTACAAGTATTTCAAGCATAAGAAATAAGCCTGTAGCAAGAGTGTGATGGTGTGCTCCCCCCACCCAACCTGACCTTTTCCTATAACCCTGCTCAAGTAATAACCATCAATGGTGGTCATGATGGATGCATCTGGTCAAAGTAGATTTGGGGGACACAAATAACACAACAGTCAAGGGTTAATTAATGGCAGTGCGCCCACCCAAACGAAGTGCTGGTCAACATCCAACTCAAGCCAAATTTCGAAGAAACTAAAATCTGTGGTTGGTATGCATATATGACTATGAGTCAATCATCTTACCCACATACATACTGAACAGCCCAAGAGCCCTTTGAGCTCTCCCACACGGCAGCAGGCTGCACACCAGATCTCCCCTGGAGCTGGGATGCCTCTCAAGGTTAGTCCTTGAGGTTGATACATTCCTTGCTGCAGCAGATCCTTAGTGAGTGACTAACAGCACACTAAGCTTTGAAGCGTCACTAAGATTGTATCTTGATTGATTGTGCGCATACAATCCTTTAGACATAGGCCATCGGCCAAGTCTGGGACTAGGATTGGATCCAGCCGCACCCAGACTCCTCTCTGAGAAGGAGTTTAGAAAGCCAGGGGGTCCTTTCCGACCCTCGTGACTCAACAGGAAGGTTTCCCTGACAGTTTTGTCTGACCCCATCTTCTGTGCAATAAATAACCAATTGTACCTTGCCATTGAATCTTGTTAAACCACTGTGGCATTTAATATCAAATTTTGTTAAATCACTGTTTTATATGAATAAATATATTGCTGCTTCTCTCGAGTGAAGTGCATCTCTCCATCCACAACAAAGTTTGATCATCAACAGCTACATTTTCAAAATATTACCTATTACATGCAACAATAAAACCCCTACTACAGTATGAGCTGCAGAAGCGCGTTAATTTGAGAGCAGTTACACAAAGTATCTACCAAGCATGACAAATTTCATCTTGTAATGAAAGCATTCATTCACTTCCACTGAATGGTAAAGTATTCTCTGCTAGCAGAGTATGCTTTCATGGACAGAGACAGACACTCTTTTTAGAATAATAACAAAGTCAATGGCTGCAACATTATGTTTTCTGATTATTCAGTTGAGCCCGTCCAACTGCTATTATTCTCACAAAGCTCCTCAGGAAAGAAGAATCTAGTCACAAGCAAAGAAAAATATAATTTCTAGAGCTATAGGTTTTTCAGCTGATTTTGGTATCTTCTGTTACTAACTGATACTGGAAAGAAATAACACGGCTCTGTAAATATATATCACTAGTATATATCTTATACTTCTACTGCTCGTGGCAACAATTAAATTGGGACTTAATTGAGGGTGTATGCAGTATGGGCAAAGGACAGTAGATATGAGGATGATAAATCAGACATCTGTTAACTAAACTCAGTACCAAATAAGAAGCCTTCCAGGAAAGAAAATCCTGGAGGCAGAAGAACTGTTTTTCTAAAGACTGCTTCCTTCATATCATATTCCATACTGGACCATTTCATTTATTTTCTCCTTTACACTGAAGTACTGATTAAGAGACTGAAAAGGAACCACAATCATAAGAAAATTGACTAAGCATCCTCCACTGCTGACCTATGAAAGGCTGGATCTGCCAAAACAAGCCTGAAAAAACCCACCTCATCACACAGCTTAGTAAATCAGGTTATTTTTACATTATAGAAACAAGTAAGGCTTTTTATATGAATGGCCATATGCTACCTACTACAAAAAAACAAACACAAAAATCCCCTCTTACCTGTAGCATACAAAAGTTTGTCAGATTTCACACAAAATATTTACTAGAAGAATGAGTGGAATGCTTTTCTATCTTACCATCTCTCCAAGGGCCACCTCTGTTAAGGGGGGACTTCAGAACTTTTTTTCTCCCAGCTTTCGAAAAGCACCTGATACTTTCCCATCATAGGTACAAACACATTACCTCATCCTAAATACTGACAGGATCAATGCTGGCAACACAACTTGCTTTTTGGGAGGTATGGGGGAGGAGGGATACAAATTGAAAGAATTTTTCCACAGTTCAGTAAATTTCTATTAAATTTTGGAATAAAATGCATTTTTCAACTTTTAAAGATAAGACCAATGATCTATTACTCCATTTCCTGTTGTATAAAATGTATTCTATAGCTGTATACTTGTTTCCCATTAATACCTTTGAGTAATAATTGTAGGGAATGAATGTCTTGGACACTGAAAAAAAATGTTTCAGATCTTCATTGCTTCAATTTGTAGTTAGGCATGTATACTTTAAAATGGCATACTGTAAACTCTTTACAGCAACAGTTTTACTTTATGACAAACGTTTTAGTTTTTCCACAGCTAACAAAAGCTTTAATTTACAGTGGCGGTACGTAATTCATGACCACATTAAGAACTGCTAACAAACCCCAAATTCACCCGATAATGAAGGAAATTGTACAGCTGGAGTTAAAATATACTCAAGAAATTCATCAGTTCAGATGGTTACCTTCCTAGAAAACTAAAAAGATCAAGTCAAGTCTGAGACCATTCTGAATTTATGGACAAGGTAGACTACCTTTTATAGATTCCATTAAAATTCCTAACAAGTAAAAGACTGTATTGAGTACCTGACACATGAATGTGCTTTTATCAGTCTACTTTGGTTACCTTACATGTAAGCATGTATATTTCACTACATTAAAAAGGAAAAAATCTATAATAAAAAAAAAAAAAGTATTTTACCAGTGATCTTGTTAAGACGAGCTCTCTTTGCCTGAAATGAGTTGCCTAGATTACTTTTCCTCTTGTGTGATAACGTGCTTTCTGCCTGCACAAAGGCCATCTTTGGAACATCCACTACCGGAAATCCTACTTTTAAACAGAAGAGAAACCTAATAAACTCACAATTCATAAACATGTAACAACACCCAAAATATTCAAGTATTTCAGAACTGCTATTAGAATACGGCAGTAAAGAAACTTTAAAATTTTATTAAAAATTAAAATTACACATTCTGAAGATTTAGTATTACACACTGAAGCATTAGGCACAGGTTACCTCAAAATTTCTAATTTTTACTCAATATTATGAGAAATGTAGTATTAAAGATTATTGAAATGAATAAATTCTTATCAAACCACAAAGTTTCAAACATCCTTGAACACTGATATATCATCCATATTTGGAATATTTTTTCTTAGAATAGAATCACGGATTATCTCACAGATAATAGAAGATGCAGGAATATGAATAAGTGTACAATGAAGTAATTAAAAAAACCTACATTCTGCTCTTGTTAGAAGTTTTGCACAAGTAGTAAATGCGCACTGAACTAGATTTACCTGCTAAAAATTGGTTCTAAACTGATTAATGTTATGTATCATAAAGTTATCATAATAGCAAATGAGATGTCTTCCTCTAGAAATACTAGTTCTTACTTAATAGCAAAATTAACAGGAATTGTACTTCAGCACTACAGAAAAACCTATTTTATCTTTTACAGAACTTGTTTTTACCAAATGTGTCACTGGATGTAGGCTCCTCTTCCTTTTTTTGGACCTCCTGCATGATTGTAGAGGTTGAGGTTTCTTCCTTTTTTGAAGGAACTTTTAGCCATTTTCTGTCCTCTTTATCTTTATTGCTGTTTGCGCTGGTTCTAGGTTTACTTCCTGCTTTGTTCTTGGCTGCTGCAGCAGCAGCAGCTTTGACCAAAGCTATCCAATCCTCCAAAAAGGAAAACATGGTGAGTAAGTATTAAAAAGTGACTGAGATTCAAACAGAAAGTACTTATAAACCCAGTGAAACTTCATCTAGAAGTGTTCAAAAGCAGTTGAATTTATTTCTATGGCTACTACTCAAAGAGTGGTAAAATGAGTTTCCCAAATTGCCTAAGTAAACTTCAATGCCACATAGATAAAAAGAAAAAAAAGAAAAAAACCCACACACTTCAAAAAACCACTGTATATAGAATTCTGTCTATACACGTTCCCTGCTATCTATTTTATGTGTCCTAGCCTTAGAAACCCAGGACTCCCAATCCCAGAACATTAACTGGTTGTTTACCCTTCTGGCTGTGAAATACACCAATTTCATTGTTGCTTGAATTTAGCTACTATTCAAAACTACACTCAACTCAAAGCACGGTCCAGCCAGCTGTGTGACTGGGCAGAGTTCTTCCTGAATTAAATTGATAAAGCAGGAACAACCCTTTTCTAATTATGTCTGTGTTTCTAGAATAACTACAGATAGCGCTTTTTTTGTATTACACATTACAAGTTTCACTCAATTTCAATAAAGTGCTCTATAACATGACTGAATTTCATAATCCACATTTAAGGTAATAAAAGTGCCATTTTCAGACTCTTTCCAATGGTTCCCAGTGACAGGACGAGGGGCAATGGGCACAAGTTAGAACACAGGAAGTTCCGTTCAAATACACGGAAGAACTTCTTTACGGTGAGGGTGACAGAGCACTGGAACAGGCTGCCCAGGGAGGGTGTGGAGTCCCCTTCTCTGGAGATTTTCAAGACTCGCCTGGATGCAGTCCTGAGTGATGTGCTCTGGGCAATCCTGCTTTAGCAGGGGAGTTGGACTAGATGATCTCTAGAGGTCCCTTCCAACTCTGAAGATTCTGTGATTTTGAATAATGGCTTATTTGACCATACAGAAACATCCAAGGAGTGAACAACAGAACATACAGCCCAAATTCATCTACTTTTTAGCATACCGACGAAGTCTACCCACCTACAAGTCAACAGAGAGAATAAATACTTCCAAGGCTGAGCCAAGCTCTTTCCATTAGTTTAATCAGTCTCCTGCCTTAGGTCTCCCAAGTGTCAGGGATCAATCTCACTGCAAAAATTTTAACTTGATCCTTTTTACTAAAGTATTTTTTTTTCAAATTTTCCATAACATCAAAGTACAGATATTTTTCCATGGAGTAGTTATATGCAATATCAAAAAAAAACAGTAACAATGTTCATCCTCCACCAGTAAGAATTAAGCAACTGAGTGTTTTGAATGATAATTAATTTAATGGCAATTTGAGTATTTGTAGATTTGTACTACCACTTATAAAAAAAAAAAGTATGATAAAGACTATTTTTTATCTAGTTTCCCATGACTGCTTTGCAAATAAACTTTTTTTGTTTCCCCAACTGTGAAGAGACTATATTTTATTCTGGACTGCTTCCTTGTTATGTTATCGTGCAAGGTACCTAAAGTATCTTGATTTTATAAATCTTGTTTCAGTGCAATTTTTCCCCCACTCATTACATATTATAGATCTTGAAAATTTCTCTCCTACTGAGGTTTCTTTTCCTTCTTTGGTGTATGAGAAAAGCATAACATAAAATACACAGCATTAATTTTCCTTGTAGTACGCTTTTCCTCTTCCATAGCTCAATAGTTTTAAGTCACTGCTTTCCATAGATTATGCTTCTACATTGCATCAAGCTATATGCTTAGAAACACCAACAGTTTTGATTACTCTAAGATGAAGTGTTCTGTGTCCAAACTGTCAATGCCAGACGCGCACACTCAGTCTAACTAGCAGCAGAGGAAGTTTGGAAGCACTTTGGCAATGCTTACACAACAGGCAACTACCAAGGCCATTTGGTGACATGCCAGCCACAAAGAGCGTGTCTAACTGCCAGCTGCATAGTCAATCAAAAACACACATACCTCTTTTTTGGCCAGCCAAAACGAGCACACACATTAGCTCCAGTCCATCCAGAGCCTTGCCCATCCAACAGGACAAAAAAAGGATTGAGCTACTTGTGCTGGTGAGGAGTTAGGAGACCTGAGAGTAGAAGTCTTACACTGTACCCTGGCCAAGGGATGAAGAGGGTCAGTAACATGGCTGGAGCTTGGATCTTATGATAAAAGTGGGAAGCAAAGGAAGCGCAGCCTGCCATCAAAACAGCTTCTAAGCAGTATTTTAGTTTTCAGTCAAGCTAAGCACCCTGAAATTGGAAGCTTGTCAAAGATATCAAGCTTCAAGGATCACACTGAGCTAAGTATCCTGTTCTAATGGTAGCTGTTCTGGTGCAACATGAAGGGGTTTTTTGTTTGTATTTTATTTCATTGTTTGGATACTCTCCTTAAGACAGGGAGCTTACAAAGGGTAGCAGGACACATGTAACAATGAAGGAAACAAATGCTAAACATTCAGATGCCAGAGCAGAGAAACATTAATTAGTGATAGCTATACTTTTTTTCTAGACTAACATGTAAATTCAAACTCAGTGAAGAGAACCTTGACGAGGGAGGTGGACAACATTATCTCAAGAGGTCCCAGCCAACCACAACAATTTTGTGGTTCTGAATTGGCCAGAAACTCTGTGGGTCCATTTTTATTTTGACTCTGGAGTAAATATATAGGGACTGAAGTGACACCGGTAATTCCTGCTTTTTAACCTTGAACTCTCACAGAGCAATTGCTCAGCTGCACAGCTCCTGACATGTGACAACTATTTAGCATCTAAGATGCTAAGGTGATTAAATTTCTTTTGAAGAGCACAGGAACTCCTTTAAAAAGATGCATTTGTGCCTTTTTCATAATTTTTAGAAAAATTTAACAAAAAATGGGAGAACAACAGTGGGAGGCTAAAGCACAATGAATTCTGAAATCTGTCTCAAAGCTGTTTTAAGATATCTACTCTGTCAACCATAACAGCAAGACCCTAAATATCACAGATATAAAAACTAGTTGCAAATCTTTAATAGCAGGACTTTTCCCCAGAGCATTCAGTATACCTAAAGCCAAGGGCCCAAAAAGGAACACATCACAAATTAAAAAAGCAAAACTCTCCCAAGAGAAGTTTTCTCTATTTCCCCCTGACATTGTCACTCTATTGGGTGTGCTTTTGTAACTCTGCCACAGTTACTCTGCACCATCTAGTCTGATTGCCCACTTCCCATAGTACCTCACCCCAGAGAAGGTTCTCATTTATATATATAACTTGAAAAAAATAAAATGTGTATTTCCTTCTTTATTCTTACTAAAATTCACCTTTCAAGTAAGCTGAGAAAATTGACAGGAGAGAAGTAATGGGACATGGTAGTTAGAAGACAAAACGTTACTTTATCACTACCAAGGAAAACTGTCATTATGCTAATTAGATTCACTAAATCAAAGCACAGGAAATTGCATGATCAAGAAATACGTTAGTAGAAGTTACCCAATAGTCTTACACATTAATTGGCTAAGACACTTGTATTTTAAAATATTCCTTTGCGTTACCTTAAACCCGCAACAGTGGAAAGGCAAAACCCAGAATCATTTCTAAAATCAAACCCTTGTGCCAACAGCAGAATTCACACACACTTCTCCTTTCCCCTGCCTACCGCCACCACCTTTTTGCTTCTCTACAGTATTAAAGATTCAGCTTGTTTTCCTCTCCTGATACATCACACAACTCCCAACGCCCAAACACTCATACATACACACACATAAAACATCATCAATCTATTGACTGGCTGATTCCACATCAAGCCTGGAATCCTTACCCTCACCTTTTGATTCTAAACAGTCTGCCCCACCTACATCTTGGCTCACATTGTCTCCTGTCACATCTTCTTTTTTTCCTCTGTCCCAATCGCAAATCCATGCTTTTTCCTCAGCTTCCTCTTCCTGTGTGCCAAGTCCCCTCCCTCTCCTTCAAAACCCTCCTCAAAACTCACTTCTTTTGGTTCGATTTCCGTCACTAATCTCAGCTCCGGCGCTATCTGCTCCCTCTCGCGCGCCTAATTATATCGAAGATAAAACAAAAAACATGAAACAGAAAAATAAGTTATCCAAATACTTCATATGTGCTCTCACAAGGGCAGTCTCAATATCCCCATCTTTTTTTTTTTTATTTCCTCTGTACTACGTTACCCACATTTCTGTGTGCTTTCCATTAATTTGCACTTATCTGCAAAGTAACCTAACCTATAGTCTCATTGCATTGAACCACACAAATATTTTCCACCCTTTAACAATTTTGCCTTTCCATCCTCACAGCTGAGTCTTATTAAAACGCATTTCCACTGCAACTCAAAAATAGGTTGTTACAGTGTATACAAACTCTCCCTTTAAGACACACTAAACTCAAATCAAAGAATTAACTAAACTAGTCTATATCTCTCTTTCTCCACATAGTTCAAATTCTGCATGCTTAGCACACACCTTCCAAACAGATCTTACATTTGTTAAATTTGCTAATGCCCTAGAACTTGAAGTATCTTAAGCAAATGCTCATCTCTTGTGAAAACAGACAAGAAACAAGACAGGTTTAAATTAAGCATGAAGTTTTGGATCTGCCAACTCCACTACTTTTCAAATCAAGTTATGTTCTTGGCATTTTTTTTTTTAAATTTATATAATTTTTAGTGAATATTTTCTTATAAAATAAATAATGCAAAAAACTAAAAATATTCATTTGAGTTCTAGGCTTGTACAAAGCTCAGTTTCAGATAACTGATTTTCAAACCAAATCTTAGATCACGTTTTTATTCTTAAATACCACAAAAATATTTTGAAAAACAAAAATTTTTACCATAGCATAATGATGTAGGAGATGTTGCAGAAAAAAAGCCTTTGAAACCTACAGAACTTCATGCCTAACTCTAATTTTGCAAAATGAAATGCTAAAAGACTAGTATCACCTAGCATTATGGAAAGCATAACTGGCATTGCTCTTCCTGCAGGGCAACTTAAAAAAATCTAAATCCAACTCAGAAAGTGTAAATTTGGTCCCCTTATTCTTTCTCAAGATTTCCCTGAAGCCACCTATGTTCAGCCCCTGAGATGCATGAGACTGACACCATAACTCTCAACTAATGAGAAAAATTAGAAATACTAGATGAGCTGGACTGCCACCAAGCATGTCTGGACATAAAAATGGTTGCCAAGAAATGGATTTACAATTTTTTTTTAAGCTTAAAATACCTGTGGCCTAAGAGTAGTAACTCAAGATAAGATACAACGTAGCTTCCTAGAAAAAGGAAAGGATGGAGTGAGGGACTTCTTTACCTTGTCACAGAAGAGCTGTTTCAATTCAGTCACAACCATATTACCCAAGTGATCCTTTTTATGAAGTAAAATGAAATATTCTAGCTTCCTAACTTACTGTCATACTGAAAATATTTTTTGAAATATTATATTCTGGTTCAACAGAGTTATTGTAAGACTGCAGCAAGAAGCCAGTGTTAGCGTGACTGCGGAGTTCAGTTTAATCTTTTTAAGGAAACATAGTTTAAGTAGTGCAGTGTTGCCTGCACAAAGTTCCAGTGTTCTTTGCACAGGTGATCGATCGCAGTATGCAGCTACCTGTAACCTGGAGGCCAGGATACAGAAAGGTTTTCAAGCCATTTCGTTTATCCACCTGCCCTTGTTGTGATCTGGATGGTTACAACAGTAATTATGAAATACCTGGATTTTGTTTGCCAAGTTACAAGGAGTATTCTAAAGAAAACTGGGAGCAATTAAAAACAGGGGTTTTTCACATTTCTTGTCTCCCAGACTCAAATAGTTTCAGTGGAGTCATTTCTCATTAACTATGAGAATACAGTTACCATGCAAGATAAACGCTGTGGTACTTCCACCGAAAGCATGTCACATTTTCAATGTTGCTTTTCTTTTGCAAGTCAAGATACACCTACTGACTAAATCATATCCTGTACTTCACAGCTTCCCTCAGTTTCTACTCAGCTGCTCTTCTTTAACAGCAAGTGAACACTATCAGAGATAAAGAAATACTTATCTGTCTGAATCCCCAAAAGTTCTGATACAGGGGAGAAAACCCCCACAGAATAGTCATATTAATAAGAACACGTGGGCAAAAAGCTACCACAGTAGCAAACAAAAGAGAAGGGGCGAGGAATAAATAAATAAATCGGCAGCACAGCCTACTGACAAGCTAAGCTCTTTTCTGACAGGACACCAGAGGAAAAAGTCTCTGGATACTCCTGGTTTTGCAAACTTTGCGAGACAAAACTCTGGGAACAGATTAGTTGGCAATGGAGTGTATGGCAGATAGACATTTCAGGTAGCGGCAAGACTACTTGAGCAGCACACTCTGGAGCATCATCCATAAAACTGGTGAAGCAAGGCAGTGCAGGACCTAGAATAAAGACTGTAATCTAAAACTAGTTGTGCTAGATGACATTTATTCAAGTTATTAAAAAAGATAATCAATATAAAACCTAACAAAGAGATACCTAAAGTATTCTTACCTGCCCTTTTGCATCCTCTGGCATAGATTTGATATGCATCCTCTTAAGACATCGAATAACACCATCATAGAACTGTACTGTGAATGTTCCTAGAAGAGGATTGATGTAATCACTATGAGTAGTTAAGAAACAAACACACTTTGTTACTATGAAAGCTTTAGCAAAATGATTTGTAGGCTATATGATCAAAGTAACCAGGTGCTACCTACAGTCAGGATCAAGAATTTTAAGAAAAATAAATGACAGCCTCAATGAAATCCTGCTTTTATATACGTTGTTCTTTGTCCACTTGGACAATCTCAAGCACGTTTAATCTACTGCGCTGTTTTGGATCATAATTCATTGGAAGAATCATGTAATATTTAAGTTGCCACAACAAAGAAACCTACTCACAATCAAACCCTCATTTGCATTAAACTACAGTAAAAACGTCAACTTCTATTTATGTTCATTAGAAATATCACCTCACTGCAAAGTACTGCATCTAAGTTGTTCCTTTATTTCCCTATTTCCATTTTCTTCAATAAAGAGACCTACCATTCCTAAAACAATTACTAAAATTTAAATATATCGCTAACCCAAATCAACAGCAGTACAAAATACTTGTAACAAAACTTTCTGCTCATCGCTGAGGAAACATTAAGCTTTTTCTTATCCAGGAGAAATTCCAATTGTTTAATTCCATGCAGATAAAAGACAAACCTCTTATTAAGTTTCATAGGATAGAAACATTTTTACTTAATACTGAGGCAGTGAGGAAAACTTAATATGCATGCCAATTTTCTAAACCAGCTACAGCATAGCATAGGAAAAGTCCTTACCAATGGACCATACATGAATGCTTACCCTCTTTATTAATTGCTTCAATCTTCGCAGGGTAATATCGACAGTCTGTCCAACGAGCTAGGACTTCTTCTCCTGGTTTAAAATCCTATTTCATACAAATTTAATCATTAATATTTTAATAATTTAGATTTTTTCCTAAAAAGAATTTAACATTATGTGCTAGAAAGATTTAATGCAGGAAAACAAGCAGGACAAGAGTCAAAGACGCAATAAATGTGCAACTTACAACAAATTCTTCATCATCTTTCAACCCTTCTTTCCTTAATGCTGGTCGTTCCAAGGGCCGCAACCTATTGCTGTCCCAGTAAATCCACTCATCGTAGCGATGACTCCAACGTTCAAAATGGACCAACATCTTCCCCTCTTCATAATCTATCTTCTCAATACGAGATGGATACCTGGAATGACAAATGTAAACTGATAAATCCATAAGCCTTTTCCAGGCTTTTCATCGTAAAAAAGCACAACAGTGCTTACATGACCATTCAGAAAGTTATACTAACACCTTGTAGTGAAAAATCTACAAGTCTGAAAATGATTACAAAAGATTATTAAAGTTAATAAATTGACAATAAGATAGCATTTAGTTCAAGAGTTATCTATACACATCAGTGATATGTTATCAGTTCCATCCTAGTCAGATGATTATACACAAATTTAAACCTCAAACTCCCAGACCAGGACAGCCTGAAATTGGCATTAGAAGTTTGTGCTTATCAGTTTTAAAACCTGTGTTTGTTTAAAGCAGAATCCTGCAAGAGTTTTCATTTGCTTGTATGGCAAGAATATAAAATAGTTTCCAGAGTATGTTCATTACTTTCATCATATGAAATGTTTCAAACTATACCATTGATTCCAGACAAATATGAGCAATTAATCAAACCCATAAATCAAAAGAACATTCTTACTTAATCTAAGTGGCTTATTAATTTATAGATCAACTTCCATGGTTTCACTGCCATTAAATTTGATTCATAATAATGACTTTTTAGCAGTCGTCTAAAAGTCATCTGTAATTCCATGCACTAAAGTAAATATGTCCGTCTTAATTAACATGTGGATTTTACTCTGAGCAAACATTAGGTGTGCTCAGTAAAAATAACCAGGACTGAGCTGGAACCAGATCAAGTTTTAAGATTTAATCTTGGGCGTGGCATATATATAGATAAGGAACCATAAAATTTGAGATTACATTTGTAGGGAAAAATAGTATATTTTTTTAATTTCAGCAGTTATTATTTCACTCAGTTTTATTTCAGTTTCATATAAGTGATGTATTTCACAAAACTGTAGTAAGCTAGCAAGGCACAAACTGGTTGCGTCACACTATTTCCCCCACCAAAATTATTAGATCCTGTTATTTCCACTGTATGAAGTGCAGAGAAAATTGGAATGATGCAGAATTCAGCTCCTTCTGCCCTTCACAGAAGTACAGAAACAGATTCAAATGCACAAAGAATCTCCTACAAAAAAAAGTTAATTAGATCATCAAATTTTCTCAGACAATACACTAGGGATGCTCTAAAGTTAACAAAACATGTATTGAAATAACAATCACAGCAAAAGGACAACTGTCTTTCACTAGCAGTAAGAGGCAACATGTTTTTCTAACAAAGTGCTACTGTGGAGCAATAGTAAGAGAGCAGAGCTCGAGCGACCCATTTCCAGTCCTACTGCAAATTCTATCAGCTAGAAACACAACTAACATACAGGAACCCCGTCAACATTTTCCATTTTTAATATTTTCCTCTCCAAAATACTGACAGTGCTGATAAAGTTTTTAGAACTATGTTCTGATTAAAAGTTTTCAGGAAGTACAGGCTTTTCCTTATTTCCTGGTGACTAGAACAGGGCATTAAAACAAAAGGCGTCAAACTCAATTTGCTCCTTCATTTCTTCAGTCATGCTTCTTCAGCTGCAGTGATGCATATGGCTTTCCAACCTCTAAACATCTCAGGAGTTCCCGAATAAGAAAAATTCTCTCTGATCTTCTAGGTTACAACTGCAACTACTTCAGCCACATTTCACCCTCAGATCAGAAAGCACAGACAGTCCAACCTCTTGTTGAATTTGTCTCACCCATACATTTCAGAAATGCAAAATGTTTTCATAGCCATTCTTTAAGTTGTCAATTTATTCTCACTGAACTTCAAAAAAAAAAAACCAACACAATCAAGTCGTAGTCTCAAACTGCAGATTCTCATTTGCTGCCCTGCTAATAAAATCTTTTTCAAGATAGAAGAACTCCATGGGATTTCTTTCAGAGGAGCAACAAGATCAACCTCCTTTCCCCTATCAAGTAGACTGACAACAACAATCTAACAAGAACAGTGAAACTGATGATATAGTGTATCAAAACAGAAAGTAAAACTCACAAGTCAAAACCTAAATCCCATCATCAGTATTTGTCCTCATTTGACCAAACCTCAGGAGCATTCTGGTTTAACTCTGAACCAGGCTTCAAGAAAATAAGTCAGCCAAGAGACATTTTTTCTAAGCCCTGCCTCTGATGATGCTTTTTCTTTAAGTCTACATGCTGCTACATTTAGGAATTTTATCACAAATTTCTTACTAGTTTTTTTTTTCATCTTCCAGAGCATTCCAAATTCAGACTGCTTGTAACTAGACACCAAGTGTCAGAACAAGCAGGAAGAGTAGCAAAGCAGAGGAAAAAGTAAAGTTACTGTTACTACAGCAAATGTACGAGTAACAGCGTTACCTAAAAGAGTTCCAAACAGAAATAAATGATGACACAAAAAGCATTTCACAGAAGGAAGGAAAGAAAGAAAAAAAGCAGAAAAGCAAGAGGACAGGAAATTCACTTTGCAGCAATCAAAAATGAGAGCTTGTGCACAAGCACTGAGGCTGCAGTACTGAAATCAAAGACAAGAGTGACGGTGCTCTTTCTCACTATAGCTGGAAATTCCAGATTTATCACATGCCAGCCAGGTAGTGATGCAAAACTATGGTTATCTTACAAAATTCAGGGACCATCAGCCAAAAGACAGAATTCTCCTTTTTCTATGCATCTACAAGGCAAATCCTCTGTTCCCATTACGGCTCTGCCCTATAGTGGTTCCCTTGCCACATTTTTATTGTTGCTACGGCTGGTAGCTTTCACTGGTCATCATCAGCAAAGTCATCATTCCACACACTGTGTGTAGAAAAGAACAGAAGGGATAAATCAGCAAAATGTACTATGCTGTCCTGTAAAGAGAACACTGAGAAAGAAGGGGAAGTAAAATACAGAGTATAGTTTAGAAACAAATACATAAAAATGAAGATAGTTTTAAGGAAAATTCAGCAAGTCAAGAATTGAGACATTAATATATATGGAAGAAAAAAAAGAGAGAAACAAGAGAGTAAAGCCAACATCAGTTAATAAAAGATGATAAGCAAAATATTAAGTTTCATTAGGGATCACTCAACAGAGGAAATGCAGCACCAGGTATTTATTGGTTAACATCTCTTTGATAAACATAATTTCCGCTATCAAGGTCTTTTTAAAATATCATTATCAGTTCTGAATCAAAGTCCATGGTACTGGCTTTGCACAGTTAAATCTTATAATAACGGTATCATCACATAATAACTTTATTCCAATTATCTGTTTCGTCAATGTATTGTGGTCACAAGACAAATAGAGCCAAAACCTGCACTCAACTCCAGACCTCAGAGATGGAAGATTTAGCAAATCTCTGAACCACCCAAGCTATATACGATTGGTTATTAGACAGCCCAAAAATAACTTTGTATGCATTTAGCAATAAGCTATTACCTTCAATATCCACTAAATTTAGACACGGTGTTCCACAAATACGTATAAACAGTAATATTTCACAATACTGATCCCACAGTGGAAAAAAGCAGACTGTACGTATTGCAGAATTTACTATTACAAATTTTACACTGCACAGAAGCATTTTTCTGGTGCTATAGCTTCTGTACTTTCATCGAAAATCACCAATTTCATAAATTGCAAAATTATACACATATTTCAAAGCCAAGTATGCATTTCCTGCTAATAAAAGATAAAATGGCAACATAAATTTATTAATCAACCTTTTTAAAGAATTCTAGTACCAACACATACAGGAAAGCTTTTACTATGGCTAAGAGCAATTTTTAATATTTTTTCTGTAGGAAGAAGATTAATATGAAGATGGTTACATCTCACACACATGAGAAATTTTATGCCAAAAATCCTTCCATCACAAAGCTACAAGTAGGCATTATGAAAAAGTATGACAAAGGCAAATACCAGTGTCACTCTTTAAAGTGCCGAAATGTAATGACATGTAAGGCCTAACAGTCTTCCAGCTACCGTTTGCCCACAGAAAGTACTCCACACTAAAGGATTAAAATGAATTTGGTACCCAAACAGATTTGGCAACATCTGTTCAGCAAAAACCAGAAAATATGCTCTAAAAAACTGAGGAAAGAGTCTTTACTTTTCAAAGAAGAAAAAAACCCAAAATGAACGAACAAAAAAAAAAAAAAAAAAAAAAAAAACACAGTAACAAACA